>LZPO01055076.1:97719-112086 GCA_001675575.1 Neotoma lepida
AAAAAAAAAATCCCACAGTTAGAACCTGTGTCTTTTTGGCACTTGAAATAATTCAATCTGATCTCAAGAAAGATAGCATTCTCTCCATCCCTCCCGACACACACACAAACCACTCCTGGCCCCAAATGGCCTTTATCTTTCTTTTTCCTTGCCACTTGAAGCGGTTTGGAAGCGATGGGTTTAAAACAACAACAACAAAAAGAAAAAGGGTTGACGAATTTTGGAACTTAAGCATCGAGGAAATTCTGATTACCAGAACAATAACATTTGCATCTATTCAAGTTCATGATTTCCATCAACAGGTTTTTAAAAGCCAAAGACTGCTACTCTGGGAAGGAATGGGGAACCAGCCCTGCAGATGCTGTTAATGCTGAGGCAATCAGCTGTTGAGTTCCGGGTCTATACATTGTTTTTAACGCTTTGCTGGTTCAGGTTCTGAGAATCCAAATCAAAATGGAGACGTTAAAGAGGATCGTAAAGGAGGTGGATTCAGAGGGCACAGAAATAAACGGAAAGTCCACTTTCAGATACGTGTGGGGAAGATACATGTCTACCCTGAGAGTTCCGATGGCCCGAAGGTTTGGCTGGCCTTTTCCCAGACCGAGTTCCAGGGCGGGCGCAGTTTAGGCGTCGCGTGGGCCGGCGGAGCGCAGAAGGGACGTCCGCGCGAGTGTGGCCCCAGGGAAACGCGGCATTTCCAATCTTCCGGATAAAGCCTGCACAGCCAATGCAAATGCGCCCCGCCACGGCTTCTTCCCCGAAAAGCTGCCTTCCAGAATTTTTCTGCAGCAGGCAAATATTTAGCGCGAACAAGCTGACATTTTTTTAAGGAGGAGGAGGAAGAAGAAACTCGGAGTCCGGGCAGCTGGAGCAGTGCAATGCAAGTGGGGCGTGCATTTAGGAAAACCCCTGTTGCACCCCACATTTGGATGAATTCAGAGAAGAGTTCTGCTACACAGAAAAGCTTTCAAGGATGAAAGCCGGTAGTGCAGCGCTGTTCCCGCCCTCCCAACAACTGTACCCCCTGGAACCCCGAAACGGCCTCAGCATTGGCGGCGGCGACCTCCGGGTGTTTGGGCTACGCTNTCCGGACCTGGTAGGAGCGCTCAGAGCAGCGCCCAGAGCTACCTGCTGCGTCCGCAGACTGGAGGCAGAGCGCTAAGGGGCGGGTGCACCCAGAAAAGCAAAACTCGGATTTCTCGATGGGTGAAAAATGCTCNCTAAAGATGTGTGTCAGACGCAGCCTCGGATCTGGAATGGGATGGAGAGCACTCTAGGCTCTTTGGAAGAGCCCAAACCGAGGCTCTAACTTGGAGGGAATTTTCAAAAACTTAACACTTGGAGATTCGGTATTACAGAAGTTTTTCCTCCCTTTTTTCTTTTGTATTTTTTCTTTTTATCTCCAGCACCCCCCGCCCTACAACTGTCCCTGATGAGAAGGGATCGAGGTTGCTCAATTGTCAGAATAATAACAACTGGGGAAGAGGGTGAACCCAATTAGATTGCCAGAGAATCTCAACCTCCGAGTTTGCTAATCCACCACTGCCGGGGTCCGGTTCAAAACCCCCAACGCTTCCCCCTGAGAGTTTCTGGGACCTTTATGGATCGCGTATGATATACACTACGACCCGAGCAACGATTTTTTTCCCACTGTAAAGAAAAACTAAACTATGCAGTTACCAAGGAAAACTCAAAAAAGAGGAGGGCGGAGGGGGAAGGGCTCCATCTATAAAAAGTGTCTTACAAAGTCCTCAAGTCTGGTAATGACAGCGGAGGATACAAAATAAAACATTTTAACTCCAATCCAACTCACTCACCACTCCAGACTCTCCCTTAAATTCATTTTCTGTCTAGGAGTGAAAAGTGATGAAACTGTCTTTCCGTGGCAAATTCCACTTCCATGCAATCCAACTGAACACTCAGACACACGCACACTGCTTTCTCTCACACACACAGCCACTCCTCTGGAGTCTTTGTTGTTCCAGATCTTCCCTTTTGTAACTTCCCTGAACCTCTTGTTTCTTTTTCAGAAGGGGAGGCTAATTGTGGATATATGTAAGCACAACATTTTTTCAGTCATAACTGATAAGTCTCTGAAATGCCTTCTGCATTGCAAACATGTGCATCTTAATAGAAAACATTGCTTTTCCCAATCACTAGTTACAGCCTCACAGCAAATATTCCAGGAGGGAGGAAAACCTCCTTTTTTTCTCTTTGAAAGACAGATCGGTTAGCTGCTGCTGCTCCTGCTGCTGCTGCTTCTGCTGCTGCTTCTGCTGCTGCTGCTTCTGCTGCTGCTTCTGCTGCTGCTGCTTCTGCTGCTGCTTCTGCTGCTGCTGTTGCTGCTGCTGTACCTCCTCCTCTTCTCCTTCTCCTCCTCCTCCACCTTCTTCTTCTTCCTCCTCTTTTCTTCCCCCTTTGGAGCAGGGGATAGGAAAGAGAATGGGGGTGGGGGTACTTAAATTTTTAAATGATCCATCGAAGCCCCTGCCTTACCTTAAGAAATCGAGCCAGCCATCATGAATGATGGAGGGATCCAGCTGCAGAGAGAGGAAGTTCTCATTGACTGTCCTGACTGGGTTCTTGGTGCTCACATCAAGTAGAATCAAGGTCTTTTCCTTCAACCCTGTAGCTCTGTCTACAGGCAAGGGTCTCCTGTCTCCAGCTTGGAAGGAGAGGGAGAGATGGGGCAAGAGAGCCAAGGAGAGAGCCACCAGGGCTAGGCACGAGGGGGGGCAGGAGCTGCTGGAGGACATGGCTTCAGGGGAAGCACAGAGCACCCTCATTAAATCCCTCTGATTTAAACTTCTCTCCCTACTGGGTCTCGATGGTGACTAATTGTCCTTATCTAAAGTGTGTGTCTATCTGCCCCCCTCCCCTTCCTCCCCCCCCTATTCTCTTTCACTCTCGCTCGCTCGCTCTTGCTTGCTTGCTCGCATTTTTTTTTCAGTGTTTTGGTGCTGGTGGAGCGAACTCACGCCCCTAGCCAGCCTTCTCAGCAACTCGTGCCAAGAGTACTGTTCACCAGCACCGCCCCTTTAAGAGATTTGACTGCAGACATTTTTTAACTTTTTAAAGGTAAGGGGTAGGGGAGGAGAAAGAAAGGGGGAGGGGTGGTCGTTGTGCCCTACTGATTTAACCCTCTAGGGTCAGGAAGCGGCCAGTGGGATTGAAGCAGTACTGTGGTACCATCTTGGGCAAGAGCTGACGTCTTGTTTTCACTTCCTTTCCCCAGGAGGCTCAGGGGAGGGTGCTTCACTGCCTGAGCGTCAGTCTGTCCTGACTACTTCTGTCATATTGTCCACTTTGTGCCTTCCTTTGGGGGTTGAAGCAGTAAGTNTAAGGGTTGTTAGTTGTAAAGGGTCTTGTAGTGGTGACTATAATTTTTGCCAAGACACAGAGAGCAAAGGAGAGTCCGTGCCTAGGTGTGCAGACCTCTGAGCCTCACAAGCCAGCCATAGAGAAACATCATTTCTCCTGAAAAGGGAAATGGNAGACCAAGGTGGGGGAGAGAAGACAGAATGCCCAGGTCAAAGAGCTTCCTAATCAGGAGACTCCAAAAGAATCAGTACACTCCATGGCCCACTTATGTAGGAGAGAGGGCCTTGAGCTTTTCATACATTGTTGGCATTGGCAAGGTCAAGCAAGCCATTGGACTGCACTTGGACTTCAAGGCACTCTATACATTTGAGCCACTCCTTGGCTGATATATTACATTGCAAAAGTAAAGATGACCCTCCAATGTCTCCTTACCAACAGCCCTCAGACTTAGCTCCCCTGCAGGTGAGTGTGTCTGATGAAGAAAGGGGCTATAAGGGCTTTCAGACCCAGCCCCTGGTCAAAAGTAGANTGTAGCCTGCTTGTAACTTCCTGGATACAGATCAGCCTGGGCTTCCAGATGCACTACAAACCTCTGCTCTTTGAATTCCCACCCTCAACAGTTTGTAGATTATTCTGAGGCCCACTCTAGCACCAGAAAGAAGAAAAAAAAAATACAGACACAATCTGAGTCAGTCTCACCCCTGGCCCCACTTTCAGCTTCTTTCTGGGATATTACAAGCCTCTACTTGGCAGATGAAGGTAGTTACTTTCCGAAAATTGGGTACATAGGAACACCCCGGGGCATTCTTGGGTGAAACAGACGAGATGACAGTTGAATGCAGAACATAGGTCCATCCCCCACCCCACCCCACCCCACCCCACTCCCACCCAGAGTAGATGCACGGTGGGCAGTATCAGAGCTCAACAAACACTATAACAATCTACTTTCCTTCCTTCAGCCAGAAGGGATTAACAAATCTGGATAGAACTGGACTAGATCACCTTCAGCTAACATTCCCTGAGAATTCTCTGCCAATCTAAGCAACCAGAAAACGTGGAGGTTATACTGCATTGAACTGGGAAGTGCTTTGAGAACCCTCTAAAGGTATGACTACATAGAATGAAGCTAGCCCCAGATCAGATCACATAGAGATGGTTTCTAAAACTGTTATAACGTGAGTTCAATACTAGCTCTAGCCTTATCACCTGCTTCTTTCAATTTCCCAATACCCCTATGTCCTTAAAGACATACTCATGCTCCTGGAGTTAAGGTGAGACAGCCATAAGTTCCAGTACAAACTACTGTAATTTTTAAGATTACTGACACCTCCTGGAAATGGTAACAGCCTGGTGATCAAAGACTTCTCTGTATCCCCAGACTCACTTAGTGAACACCCAAGAACTATCTAGAACATACAGTAATAGTAAGTCAAACCCTGCTCAACACACTAAGATCACACTGCTCTCAAGAAGAATGTTATTTGTCACAGTAATTGTATTTTGAGTATCTGTTCACTGATTTGTTTTCATAGTTATTAACACTTTCCTGGCCATCTCCTTCAGAAAGTACTCATTTTGAAAAGCTATTAGTTTATTATANTCAGAATTAAAATAAACTATATCTTCTTAACAGAAAACTAAATTTTCCAAAGACCAAAACACTCTGGCTTACAAGTAAATGAACTTTAGAAGCTACATTAATTAAGATCATTGGAAAATTATTTCAATGTAATAAACCACTTAGCCATTAGATGTCTATAATTAATATATCTTTCAAAGGTATTCATTCAACTAAGGTATATTGAATATATTGAAAATCTGCTAAATTGTGAGTTTTTGCAATTTTACTGACTACTGTTATATAATACTTTGGTTGCCTGGTTACTTTAACTAGTATTTAATGTTTAATGTTTACATAAAAAAACNAACAAAACCAACTTACTTAATTGCTGGTGAACACCATCTCTAGCCTACCCACTGAAATTCAATAGTTATATCCAGCCTCAGGACATCAAGGGAAAGAAATCAATTTGGTAACATTTTAAAGAGTTCCAGATAGCCTTGGTTGACTCCATGATGATCTGATTTAAGGGTCTCTGATCTATCTTGGTATAAACTTCCAGAGTTACTCTTTGTATATAATGTCTCTTGCTATCATGGCTTTTGTCTTGCGTCTCATTTGCCCCTAAACTACATGCTGTANATAGTTTTTTACTACTCCATATATTATGCCAATGCTTCTAGCATATTTTCTCTGTGCTGGGTGACAACAATCTCGATGTCGTTTCTATCTTAGAGTACAATTCCCTACAGAGTAACAACTGAGCTTCTGTCCAGAACTATCAACTATTAGAAACTAATGCACTGATTTCCACCCTACTTTCATTTCTGTTGCAGTGACAACATACCTGGACAAAAAGCGTCTTGGGGATTTAAAGGTTTTAGTTCATAACTCCAACTTACAGTCCATCATAATAGAGAAAGTAAGGCGGTAGGAACTGAAAATACCCAGTTATATCACTTCTACAGTCAAGAGCAGAGAGAGAAGAAATGAATGTAAGTTTACTGCTGAGTTTGCTTCCTCTAGTCTTAGAGAACTCAGGACCCAAACCCAGGAAATGGTGCCACTCACTTTTAGGCTGGGTCTTCCCACATCAATTAATATATCAAGACAAGCTCCACAGACAAACCCATAGGACAAGCTGGTCTAGAAACCCCTCTTTCAGGCATTCTTTCCAGTTGGTGCTAAATGACTTCAAGTTGACAATTAAAACTAAAGGTCACAATGTCTCCTTCAGAACACTATGTTTGATTCTCTTCTGTATGCTTTTCTTTTATTATCTAGAANATTAAGTTCCCAAAACTATAAGAAAACTTGAAGATTAACCATTTCATAATGTCTAGGCTTTGGGATTTTGAAATAAATATTAGTCGATGAAAAGAACAGATATTTATCTGCCATTTTATTTTTACTAGTAAAGACCTTTCTTTAAAAATTCTACTAACTGTTTACTAATATTACATTCCAAAAGAAAAGAATACCTTATCATCAGAAAAGCTGAAAGGTCAAAAAGCAGGTATTTGAACTGGACAAATTAAGCTCTGTGAAAATCATCATATTTTCACTCTTACCATTTTACCTCAGAGAAGTACACATATGCCAGTGAATAACACAGTACTAGGACTGGGACTGAAACTGATGGGTTTCTCTGCTTATGGTCAATTCTGTTTTGTCACATAGATATTACAGCAAGATTTATATGATTTTAGTGATTGCCACCTTGACTACATGATTTTCCCTCACTTTTCCCNTGCTTTTTCTATTTCAGCCTGCCACAAACTTTGGCTCATATACACTGCCTCCTTTTCCTTCTACTAAATAAAGATTAGTTATCTCTACACCTATTCCACTTTTCTGAAAAACNTTGTGCCCAGCCTGTCTAATAGCANGAAAAAAATCCTTCCTACTATAAGCAGGAAGGGAAAACACAAGGACATGGCAGTCTACTCACTGTGGCACTGTTTGTGCTTGTGAATTTGTGAACAGGGATGATTGTTTACTGAGATTGTGGGGAGCANGCACAGTGCTCAATCGCTATACATATTATCTTGTTAACCTTGAACAGTTCTGAGAGGTAGAATAACTCCTTACTATAGGTGTGTGTAAAAGTGTGTGTGTGTGTGTGTGTGTGTGTGTGTGTGTGTAAATGAAGGTTCAAGTGATAGTCAGTTTCTCATGCACATAATGAATAAATGGCAACACACACAGGGACACTTCCCCTCAAAGTATATTTTTTGTGTTCTTTGTCACCACACTCTACTTACAAGTGTATATTGGTTGGGGGGACCCTTGAACTAGGAGTTGCAAGACCTACATTTAAACTCCTGAATTTGCTGGATCTGGCCTTGTGATACTGAGTAATTTTTTAACTATTGTAACCCTCAGCCATCTAGAATGTAAAATTAACACAATATTGATGAATGCAACAGTAATTGAATACATTTATNTATGAGGAAAATGCTTTGTAAATTTTTTGTAAATTTTAATATATAATTGTGCTACTTTTTTCCAGTTTTTATTCATTGTTTTCCACACTTCTCATAAATATACTTTCCTAACTGATGGCAGAGGTAAGAATAGTATATATAAATATAAACATATATTTATATAATACATGCAAATGTCTTCATAATAACCTTGAAATAAACGACCAACTCTAATCCAATGTCAGTAAATGAGGTAATAAAGTGCCTACCACGTATTTTAGGCTCTTACAACAGCTTGCATCTAAAGAAGGAAAAGTAACATTAAGTGAGTTCTACGTGTCTTTCTGAGTCTTCCACTGGAAGAGAAACATGGGCAGGTAAAGGCAAATGCTAGCTAGAAAGTATGTCATTTCATCCTCAAAGACTGGCTGTCCTTCCAGACAAGTGGAAATATGCCAGTTACCAAAATGGACAGTAGGACTAGAGACTGGGACTAATGATATTCCCTGTGGTTGTGAGCAAATTCCACCTATCACATATAGTATTGCTGCAAACTGTACATGGGAAGACACTGTACATTTGGAAGATCAAGGGATGAAAACACTTTCTATGAACAGCTGAAGAAGAAGGCATCTGTGGCTATGGTTATTCTATCTCCTGATNTATACCTGGGTGGTATTTAATCTATCACCGCCATCAAACAGCACATTTGTACAGGGAAGAGCATATCCATAACAAATATGGTTTAATAAGTCCTGTCTGTGAGCCCTCGGCATGCTAGATGAGGATGACAGTTAATCTGAAGGACTTCTATATGTAGAAAATCAAGTAACAGNTGAAAGTTGTTCACTTCTTAGTCATACCCATTAAAAAGTCTATAGTGTACATTTGTAGCCCATTTGGTTCCAAAGAAAGCATCATATACTGGGAAAAGCATGGATTTTGGAGTCTTTGGTTAAAATATAGATCACAGTTTACTATCTCTAGCATGGTCTTTGTTGGGCAAGTCATTCACCCTTACTAAGCTCCAATTTATCCACCTGAACAGTGGACATAACTACACCCATTCCACATGGGTTGTAAGAATTAAACAAAATAGTATCTTTAGTACTTGTCATTTTTCTTCTCCAGGTTGGATTTCATTGTGGAAATAAGTGTAATTTGCATAGANAGGGCAGAAGGAAACTATGCACTTGAACCCTAAGGTTTTGAAATATTACAGCAATAAATAAAAGGTATTGTATTTCATTTTATGCTTAGATGACAGGATTTAGTCTCATAATTCAGGTAAGAAAATAGGGAGTCAAAAGGTCAAGCTGTTCCTTGATGAAACTGAAACAAAATCTGCTCTTCTGACTGATAACTAGATTATAATTTTGACATGTTTGTTATTAAAAATACCTGAGGGCTTTAATATTTAGTGTNCCAGAGAAACAAATTTAGATTGCCTTTCAGGTGTTCNATNGTTTCATTAACTATATATAAGTAGATATAAGATTAGTTATACATACTACTTTNCTAGTCAGACTATTCTTAANTATCAATGCTGAAGACAATTTNTAAGAAAATGAAATATATAAACCTTATCTATTTGTCTCAATATATCTGATATACTAATCCTGACATTGAGAAATGGACCGATAATAAAACATTTATATAGAGCAGAGTATTGTTTGTCGACCCTCAAAAAGTGACTAGCTATAATTGCATTTGCTTTGGATCCCACTGTTAATGATACATTGTGTCCTTTCAAAATACCATAATGTGCTTAAATTCTTAATGAGAGTTAAACAAATGTTGGCTCAGTACTTGTTTCGGTCCACTCCTCAACAGCCAAAATTGGATGATAACTGTACTTGCATATATATACCTACNTAAGTATTTTATTTCTGCCTGAAATAGAATCTACTCCTAATTCTTTGGAGTAGCTGTGTCCCTAGATAAGCAGATCCAAGTCCTTCCTTAGTTCAATGTAAGTTAAATTCAGCCTTACTGGACTTTACTGCCACCAAAATCTTCCAGTTCTCCTNCTCCTTTTGNTAACCCAGAAACACTTAGTATTGATGACTCTNAGTGTGNGTAATTTCCACAAGATATTTCAATTTTAAATTCCTCTTTGATTTAATTAAACCTAGCCAATGTAACAANATGGTGTTTTATGTTTACTTTAATAAATAAAAATTTGAAAAGAAAACTCAAATCACTGATTTGGAGTGGACCTTGAACAGAACCTGCATCTCTCACTCTACAATGCTACTTTTTCTGGTTCCAGAGAAAAAAATTAGATGACAATGGATATCACATAATTTGAACCTATTTTGATTTACAGTTTTCAGATAATTGGACTCCAGATTCTGAGAAATATCTAACAATACATATTGGAACTTATGCTAACACTAAGCATAAACTGAAAGTTCAGATAGTGGAGAACCATCATCAAATGGGGAAAATTATGTAGGGTTTTTTTCATTTTTGAGATGGGATATCAATCTTTAGTGCAGAATGACCTAGAACACAATACATAGACCAGTTAGCCTTGAACTTGCAGAGATCATCCTCCCTCAGTCCCCCAAGTGCTAGGGTTGTGGCTATGATCCTCCATACCTGACTCTCATTAGCTTCAATAGAAACTGACCAGTTTTTTTTCACTTAAAAAATGTTTTCAGTTTATACCATCTAACTGGCAAAAGTTGAAGTACTGTACAACTCTAATTGTTCAATAGAGGAAGGCAGGAGACGTCTTGCAGGTTATTACTAGGAATGTAAACTGAGCCATTCTAGAGAGTTATCTATCAATATTTTGTAGAGATTAAATGATATAGGGGCTGGAGAAATGACTCAGCAGTTAAGAGTACTGGATGTTCCTCCAGAGGTCCTGAGTTCAATTCCCAGCAACCATATGGTGGCTCACAACCATCTGTAATGAGATCTGATTCTCTCTTCTGGTGTTTGTGAAGACAGGTCACTCATATACATAAAATAATAAATAAACATTTTTAAATTATATATTTAAATTTGTATTTAAATAATAAATTTAAATTATATATTTAAATTTGTATTTAAATAATAAATTTAAATTATATATGTATACACATACACACACACACATATATATATATATATATATATATATATATATATATATATATCCCAACATTTAGCAACCCCATACTGGATATAAACTTCCAGAAAGCTCAAAAAAGATTTATAAAGTAATTTGAATGGATGCTAGTTTAGTACTGAGGAACTGGAAGTACTTAGGTGTTCATCAGAAGGGACATGGGCAGGTAAATGAGGACAGCTGTTAGAAACAATGAACTTCTGTATATACAACAACATAGAACTTGAATGCTGTGATATGTGAGAAACACACACAAGAACATGTCATAAAAATGTGAGTGAAAACTAAACACACATGTGAAAAAACATATTTTGAAAGATGATTTTAAAATATCTTTGAACATACATCAAACACATTAGAATTGGGCCTGAAATGTAGCTGCCAACAGGAAAAACAAAAACGCTTTGAGTTGACCAATGCTAATAAATTCTCACATGCCTTCAAAGCAATACTTAACAAATTTTCTGGGAAATGGATGAAATGAAGAAATATTTGTTGGTGACAACTATGGGCCAGGTGCTTTGTTCTCTTCCTCTCCAAAGATTAAAAACATTATTTTCCTTAACCTCACAATTTAGCTAGGAAGACAAACACATATCCATTTGATAGGTACTATGATAGAGTTTAGTGAAAAGTACTGAGGAATACTTAAAGGATTATTAATTATTATTTATTTTTATATCTGAGGTCAATTATTTGAAATATAATATTTTATATCAGAATAATAAATGAAATATTTCATACTTTTTATATGTCCAGCTTAAATTAAAGTAGGTAGGTTTATTTGACACAAAGTCATGCTATATAGCCTAGGCTGACCTCAAACTCAGAACCCGCTTGTCTCAGCCACTCAAGAGCTGAGATTATAGGCGTGCACAACACCACCCTGGGTCTACTTAAGATTTCACCTACTTTCTGATTGCGACTAGTTAAGGGTTGCAGGTTGTAGAAATACTACGGTGCCATCTGCTGGTGGAAATATTTCAAATCCCCATTACCNCTTCACTCTCCGCTCCCTACAATCTATTTCACAACTTGTTTTCAAAAATATAAATAAAACCATCATATCTACAGTAGGATAATTGAACTTAAAGTAATCTTAGAAATCTTAGGGTATTACAAGAGCTCGCATTTTATTATGGGACTGAGGACTGAACACAGGGCCTTGGGAATGCAAAACAATCATTTCACTACTGAGTCGTACCTCTAACTTTTCTCTTTACTTTTTATTTTGTCCTTGAACTTACTTTGTAGCTCAGGCTTTAATTTATAATCCTTCTGCCCCAGCCTCCTGAATAGCTGGGATTACAGTCCTAAACCATCAGTTATGGTTTAAGATTTCATCTTCTTTAAAGTAAATGTGTAAATGTGTAAATGTGTGCACACACACACACACAAACACACACACACACACACACACACACACACACACTTCCAACACATATTGTCCCAGATAAACATAAACTCTTTTAAAGTATTCTGAAAGAAATTTATTTTAAAACTTTTCTATAGAGCTCATTTCCAAGTAGAACTCCTTAGAAGACAGTTATTTTCAGTATAAAAAGAAGCTTTGAGATTAGACCTATGTTCACTTCACCTTTATCATGTAACACAAAGCCTTAAGGAAGATGTTCAAATTTCTTGTATCCCTGTTTATTCACAAAGTAGGAGCAGAGTTCTTATAATAATTTTGGGGTGTGTATATAAAAATACAATACACAGCAATGTCAGAAAAGTTCAGTGACTAAACTATCCCTAATAGTAATGTGATTTCTAACCTATCCTCAATGAAGCTGAAAACCAAATCTTGTATCATTTTCTTTGATATTTGCATTTNTAATATAAATACTTGAAAAATCTAAGACACCCCATAACACTGATTCCATGAAAATTGCAGGTAGGATTAAAATGTGTTGTAATAGTATACTACATATCTGAGTAGTCCACAGATGCAACAGTGTCAGCATCACCTAGATGCTAAATAAAATCTAGCCCCATTATTTCAGAAGACCTTCTAGAACTACCATTCTACTCCCTTTGGTTGAATTTATCTAAATTTTAATAATTAAGTACATAATCTTCAGTTCTTTAAAATCACAGTAAAACTCACTTTTGCACTCCATATAACACACAACATACAATCCAGGGGAATAAGGAAAAAAGGTATAAGCAATTCCAATATGTCATTAANAGATTAATATTCCAAAGCCCAAATGTAAATTGACTGGGCAAATACCACAAAGATTATGAAAGTACAGGGTTCCTGTTACTGAGATCAATAAGCCATTGCAAAATATGGAATAGATCAGCCATAAACATAAAAGTTAATGCCTACAGATATCCCTGTACATGTTTGATAAAATGGAGCAGCATTCTCAAGCCCAGCAGCAGCACCTCTTCGATAGAGACAGTCTGAGAGCCCGAGTGATGAACAAGAGCAAGCTAGATGAAAGCACACACGATCCTTGAGAACCTTCAATTATACTAGTTGTTACTTTGTCATTTAAAATATGAAATTCAATAAAAGCAAAACTGTTAAGAAATCATGAAAAAGGGGGATAAGGAAGTGGGTAAATCTTGTTGACTACAAAGTCCTCATGACTTATTATTACATACCATCCTTTCATATGNCATGGATAGAGATTTATATTACAGTTTGGCTATGCAGTCCAAACAAACCTAAAATTTGACAGATGCCTTTTACCTGCTCAAATATAGAACAAAAAAAATTATCTTTAACTGACTTGTGCACACCACACATTCCATACTTGTGTTAACACAGAAATGTTATGTTACCTTTGAAAGTTTATTTGTTTTCAGAGCATCACAAACAGACACCAATGAAAACAGNTGGTCCAGGAGATCCAGCCTCTCAGAGTGCCTCTGTTGCAGTTTCCTCAGAGTTCTGCATCCAGAACAGCTTCAAGGCTGATGGCTGAGATGATTGAGCCTCACAGACTATTCTAGCCAGGACTGCAGATAAGCCTTGCATTTTCCCATTGCACAGAGACTGGACAACAAATGTTACGGCTAGCTCTCCCAGGACTTGACCATTATCCTAATTTTCCCAGGGTCCTCTAAAGATGCCAGCACCCCCAGACAACAGGAAGCAGTCTAGAGAACACAACACCCACATTCGCAAGAGGTAGGGTTGTAACACGAATCTTAAAAGGTCTTATAATTAAAAATCCCAGAGCCAGATATCAGGGTGAAAGCTGAAAGATGAGAGAAGCAAAACAGCCAGTTCTAGTTCTTACCTCTACAAAATCCCCAGCCTCAAGGGAGCCTCTAGCTTACCTCTACAAAATCCCCAGCCTCAAGGGAGCGAGTTCTTGTTTTCTTATGCCTTATATACCTTTCTGTGTCCTTCCATATTACTTCCTAGGATTAAAGGCATGTGTCTCCACTGCCTGGTTCTGTTTCCAGTGTGGCCTTGAACTCATAGAAATCCAGATGATCTCTGCCTCCTGAGTGATAGGATTAAAGGTGTGTGTCACCACTGCCTGACCTCTATGTTTAATTTAGTGGCTGGCTCTGTCCTCTGATCCCCAGGTAAGCTTTATTGGGGTACACAATATACCATCATATGGGGTGGGTTGGTTTGGGTCATTCNATGGGNTATGGATGNTTGTCATCACTTANGGGGGTTGACTACAAATTGTTACTGGTTATGGTCAGGAAGAAAGCTAAACAAAGATTAGATTCAGGCATCTCTTTCTGAAGGGAAAAAGGGGGGATATAGTATAGAAATGATGGGATAAAATGGTGGATTGTTGAGTCTACTTTTGAACAACTACAAGTCTCAAATATTTTACATTGATATGGATTTTTGCATATTGATACAAATTTAAGGTTATTTTTGTTATACTATATTATATGTTTCTATTTCTTGTTTAAGGTATTGTACCTATGCATCTCATTTAAAAATATAATGTTTT
>LZPO01055076.1:115681-127310 GCA_001675575.1 Neotoma lepida
GTATTATTATTCTTAAACTGTTATATGTATAATGTAGATTAATAAATCAAATATTTTTATGTGACAGTCTATTTTAGTCTATAACGTGCAGCATTCAGGAGAACTGCAGTTCTCCGTATAGATGAAGGGAACTATAATTAGAACAACACTTAATATCAAAAAATCAAATAAATCTATGAGGCTGAGTAAAAAGTCTTGTANCTCTGAATTTAAATGAAGAAAAACCGAAATTAAGTATGTATGAAAAAGCCTATGAATGTGAAAACACACTAGTTAGTAAGCTAATTACAAATANAACTTTTACAAAAAATAAAGTTCAAATGGAATTACCCTGGTTGGGTGGACAATGTCACTCGTAGAAGATGATCAAATGAAAATTGCAGCATAAGGCATGGGATACTANCGTATGNGTTATTGGTCAAGGAGGAGCCAGAGGTCTCCAAACAACCCAAGCTGTTATCATCACCCCTGGTTACCCACAATAACTACACGGTTAGTAAGACCCTATTACTGGGCTGGAGAGATGTCTCCCTGATTAAGTGCACTGGCTGCCCTTTGGGAGGACCTGGGTTTGATTCCCAGAACCCACATGGCAGCTCACTGTCTGTAACTCCAGTTCCAGGGATCCAACATCTCCCTTCTGACCTCGACAGGCACCAAGCACATACATGGTGCACAAACATATAAGCAGGTAAAATATATATAAAATAATAAGAAAAAAACCTAAGATAAAATTTTAAAGACTCTATTTCTGAAAACACTTCACATTTTGGCAATAGGACACAAAAATATAATAATAATCTCAAATGGACCAGGAAGCTTCCTGATTGCTGGCTAACCGTCATAGTGNCAGAAGGTACTCGCTGGAAGGCAGAAGACATCAATGGTCTTACCCAGCACTAGACTCTGCTTGCTGCAATACTAACCAGCCAGGCAGGATGCATCCATTGCTGCAATAGTCATATGACTGTTTTGGCAACTAACAGTATTCTGATTATATTTGAGGCCTGCTCCAGAGAAGAAGATTTCATGCTAGGTACTATAACGTCGGTCAAAAGCCCATGGCTGGGGAGGTCATATACCCTAGTGTAAAAACCTGCTATTATTTTGATGAGTGGTAATGCTGTCAAATTGCCTTGTAAATATTTATGTTATGGCCATAGGCCTGAAAAGCTCTCAAACTTTGTCAAAGAGGTTTCAGGGAGCAACAGTCAATAGAGAGATACAAAACTGGTCAAAATGGTAAAAAATAAGAGACTCAGTTCTCAGCCCTAAATTGGACATCTTTATCACACCACCACCACAAGACTCAGGGAACTTCTCAGNATCTCAGTACTGCAAACGAANGACTGTAAGCCAGAGGATGAAAAAATAGTGCTGTTTGCTATCTTCTAGAGATGACATGACTATCACAACTCATCAACTCAAAGCAGCTGTGGTTACCTGCACAAGATCAAGCTAGCCAAAAATTGCAGCTATTCTGGGTAGTTTTATGTCAACTTGACACAAGTTAAAGTCATCTGAGAGGAGGGAGCCTCAATTAAGAAAAGGCTNCCACAATATGGGGCTGTAGGCAAGACTGTAGGGCATTTCTTAATAAATGATTGACGGACCCAGCCCATTGTGGGTGGTGCCATCTCTGGGCTAGTGGTCCTGGGTTCTATAAGAAAGCAGGCTGAGGAAGCTATGGGGATCAAGCCAGTAAGCAGCACCCCTCCATGGCCTCTGCATGGGCTCCTGCCTCCAGGTTCTTGCTCTGTTTGAGTNCCTGTCCTGACTTCCTTCAGTGATGAACTATAGATGCAGAAGTGTAAGTCAAATAAAGCCTTTCCTCTCCAACTTGCTTTTGGTCATAGTGTTTCATCATAGCAATAGCAACCCTAAGATACCAGGATATGGGGAAGTTGCTCTCCAGGCTGTATGCATTACTGTAGAGCTTCTGACAAGAGATACTGGCTGGAGGAGAAAGAATCGTTCTTTTTTTATGGTGTGGCCTCTGGTGGGTTGTCTGTGCTCCAGTGGATGGCCTCCACACCCACAAACACGTGGGCAGCACTAATGGACTTAGAGGGCTATCTAAAAACAGCAAACAAACACACAAAAGGACATGAAGTCAAGAGCAGATATGTTGTAGGCCATGGGAGGCCTTGGAAGGGCAAAATGGAAATGGGAGTAGATATTATCATACTTCATTCTATACATAGACGAAATTCTCAAAAATAGGGAATATTTTTAAAACAAAAAATAAAATAACATAGAAATTCGGGGTTTATTTTANCTTAATAAAAACAGACTTTCTAATTCTATCCACTGAAATAGCCTAGAATAAAATGACAAGTTTTATGTGATTTGATTATTAAAAACTCTTTACCTTTACATATATGACAAAAATCCTTAAGGCTTAGCCCAATGTTGAAAAGTCCATGAAGAGCTTTCACTTGTGANTGAAGTTGGGCATAACATAGTGACGGCCTGGAATCAAAGTTTAAATTATATGGCTACATGTTTTTGATAGCAAATGAATGAAAATTCTTTTAATAAATAACTCTGACCCTCACTGATAAACCCCCAAACCCTTGTTTACATACCCCAATTTTTCCTTCATTTCTTATAATCTTTCCATTATGGAAGTTTCCTGTAAGCAAAACCTAAGTCATAAAAAATTCTACAAAACTCAGGCTGTTGTAACTCATATTGGTTTCAAGTTCATAATAAGAGATGCATTGTGAAATATTTACAAGTTACATATTGGGCTGTTTTAGATAGTCTAGGAAAAGGCAACCAAGGCAAATGACAAAAACATTCTCAAAGCACTGTTAACGACTGAATCTGAGTGACAGAGTCTTGCTATACAATTCTATTTTGAGATCTTATGGAAACACTGTACAACAAAAAGGGGTTTTTTAATGTTAAAAAGAAATCATGGCCTGCGAACTCTCTCTTCCTGACTCTGTTTTTAACCTAAATGTAACAACTGACAAAGGATAGATTAAGGAAAATAGAATCTAAGAAAATAGGGTTCTAAAACTAGGCACTAAAATTTGGAAAAATTGGGCCCTTCATAACTTGCCCCCAACATACACCAACGAGAGAAAGAGAGAAGGAGAGAGAGAGAGAGGGGTATGCAGATATGGGATTCATGGCCAAGAAAAGCAAAGGAGACATATCTCTACTGAAGTTGCTTCATGTAGAAATTTAATCAAAGTACATATTAAATGGGCAGATGGACAAATGATGGATGGATAGATAGAGGAAGAGACACATAAATGATCCACTAACAGAACCCACTAAAATNATAATGAACAATACAAAAGGAGTGGCTACTATGCACAGTGGAAACAAAAAGAAAGCCAGGATGCTCTGGCCAGAAAAGTTATGTAACTATTTCTGCTATCAGAGATGTGATTTCTAAGATATAATCTTAACCAAACCCTCTTNGAAGATAAAGGCAAACAGATTCTCAGGTCATAGAACATGCAACTTNTGTAAAAATGAAAATTAGCCAAACGTCAATTAAGAAGCTTAGAGAAGCAGGAACGGAAATTAAAAGCTAAGCTTGGAGGTCCTGAACTGTAATTTGTCAGCCAATGGAAATGGAAATGAGAGAGAGCTTTCAACTCTGCATGAGAAATGCGAGAAACACCTCTTTAAGGGCAAGTTTGACGCAGTCAGAGTTTCCCATTCTGGGGTCATTACTAAGGGGCTAAATGCAGGTGACAAAATTCTCTAACAAGACATCATGGCAGCTACCCGAAAAGAAACTATTGCCACCCCCTCTCTCTCTAACACACACACACACACACACACACACACACACACACACACACACACACACACATTCCCACAGAATAAACAAGAAAGTAAGTCTTCACATAGTATAAAAACAGACACACAATGCTCAACTGGGAAATATACTTCACCCATACCAGATTTAATTATCTCATATGTATAACTTTTGAAACTATGACAAAATTCTGCAAGAGTGCTCTTTTCTAGCCCAATGTCTCATGAAAAAATAATCATTTAATATGGGAGCTAGAAAAGACCTAAGAAACAATTTAATTCAATCCTTCATCTGGGACTCTTGTAATGCCAGAGGGGGGTAAGTCATATAGTACGTGACTCAGCTAAACCTAGGATCTAGTCTCTCCAAAACTCAGTATTACTTTCATCAAAAAGTGTAATATAATATTGTTAATTGAAACAGCAATCGTAATAGCTCATTTACTAACTACACTATCTTCAATGCATCTCAAACACTCTCTTCACTAAATCATATTTACCCTACAGCCAAGAACCATTCCATGTGTCACTAAATATCATTATTTTGTTAGCATACAAACCCCATGGGAGTCAGGTGGTGGTGGTGGCACACACCTTTAACCCCAGCACTTGGGAGGCAAAGGCAGGTGGATCTCTAAATTCAAGGCCAGCCTGGTCTACAAGTTCCAGGACAGCCAGGACTACACAGAGAAACCCTGTCTCAAAAAAAANAAGAAAAAAAAAAAGAAAAGCACTATTATTTCATGATTGGGTACTTGTGCAGCATTTTTGCATAGGCAAAGTGTTTTTTAAAAATCTTTTCTTCTAGCTCAAAGATTTCACTACACACTGATCCCTATCATGTCTATGTTTCAAACAGCCTTTTATTTTGTTGTNGTGGTGGTAGTGGTGGTTGTTAGTCCCTTCTTTTCTCTGATGCCCTCAAACATTCACAGCCTCATCCAACTTACATTTATAATGGTCTTTTAGATACTCCAGAAGTTTTTTTTTTTTAATCAGTGTGATTTCTTTAAATCTCTGCTTAGAGTCTTGAAAATCCCATAGCTGGCAAAGGTTGCTATTAGTAACAACAGACAAAAAACAATGTTGAGTTCTATTTTCTACAGAAGTTATTAAAACAGTGACAATGACACAAATACTTAGAGGCAAATTCATTTTTCAAGCCACAGGGGTGTTATTTAGTTCTTTGGAAGCAGCCTAGTACACTGAATTAAACACCAGGCAGTGACTTGGATACCAGAAAGAATATTAAAATATAAAAATATTATTCTGTTATAATACTGGGAAATATTTGTAATTAAAAAATAAAGTAGAAATATCTGCTTACAACCATTTACAATTCTACCACCTAGTTAGAATACAAATATTAAGTTATGCTNCTATATTATCCAGTCATAATCTTTAAATTACTTTGTCAATTATGAAATAGGACAAAGAGGAGAAAATGGATAATGACTGCCATCTTGTGGGGTTTTACCTAATTACAGGGAAAATATCTAAAACAAAATGTTGGGAAATTGTTGGAAGTTGATTTACCGTCATTCACATAAGTAAAGATGTCCCCCAGAGGTAGAAATAGTATAAAGACAATTTATATTTGTATATATTTTATATTATAAAGCTCAAATGTACACATGCACATACAACACTCAAGGGATACAGAGCAATTGGAATCATTTAAGAAATATGAACATACTATGACAGAAGAAAACAATTTTGCTAAGATCCTAAAATAAACTAAATACTAATTTTAAACCAATAAAATTGTTTGTATTTCTCCAGTCTACTGATCTGCATTTTGATAGCAGTATTATACTAAATCAACTTTGTCAGTATTAAGGTTCTGTTTCTTTCTTCCTATAGAGAATAAAATGCCTTACTTAATACTTCTACATTTATTTTTTGATCCAAAAATTAAATCAAGGAAGAAAGTACTTAGCAGATACTGAACACACAATGTTCAGAACAAATCCAGCAACTGTTAGCCCTATCACTTATCTGCAGGGAAAAATATTCTAAGACCAGCCAATGCTCTTTTCTTAATATGTGCACATATAAATTTGTTATCTTATTAAGCACGTGATACACTGTAGCAAATAATTTTGAAGTTTGTGATACAAAAGCAAAATTAGAGTTTCTCTTTTATTCATTCATAACTTCATGTATAGAAAATTCATTCTTACCATACCAGCATCATCATATGATTTTGTTTATTAAGTCAAGCCATTCACTTACAGAAAACATTTCAGGACTTGTCTGAATTGTGAGTATCAATACACTTGCTCTTTGAGACCGTTAGTACGTAAAATAGGTTACCTAACACTATTACACCACAATCAGTCTGGCAACTCAGATGGTTAAGTGACTAATGAGTGGGTAGCACAGGCAGCACAGACACACAGGACAGAGGGATGATTCATGCCCTGTGTGGAACACCATGAGAATTTACTGTGCTACTCAGAACAGTATGCAATTTAAAACATGAACTTACCGCTAGAGTTTTCTGTTGAATATTTTAGGACTTGGTTAATCACAAATGAGTGAAACCACAGAAAGCAAGACCACAGATAAAGGAGGCACATTTGTGACATGCAAGGTAAACAATATTCAGTGAAAAATAAATTAGTTGCAGAAACTAGAATATNAAGAATCAAAGAAAGCAAAAATAAAATAATCACAAATTTCATCTTTGGCCATTTAATTAGAAGAGTGTAAAATAAGATATTAATACCCAGTAATATAGCTAATTTTGGCCAAGAACATAATAACATGCATTTCTCATCTATTTCTTTTTTTTCATTAATTTTTTTGAGACAGGGTTTCTCTGCGTAGCCCCAGCTGCCCTGGAACACTTCTATAGACCAGGCTGGCCTTGAAGGTACAGAGATCCCCCTGCCTCTGCCTCCCAAGTGCTGGGATTAAAGGTGTACACCACCACTGCCACACCCTCATCTACTTCTAGTAGACAATTAAAATCATATAATCCTTATAAGAGACAAATTATCAATATATATCAAAGGCACTACATATTCACATTTATTAATTTTTTACCAATTCCCATTAGAAAATTATTCTACAGAAATAGAGTGCTACATTAAGTACTCATACAAACATAACCACCAAGCATTATTTGTAAGTTGGAAAGAATCTAAACACATAAACAAAATGGTTAAATAACTCATATTATGTCCATACAGCATAACAATGGAGTTTATCCTCACAAAATCTTATCCTACCTTGACAGCCCACATCAAGAACAGTGATAAGTTAGAGACCTTCTGGGAAGAGAAACTATGTCAAAGAGAAAAAATGTTCAGAAGACTTCTTAGCTGGAAAATAAGCTATAAAAAAAGAGCCATCAAATAGTTGGAAGAATTATCAGACACAAAAGTGGTTCCAAATTTTATATAATATTTTAACAAATCAAACATACATATATTAGTTTGTTTTTGTTTTTGATTTTGATTTTGTTTAGTTTGGTTTTTTTGGTTTTCCAAGACAAGGCTTCTTTGTGTAGCCTTAGCTATCCTGGAACTCACTCTGTAGACCAGACTGGCCTCAAACTCACAGAGCTCTGCCTCCCGAGTGCTGGGATTAAAGGCATGTACCACCATCACCCGGCCACATATTAGTTGGTTAATTACATATAGTTACTACCTCATAAAATAATGTACATTTAAAATACACAAAAATATGTTAGAGGATATAGTTGTAGCTAGCTCAGTAACAAAATATTTGCCTAGAATTCAAAAGGCCCTGAACTTAACCCCCAGCACCGGCCACTCTACCTTCCTCCCCTCCCACTCCACCCCAAAACTACATACTTCAAAGAGGAAGACTCGGTGGTTGAATGCACTTGCCATGCAAGCAAGCAGGAAGCATGAGAATCAGAGTTTAGATGCCCAGAACTCATGCAAATGCCAGGTGGGTTTGGTAATCCACCCACAACTACAGTGCTCAGAAGGCAGAACCAGAGAAGCCCCTAAAGGAAGCTGGATAACTAGACCAGCTGTACTAGAAGAGTTCGGGATTCCGTTGAAAGTTCCTGTCTCAATAAACAAGATGGAGAGTGATAAAGGAAAACTCTGGACACCAAAAGCATGCGCCACCACTGTCCAGCTCTTCTCTGTATTTTTTAACGTTCTATTAAAATCACCTATTATTTGTATAACCAAATATAAATAAAAACACTATAACTATTTTTAGAAATTTAAAGTACACTCAGCAATTCTAAGAAATAAAATTAAATTCATAATGTCAAAGAAGGGTAATTAAGAACTTACAAAATTCTAATTTTATTCTAAGTATTATTGCTGTAGCTTTATATATGTTCTGTTAAAGACTTAGGGCAGAAATAATGCTGTTGAGCGGGGAGTGGTGGCGCACGCCTTTAATCCCAGCACTCGGGGGCAGAGACAGGTGAATGTCTGAGTTCAAGGCCAGCCTGGTCTACAGAATGAGTTCCAGGAAAGCTAGGGCTACACAGAGAAACCCTGTCTCAGAAAAAACAAAATAATAATAATAATAATAATAATAATAATAATAATAATAATAATGCTGTTAATGCCAGTTATCACTTCATGTTAGTAGATAGCTTGACATTATTAGATTCTTTGTCTAACAGTGTGTCATAAACATCTATAATTCTAGCATTTGAGAGACTAGGGCAACAGGATTGCACTTTGAAGCCTGCCTGGGTTACACAGGACTATCCTGTCTAAAGAACTATAAAGAACTCCCAGAAGTGGTGACACACACCTGTGACCAGCACTTGGAAAGCAAAGGCAGGAGGATACAAGGACTACACGCCAGATCTTGTCTTTAAAGAACACATCACAAGGCGTTCTACTCAAAAGGAGAGATATCTTACCAAAGACTACTTAGTAAGGTTTCTTTGAAAGCTTAAAAATGCATGCTGAAAGGGCTGGCAGGTTTGAATTCAAGTACTAGCTCTTCCATATACTAGTTGATAAAATACAAATCACTTAAACTCTCGAATCTCCAGTTTTTTCACTAACAAAATGGTCATGAGAACAATAATATCTATATCCATGAGACTATTTGAAGAAAAGTTACAAATAAAATGCCCAATCAAATGACTGCAACATAGAAATTCACAAATATTGTTGTCTTTTTATTTTGATATGTTTAATATTATTTAATTTATAAGATTTTGTTTGATCTATACTGTAAATACATCTGTTACATAAAGTAAGACATACCTCTAAATATACTTTATAGAACTTGTCTTCAGTCTATAACCTCATGACCATAAGGCAACCAATGCTTCTCAAACTTTAATAGTCTCACAAATAATCTTTGAATTTCATTAAGATACAGAATCTGATTCTATGTGTTCATTGTTATATCTGAGATAGTGTGATTCTTATAAACTCCCAGACACCACTAATGCTGGTCCATTCACAATACTTATCACAGCTACTTTCTAAACAAGAATGAGAAAACAAAAAGAAGAAGAAGAAAAGACAAATTGTGGCTAAGTGAATCATGTCTGATTATGCCACCAACAATTCCTACCTCTACCTCAGGATCACTCCTAGCTAAACAGGAAGCCAATAATAAAATTGAGTTCTGTCTATTAGAAAGAAAACAAGGTGAATATAGGAATTACTAGCCTCAGAAGTCAACAAATATGAGTTTAAATCCAAGTTCCTAGGCTGGGAGTATAGTAGTAAGGAGAGCACTTGCCTAGTATGTGGAAGGCTGTGGTGATTATATTATGTCCCCCAAAATATTGTGTACCCTAATAAAACTTATTTGGGGTCAGAGAACAGAACAGCCACTAGATTAAACATAGAGGTTAGGCAGTGGTAGCACATGCCTTTAATCCTAGCATTCCCGAGGCAGAGATCCATCCAGATCTCTGTGAGTTCAAGGCCACACTGGAAACAGCCAGGCATGGTGGCACACACCTTTAATTCCAGTGGCACACACCTTTAATTCCAGCACCTGAGATCTCATGTCTTTGCTTGAGAAAGACACATGCCTTTAATCCCAGAAAGTAGTGGCAGGAAGCAGAAAGGTATATAAGGTGTGGAGACCAGAAGCTAGAGGGCCTCTTAAGCTTTCAGGCTTTGAACAGAGTTGAGCTGAGATTCAGAAGCCTGCAGTCTGAGGAAACAAGATCAGCTGAGGAGTTGGCAAGGTGAGGAGGTTGGCTGTGGCTTGTTCTGTCTCTCTGATCATTCAGAATTTACCTCAATACCTGGCCTGGTGTTTTCAATTAATAAGACTGTTTAAGATTCGCTCTACAGAAGGCCTTAGGCTTGATAGCACCAACAGGAAAAAATAAAAATAAATAAATCCCAACTTCATTATGGTAAACTATGTGACCATNAACAAATTACTTATACTTTCTAACCTTCTATTAGTCCATCAGTAAAAGTTAGTATTAAAATAACCACTTTGGATTAAGACTGAGCAGGAGACAAAGATCCACATGCCTGCCCAGGGCTCTGTGCCCTGGGCCAGGAGGAGACAACACACNCNCNNNTTNNNGNNNAGTGGTCTATTNTGGTGAGCAAATATAGGGTGGTGTATGGAAGTGAAAGACATGGTTCATGTCCTGTGGAGAGAGGCAGATCTGAAGAGGTGAAGGCAGTGAGAAGTGGGGTGAGGTGGGTAACATGCTTGCCACCGGGGGCCATGATGATATCCCAGTCTGGGCTGCTGCCAAGGCCCATGTCTGTGTCTGTGGCCCTTTTGCAGGCAGGGTCTGTGTTGATGTTCCTGGCTCCTGTTACCACTGAAGGCCAAGAGGATAGGGCTGCACAGAGTTGGCCCTGCCCCTCACTGGCTGCAACACTAGGGAGAGCAGGCCCTGTGCCTCACCTGGGTAGCACAGTGGAGCTGANCCTGTTGACAGGGGCACGGGTGAGCCAGCCCCTCATCTGCCATATGGTGGCATGGGAGAGGGAGAGAAGACTCCCCACCCCCACCCATCACCACCTGTGGCAGGTGGGAGAACTGTACCTGAGGTCACAAGAGCAAGAGGGCTGGCCCTGCCTCTCACCAGCTGCCCCTGCAGCTGAGCAACACAGTAGGGCTGGCCCTGGTGGTGTAGGTGTGGGTGAGCTGGCCCTGAGATCAGAACTGTCCCACCCCTTGCTGCTTACCTCATAGGGTAAGCTAGCCAGGGCAGTGCTGGAGAGCTCAACCTGGTGTTGAGGATGAGGGAGAGCTGGCGGGCTGAATAATCCAGCAACCACTCAGACCCAGAGCCAGGGCTACCAGTTTGCCCTTCCCAACATCCAGCAGATCTATGAGCTTCTGGAGCACATAAAGGGGCCTGTCCAGCAAACCCAAAGTTGCAGGATCTCCATGACACAGGACAACAACAGGATATCCAAGAGGAGCCCCAATAAGGGTCCAGTATAATGTAGCAGAAGCCAGAGGCCTTGAACCAGACCAATGACTCATTGCAATGAACATTTGCAAGTAAGGTCTATGGACTAAAGGGTTTACGGCGTGACTCACCATATAACATTACAACTTCCACAACCAGATTTTTCTTTTCTTTTCNTTTTCTTTTTTTCTTCTTTTGTTTTAAATTTTATTTTGTTTTATCTTGGAGGGAGGAGATTGCAAGGACAGAGGGCAGATGCAAAAGGATAGATAGGGAGAGAAGTGGGATCAAGATGCATGATGTGAAATCCACAAAGAATCAATAAAAGGTTAAATTAAAACAATTAACAAAAAATAGTTTGTATATTGTTGAGATTAAATAAGTTAAAGCGTATAAAAGTAGCTGTTACACAGCACAGTAAATGTTCAATAAAAGAAATGTTTGGGTACTACCAAGAGGTCTTACCCAGAGAGCATTCTG
>LZPO01055076.1:146225-176445 GCA_001675575.1 Neotoma lepida
GACTTCAGCGTGAAGGAAATCACTAAAACTATCTTGAAGGAGCTACCAAGATGAGATCTGAAAGATAATAATGGAAGTGCTTTTTATTTTTATTTTTTGAAATATTGCTTTTTTTTAACGTGAGTTTCATGGATAAGGACAAGAAATGAATTGCCATGTTTAGAGAGAAATGAAAGTTAGCTTACCTATCACACCTTCAAAACAAATGGAGTGCGTTTTTAAAAGAAAAGTCAAGCCGAATAAAGATGCTAGAAAACTGTCTATTGTTAATATCCAAATTTAGGAAGGTGATTTTTAAGCAAGAGGGTGAACAATGGGGAAAAAATGCAATCAGAGGCATCACTATGTAGCAAAACTTGAAANCAAGAGAACATGTAACTCGTAGAAGAAACTGGAAAAAGTGGTCAAGATGGCTGAATCCTGAGGCAATGAGGCAAAGTAGTTAGGATTATTGGTACCAGGTGGTGGTGGCCACGCCTTTAATCCCAGCACTTGGGAGGCAGAGGCAGGTAGNTCTCTATGAATTCAAGGCCAGCCTGGTCTACAGAACTAGTTCCAGGACAGCCAGGGCTACACAGAGAAACCCTGTCTGTTCCTCTGGGGCTGGAGAGATGGCTCAGGAATAAGAGAATTGACTGCTCTTGCAGAGGATCGGGGCTCGGTTTCCAGCACATTACACGGTGGCTCACAAATCTGCAGCACTCTTCTGACTTCCACGGGCACTCTATCATGTGGTACACATACATGCATGCAGGCAAAAAATTCACACACATAAAATAAAAAATGATTTTTTAAAAAATAATATTGGCTCTGGATGTAGCTTATTATTGGATCAAGTCTCAGCTCTGCCACTTCCTANCAACCAAACAAGGCAAAAGGCTAGAAGAAGCAGCTTGTGAAGAACTTTGATTGGCCCTGGTAAGTGGTTTCCATTTCATTCTATGAACAATAGAAAACCAATGGAAGGTCCAAAACAGGACGTTGGGTTTATGTTTCATAAATATTACTCTGGAAATTGTCAAAAATAATAATGATAATAATGGAGAACAGAAACAGAAAAAGGACTGGATACAGGGAAATTAAATTTGAAGAAGCCAAGGCCACTATTAGTGAACAAAATTCCTTATAAATATTTTTTCATTCCTGCTAATCCAAAGGAAAAGGTTATTACTGATAATATTCACTTACACAAGTAACAATAGTTTGTACAAATAATTTCAATATGTCATCAAGCCTTTCTTGCTGAAATCCTTCCAGTTTTGACAGAGTATTCACAAACTTGTTCTGCACAGCAGCAGATAGCATGCAAACTGAGGTGTTATCCCTGCNGGTTCCCTCATCAAAATACACCTCTCTGGTTTTATAACAGGGTTGTCCTTGACTCCTGTACTCTTGCTTCCACAGATAATAGACACAGAGTCACTTGAATGTTCAATAATGAAAGGCCTTGGAAAGACCAAGGGTGTGGCTCAGTGGCGGCTCATATATGTAGCATGCTCAAGATTTGGGTTCAATTCCCAAATTTTTTTTAAGTGTCTCAATTTTGGAAACAATGTAGTCTGTTTTTCCTAGTTAAACAACTATTTCTCAATACTCACTCCAACATAATTATAAGGTCATATTTTGACCTCTGATAAATAAACTCATATAAGGGGCCTGCTACCAACCCCTTTACACCAGCCCAATTCTCCACTTCCTAATAAACTGGGAAACANAACCCTTGTTTTTTGTNCTTCCCCCACAGTTGTATCACAAAAGCACAACTCTTACTCCTTCAGATGCTCTACATCCTGTTTTAGTCCCCATGGCTCTTCCTCAACTATGTTCTCCCTAAATTTTCTCATTTTTTCCCAATAGGAGTGACTGATGGATCCTCAAATATGGAGGGGAATTCTTTGCCTGAATTCTTCTCTGGGGAAAAGATAGCATACAACTATACAAGTAATTGAGCTTTGGACCCCTGGGCCACTCATACTGTCTAGACTTAATCCTAGCTCTACCTCCTATTTTCTATATATCGTGACTATTATGATGGAGCTAANGACAGTGCTACTGCATAGGATTTCTGTGAGTAATAAATGAGTTGGTTTACAAGAAACAGTGAATAAAGTCAGGAATGTTGTAACAATAGANTATCAACTAATGCCACATGCTAAGCCCTGGAATCAGGAATTAGTGAGATAGGAAAGGTCTTTTCTCTCCTAGACTTTATACTCTACTAGAGAAAAGGAAATAAAGAAATAAAAATGAAAATTACACATTGTGATGGTACATACACAGGATTATGGAACAGGAGTGGAGACTGGAAATAAGATGCTCACTGCAAGAAGAAAGATGGGAAGGAACCCGCATTGCAAGAATCTGGTCTAGGAGGAGGAGCTTGGAGGGTTCTAGAAACAGTAAGAAAGCAGGTATGGATAAAGATTGGAGTGCTTGGGGTGGAGTGGTAGAAACTAAAGTTAAGATTCAGCTAAAGGTCATATTCAGCAGAACTTTCTGAACCCCTGATAGATGGATGAATTTATTTAAATGCCATAGGGAACTATTGAAGTTTTTAAACAGACAAATATTATTAATGTGATCAAACCTATGTTTTAAGAAACTTTCTAGATGTCTGTTCAATGCATAATCAAAGAGGAACATGCCCTGCTAACAGAATTTTAGCCTAGGAACTTTGGGGTCACAAAAAGTCATCTCCAAAGTCCCTCCCGGTAATTCTAAGCTAAATTTAAAATGAAGAGACTTGAGTTTTTCAGCCACACATGCTAAGTACAGAGCTGTATTCCTTTATCCCACTGCACTATCGGAATTCTCTTAATGGTTCTTGTTTCTTGCCTCCAAATTCCCAAATGCTAATCAACAATTTTCTCCTAATGAAGTGTCCAAAACTAAAAGCAGCATCCCAGGCACTATCTGTCACCACGGTCAGCAGAAAGAGCCATTATTTCCCTGCTTTAGGACAAGAGGNCGGTGTCACATTTTTCTCACAATATTACACAGCAACTGTGTATCTGATTTGCTGCTCAGCATCACCCTTGGGTCTCTACAGCCATTACTATTTTGCAGGTGTTACCCTCCCTGTAAACGTTTTTCTTTGCAGTTACTTTTCCCCAAGTACCTGTACTTGACATTTTTCCAAGTTGAGTGTCATTCTCTTTGCCACATTGCTAATGTTTATATTTCTTTGGCTTGTCCTAGGTTCTGCAGCACGTCTTCTTTTAAAGTCATCTGAGAATTTCATTAACATATTTGTGAACAGGATGTAGCTAGAAAAGAATTGTTGAGGGATCTTTCTTCTGTTTATTTGTTAGGTACTGTTTCTAGAAATGTTGAATAAAGAAGACAGAATGAGAAGAATGGAGAGAAGGAGCAAAGAGGGAGGGAAGAAAGGAAAGAAAGAGGGAACACTAAAATTACAGGGACATTTTTGTACAACCATGTAAAACTATATATGTCATCGAACAAAAGTACAGTAGGGAGTTGTAACATAGTATAAAATACTGTATGTGTAGTGGATAAATCTTGAACAACCAAGTGTTTAATCACTCTGTAGCTGAACTTCCTCTGCTACAAACGGAAATGGTAATGATACCTACCTCCAAAGATTTTTCTGAAAATTAAANAAGTTGCTTTATACTTAATACATAGTAAGTCTCTGTCAAAGTTGCCTGGAATTACCATACCATATTCCTAACTTTAATTTTTTATTTGCATTTACTTATTTATTCCCTACTCCCCTGCTTTGTGTGTCTCTCTCTGTGTGTGTGTGTGTGTGTGTGTGTGTGTGTACTCAAGAAACAGCTTGCATGTGAGTTCAGAGGACAACTGTCAGGAGTCAAGTCGCTCCTTCCATGATGTTGATTCCAGAGCTTGAGCTCAGGTCTTCAGACTTGACAGAAGGCAGCCTTGCTGCTCAGTCATCCTGCCAGTCCTATCTTCCTAACTTTTTACATTGTAGGCTCTGCATCAGGGAAATACAGATCAAAAGCACATTGAGATTCCGTCTCAGCCCTGTCAGAATGGCCATCAATCAAGAAAACAGGTGACAAATGGTGGTGAGGATACGTGGAGGGTGGGGTAGGGGGTGTAATTGGTTGTTTTACTCTTTTACTCTTTGTTCCTTGCTCTTTTGGGGGGCCCGCAATCCAGCTCCCTAATAAATCACACATGGAGTCTTATTCATACTTAAGAATGCCTGGCCTTAGCCTGACTTATTTCTAGCCAGCTTTTCTTAAATTATCCCGTCTACCTTTCGCCTCTGGGCTTTTACCTTTCTCTATTTCTCTATATCTTTTCTTTCCTTCTTACTCCGTGTCTGGCTGGGTGGCTGTGTGGCTGGGTGGCTGGTCCCTTCTTTTCTCACTCCTTCCTTTTCTTGTTCCTTGATCTTCTCTTGCTTCCCAGATTTCTACCTATTCTCTCTGCCTGCCAGCCCTGCCTATCTTTCTCTTGCCTTGCTATTGGCCATTCTACTCTTTATTAGACCAATCAGGTGGTTTTTTTTATTTATTAAGAAAATTTTTATTCATTTTACACAGATCCCCCTCTTCCCTCCTCCTGCCCCTCCAGCCTCCCCCTGCATCTCACCCCCATTCCCTCCTACAAGAAGGTAAGGCCTCCCGTGGGGAATCAGCAGAGCCTGGTACATTCAGGAGAGGCAGGTCCAAACCCCTCCCACTGCCTCAAAGCTGTGCGAGGTGTCCCACCATAGGTAGTGGGTTCCAAAAAGTCTGCTCATGCACCAGGGATGGATCTTGATCCTACTGCCAGGGGGCCCCTTAAGCAGATCAAGCTACACAACTGTCTCACTTATGCAGAGGGCCTAGTCCAGTCCGGTGGAGGCTCCACAGGTATTGGTCTACATTTCATGAGTTCCCACTAGGTTTGGTTGTCTCTGTAGGCTTCTCCATCATGATCTTGATGCCCTTTGCTCATAGAATCCCTCTTGTCTNTCTTCAACTGGCCTCCTAGAGCTCGGCCTGGTGTTTGGCTGTAGATCTCTGCATCTGCTTCTATCAGCTACTAGAGAAAGACTCTATGATGACAGTTAGGGTATTCACTGATCTGATTACTGGGGTAAGCCAGTTCAGTTCTTAAATTATTTTTAAGAGCCTACAGAGCCTACAATGTAAAAAATTAATNTAAGAACCTCTCTCCACTATTGCTAGTAGTCTAAGATGGGGTCATNCTTGTGGATTCCTGGGANCTTCCCTAGCACTCGGTTTCTCCCTATCCCCATGATGTCTCCCTCTATTATGGTNTCTCTTTCNTTGTTCTCCTACTCTGTCCTTGTTCCAGCTTGACTATCCCATTCCCTTATGTTCTTGTCCCCCACCCCCTACCCTCCATTACTCACCCCTCATNCCCAGTTTACTCATGGAGATCTCATCTATTTCCCCTTCCCAGGGTGATCCATGCATCCCTCTTTGGATCCTCCTTGTTAGCTAGCTTCTCTGGAGCTGTGGGTTGCAGTCTGGTTATCCTTTGCTTTACATCTAGTATCCACTTATGGGCGAGTATATACCATATTTGTCCTTCTGAGTCTGGGTTACCTCACTCAGGATGATATTTTCTAGTTCCATCCACTTGCCTGCAAATTTCATGATGTTATTGTTTTTTACTGCTGAGTAGTACTCCATTGTGTATATGTACCACATTTTCTTAATCCATTCATTGGTTGAGGAGCATCTACGTTGTTTCCAGGTTCTGGCTATTACAAATAATGCTACTATGAACATAGTTGAGCATGTGTCCTTGTGGTATGATTGANCATTCCTTGGGTATATGCCTAAGAGTGGTATAGCTGGGTCTTGAGNAAGATTGATTTCCAATTTTCTAAGAAACNGCCATACTCAATCAGGTGTTTTAGACAGGCAAAGTAACACAGCTTCACAGAGTTAAACAAATGCAACATGAAATAATGCAACACATCTTTGCATCATCAAACACATGTTCCACAGCATAAACAAATGCAACCAACACATCTTTAATTAATATTCTACAACAAGGGAGCATGCATCTCTGGCAGGAATGTAAATCTGGATGTATACTCAAAGGAATCTNAGTCAGCATATCACAGAAATGCCTGAAAGTCCCTGTTCTTTTGTGTCACTGTTCACAATAGCCAAGATATAGAACCAGCCTAGATGTGCACTAGTTGATGAATAGGTAAATGAAATGTGGTATATGTCCACAATGGAGTATTATTGACCCATAAAGAAGAAAATAATTTTGCAATATANTGAATGTGACTGGAGATCATCATGTGAAATAAAATAAGCTAGACACAGAAAGATAAACATCACATTTTTTATATGAAGAATCTAGATTTAAATATACATGCATATATGACATGAAAAAGGAGGGGAACTATTTGGGGTCAGGAAGAGGGAAAGGGAAGGGGTGGCCAGAGAGGTTAATGGGAAGTTTAAGTCTGAACAATACACAATAATATACATGTATGAGAATATAAAAATAAAATTCAATATCTGTATACTGATCTTTTAAAAATTAGGTGGAGAGATGGCACATTGGTTAAGAGCACATATGGCCCCATGCAGAGGACCTGAGTTTGATTTCAGCACACATCTCAGGTGGCTTATNACCACCTATAAGTCTAGTCCCAGGAAATCTAATATCCTTCTGCCTCTACAGGCACCTGCACTCAGGTGCACAGGCTCCCCACACAGGAGCACANATGCATAAACACAATTTTAAATACATTTAAAGATAAAAAACAATAAACTGTAGGTTTTGGGGGTGCTGACAAGATGGCTCAGCAGGTAGAAGTGGTTGCCACCGAGTTTGAGCTGAGGAACCCTTACACTGCAAGTTGTCCCCTAACGTCCACACNAGCACCATAGTATATACATCCACTCACATGTGCACACACAAAAATAAATATATGTGAAAAAATTTCAATTGTAGGCTCAATGCAGACTCATTAGCGTTGTAATTCACAGAATCACCCAATCAANTTTTTNCCNTTGTTATGAAGGTTATAAGCATAATGCNCTTGGTACAGAGCAATNCGTGTTAACAGATTGTCATTAGGAATATCATTAATATAATTTCACAGTTATAAAACTACTATAAAAAGAAATAAAAGACACAAGACAATATTTTTCTTGTTCTCCAAATGNATAAATTTCTATTTTCTCTAAATCTCATTTTGAGACATCATTTTCTAGACTCTTCTCTCTAGGCAGGCTGGAAATTACACAGCCTCCTGTACTTTGAAGAGCTCTTTAATTCAGTAAGTAAGTCATTTCCATTCATGCCTGTCTTCCTAGTGGAATCTAAGCTCCAGTGTAGCAAGGATGGTGTTAACATCAAGCCCAGAACCTGACACTTTGTCAATTAACACATTTTCGAATAGATGAACAAGTAATGGCTAAGGCAAAGCATTCTGGTAAGTATATTCTCAAACTGCACATTTATGGCATTGGAGGTAAATATTATTTCCTCCCTCTCTCTAAGAAGTGGGGAACTGTTATCTTATAAACCAGGAAGAGAGTGAACATTTGGTTTCTGGAAGCTATTTTTGCCAGCTCTTCCTTTGGACAATCACGCTAGCTGAACCTGTCCCCAGNAATCCTTGCAGTTACAGCAGAGCTCTGAAAACCCAGTACTTTTCCAGGACCTCATGTTCAGCAAAAGGAAAAGTACTCAGACTCTCTAGATTATCTTCACCTGGGGTTCATTAGCCCTTACACTCTGACTCATGAAGGGGTGGAGATCTGAAAACTCATTTCACAGATGAGGCACTGGGCTCAGAAAACTAATTGATTTTCTAAGCCTACCACTTGTTTATAGATCTGACACAATTGAAAACATGAAGATTCTTATTCCCTCCCCCTTTATTCTCATTTTAAACTTACTTTTATGGGGAGCGAAGATGTGGCTAGGTAGAAAACTCACACTTTGTATGCCTGAGGCATTGGTGGGGTACTTGAGAATAGGGGAAAGGTGGGTAAGAGAAATTATTTTTTGGAAGAATTTTCTGTTACACCGGAGGGAAACATCTTGATATGTTAAGCAACAGAAGCAGAGTTGAATTTTGTATATAACTAGAAAATATAGAAAATGCAAGGAGATCAAGTATGTGTTTTTCCTATTTACCTATGTAGTAATTTTTTAAAGAATATGCCAAAAGATTACACATTTATCTCTGCTTGTTTTATAGCTTATTTTATTCATGCTCTTCTGTGTTAAATTTTTATTATCATGAGTGCACGATCCTTTTTTAATGGGAAATTAACTNTAAATTCCTTAGCTAATATTTTGGGAAGAATTTCTTTTTCTACTGCTTCATTCTGCAAGGTGGAAGGAGCATCAGTATAGCATTCCAGAAATGTCTTACTAGCCATTTACTCTACCCTGTAAAATGGATGTAATTATTTCTACTTCACAGAGCTCTCATGTACATCTACAGCTCGATAAAAGGTCTTCGGTGATACGGCTGTCTCTTATACACATCTAGATGTGTATAAGAGACAGGGTGTAGGGGTTGTATTGTAGATTGGCACCCCATGCATTTTGACCTTTTTTTTTTTACTACTTTTTAAACAACAATCAGGTGTAGGGGTTGTATTGTAGATTGGCACCCCATGCATTTTGACCTTTTTTTTTTACTACTTTTTAAACAACAAAAATGTACTAATATTCCTAATAATAAATCTATCAGCCATGCCAAGTACATTATCCCCTGTAATCTTCATCATAGTTGAAAACAAATTTGACTCCAATTGGATTATTTTAAACAGTCCCATGACTGTCTCTTATACACATCTAGATGTGTATAAGAGGGTCATATATAGAACACACTAACTCACAGCAGGCATCCTGGCCTTTAGCTCTTACAGTCTTCCCTTCCCCTCTCCTGTGATCTTCCCTGGGCCTTAGTCAAGTGTAGGGGTTGTATTGTAGATTGGCACCCCATGCATTTTGACCTTTTTTTTTTTACTACTTTTTAAACAACAATCAGGTGTAGGGGTTGTATTGTAGATTGGCACCCCATGCATTTTGACCTTTTTTTTTTACTACTTTTTAAACAACAAAAATGTACTAATATTCCTAATAATAAATCTATCAGCCATGCCAAGTACATTATCCCCTGTAGTCTTCATCATAGTTGAAAACAAATTTGACTCCAATTGGATTATTTTAAACAGTCCCATGATTAATGGGTAGTGGAGCCCAGTTAGAAGAGGAAGGGAGAGGCTGGAGAGGTGGCTCAGCAGTTAAGAGCACTTCTTGCTCTGTCTCTTATACACATCTAGATGTGTATAAGAGACAGGTCATATATAGAACACACTAACTCACAGCAGGCATCCTGGCCTTTAGCTCTTACAGTCTTCCCTTCCCCTCTCCTGTGATCTTCCCTGGGCCTTAGTCAAGTGTAGGGGTTGTATTGTAGATTGGCACCCCATGCATTTTGACCTTTTTTTTTTACTACTTTTTAAACAACAAAAATGTACTAATATTCCTAATAATAAATCTATCAGCCATGCCAAGTACATTATCCCCTGTAATCTTCATCATAGTTGAAAACAAATTTGACTCCAATTGGATTATTTTAAACAGTCCCATGATTAATGGGTAGTGGAGCCCAGTTAGAAGAGGAAGGGAGAGGCTGGAGAGGTGGCTCAGCAGTTAAGAGCACTTCTTGCTCTTGAAGAGGACCCGAGTTCAGTTCCCAACGCCCACATGGAGCAGCTCANAACTGTCTGTAACTCCAGCTCTAGAAGATCTGACACTCTCTTCTGGCCTCCACAGACCCCACATGCATATATATACACAGACAGATACACAAATAGAATCATGCAGAATCTAAAAACACACATGTAATCCAAAGAAAAAGTCAGACTCGTGGGAATGGAGTAGAATGGTGTTTCTCAGTGGCTTCTAGGCTGACCTAGGAAGGGAGACCCTGTCCAATGGCTACAAAGTGACAACTGGATGGGAGGAACAAGCCTGGTGCTCCCACGGTCCAGCGAGTTGATTACAGCTAACATGCTGAACACCTCGAAATAGCTNAGAGAGGATTTTAAATGTTTTCATTTCTGCAAAGATATTTGAGGTGACAGGTGTCAATNACCTTAATGTGATCATTCCATATCCACACCTGTGTCAGTTATACCCTATAANTAATTATGATTTATCAATTGGAAATAAAACCAGAGCTGTAGTAGATTCNCTGTTTAACACTCAAGAGGCCCTGAGTTTAATCCCCAGCATCAAAATAAATAATATAAAAATGAAACTTAAAATATGTAACTTTAGGAGGTGGAAAAATAACTCAGTTAGAAAAGTACTTGCCATGCAACATGAGGGCTCGAATAAGATCCCCAGAACCCTCCCCCCAAAAAAAGAAGAGCCTTTTGGTATTTGCTTGGTATCCCGGTGCTGGGAAAGTGGAGACAGGGGAATTCTAGGGGCATGCTGGCCAGCTAGCCCCGCAGAATCAGGCAAGCCAATGAGAAACCTTGCCTCAAAAACAAACAAAAAACAAAACAAGGTGGATAGTGCATGCACACCCATACACATACACATGAGTACCCACACATACATGCACACACACACACAAAATGTGACTTCAGAATAAACAATTATTTAATTAAATGTTGCACAGACCTATGGTATAGTTGCTTAAGGAATGAAAACTGCTAACAAATTGTTTGGTAGGAGCTCCCGCTCTTGGCGGACAGTTCCCAGGCGACTGGCGGAGCTGCTTTCTACCGGGGTCTTCCGGATGCAGCTTCCTGTGTGGCTCAGGCTCCACCCCCAGCACCACCCACACCTCGAGCCTCTCGGGCTGCTGGCGGAACACGCCCCTTCAGAGCCCGCCAAAACACGGCTCCTCCCCTGGGCCTATTTAAGCGGCTTCCCCGAGACTAGCCGCTCTCTTCCCCCTGGTCTCCCGCCCGATCTCCTGTCTGTGGGGCCCAGGACGGTTCGTAAATTAAACCCGGCCTTTCCTCACCCGTCCTGACTCGGAATGCTGCGCGGAGAAACTTATCACAAATGTCTACAGCTCTCTATTAGAATTGCCAAAAAGGGAAATAATTCAATTATTCTTTAACCAGATGAACAAATTGTGACTTACCCACATAATGAATTCTACTCATCTACAAATGGATAGGCTATTGATAAATGCAACTTGGATGAATTTAAAGTATTCAGAGTAAGCAGTGGCAGCCCCCCAACNCTGCGTACTTGCTATTCATATGACATTCTGGAAAAGGAAATGACAGAAGAAAAGGAAGGTGGTGGAACCACCCACTCCCAGTGCAGGTGGGAAGGGGAGGTGGGATCCAGGGCCTACTACATACTAGGCAAGCTGGCTACACCCCCAGTTCAAAGATGGAATTGTTTATTGTGACTGGTACATGAATATGCATCCATCCAAGTGTACACAGCACTGCAGAGAGCACATGTATAGCCCTGGAATCCAGAGTTCAAGGTCATTTCCAGCACTTCAATGAGTTTGGCCTGTCTTACATGAGACCCAGTCTCAAAACGCAATGAAACATATAGCAATATAATTTTTTAAAAAGTGAATTTTGCTACATACATTTAAGAAATAAGGCATAGTGAGGCATATAATAATGCTAGCAGATGGTGGATACAAATAACATGAGCAAATCGGTGGAAAAACTTCCCAGATCTTGTTGGAAAAAGAGGAAGCTGTGTATCTTTACTATAGTGGCGGTGGTGGTTACATAAATTTAGATACGACAAAATGATATGAGTTGTACACCAAAGTCAGTTTCCTGCTTTTGATGTAAACCGTGGAAGGAACCGAGTGAAAAGTAGGGGTACTTCAGTGTATTATTTTTTGTAACTTCTTTTAATCTATACATCGAGAGACTAATCCTGTTATTACATTTCTTGTGCATCATTCCNGTTTGAAACTTGATACTGGCATACACGAGCATGTCCATAAAANTTATTCATGAACTCTTTTACATCATTGTTCTGAACCTCACATACACATTGGATCTTGCACAATCTTTTCCTGGATGCATAGTACTCTATTCCATAATGTTACCATAAGGCATTTCAATTCATTCATGAACATTGGTATCTTAACAGGGAGTTGAAAATTTTAATTTGGAAATTTTTCCAATATGAAAGGCTAGCTAGAACTGAGATCAAATTTTTTCACAGATTCAAGACCAGAATATCTTTTAATTAGAAGGAAGAAGACAAGTGACAGAGGAGAAACGCTGGGAAATTTCCTGGGTCGAATGGGAAGCAGAGGGCCCGCAGTTGAGAATTACTGCCGGGTAGGAGTTCGCATAAGGGCAGGGAGCGGAATGGAGGGAGGCTGAAGGGAAGGAACGACCGATGTAGGAGGAGGCCATGCTCCAAACCAAGCTTTCCCAGGGCTATGGCACAGATACACTTAATGTGTCCAGGCTAGGCACTGGGACAATTCGTGCCCATCTCCAGCCTCCCGCAGGGGGACCCCTCCCAGGCGGGTTCCCATCACCCCCACACACACTCCCTCCACCCCCGCCTCCAGCCCACGCGCGCAAGGGGAGCACACGTGGTGACCTGCCTGGGGCCGGATTCCCGGCTCCAGCTCCTCCTCCCTCCAGCTCGCACTCGGCTTGCTGCAGTATCACGTGCAACCGCGCCGGGTGCAGGATGGCGGCGGCGGCCGCGGCGGCAGCAGCGCTGGGTGTCAGGCTCCGGGACTGCTGCAGCCGGGGCGCCGTCCTCCTGCTCTTCTTCTCCCTGTCACCTCGGCCCCCGGCCGCTGCTGCCTGGCTTCTGGGTCTGCGGCCCGAAGACACTGCTGGAGGCCGTGTGTCCCTGGAGGGGGGCACCCTGCGTGCGGCCGAAGGCACCAGCTTCCTCCTGCGGGTCTACTTCCAGCCTGGGCCGGCGGTCCCCGCCGCGCCTGTGCCAGCACCCTCCCTGGCCCCGGGAGAGAACCGCACGGGCGACTGGGCCCCACGAATCGTGTTCATCGAGGAGCCCCCGGGTGCGAGCGGCGTGGCGCCCAGCGCNGTCCCCACGCGTCCCCCGGGACCGCAGCGCTGCCGCGAGCAGAGCGACTGGGCGTCGGACGTGGAGGTCCTTGGGCCCCTGCGCCCCGGGGGCGTGGCGGGCTCGGCCCTGGTCCAGGTGCGGGTGCGGGAGCTGCGTAAGGGCGAGGCGGAGCGCGGCGGCGCGGGCGGCGGCGGGAAGCTCTTTTCGCTGTGCGCCTGGGACGGGCGCGCTTGGCACCACCACGGCGCCGCCGGCGGCTTCCTGCTGCGCGTCCGCCCGCGGCTCTACGGCCCGGGTGGGGACCTGCTGCCGCCCGCGTGGCTGCGAGCGCTCGGGGCGCTCCTGCTGCTGGCCCTGTCCGCCCTGTTCAGCGGCCTGCGCCTGAGCCTGCTCTCGCTGGACCCGGTGGAGTTACGGGTGCTGCGGAACAGTGGCTCGGCCGCCGAGCAGGAGCAGGCGCGCCGCGTGCAGGCCGTGCGCGGCAGGGGGACCCATCTGCTCTGCACCCTACTCCTGGGCCAAGCCGGTGCCAATGCGGCGCTGGCCGGCTGGCTGTACGCCTCGCTGCCGCCGGGCGTCGGGGATCCCGAGGAGGACTACGGCGAGGCGGGGGTTCACTTCCCGTGGCTGCCCGCGCTCGTGTGCACCGGCGCGGTGTTCCTGGGAGCCGAGATCTGTCCCTACTCCGTGTGTTCGCGGCACGGGTTGGCCATCGCCTCGCACAGTGTGTGTCTGACCCGGCTCCTCATGGCTGCCGCCTTCCCGGTGTGCTACCCGCTGGGCCGCCTCCTGGACTGGGCTCTGCGCCAGGAGATCAGCACCTTCTACACGAGGGAGAAACTGCTGGAGACGCTGCGGGCCGCGGACCCTTACAGCGACCTGGTGAAGGAAGAGCTCAACATCATCCAGGGCGCCCTGGAGCTGCGCACCAAGGTGGTAGAGGAGGTGCTGACCCCCCTTGGGGATTGCTTCATGCTGCGCTCCGACGCTGTGCTTGACTTCGCCACTGTATCCGAGATCCTTCGCAGTGGTTACACTCGCATCCCGGTATATGAAGGCGACCAGAGGCACAACATTGTGGACATTCTGTTCGTCAAAGACTTGGCCTTTGTGGACCCGGACGACTGTACCCCGCTGCTCACAGTCACCCGCTTCTACAACCGGCCCCTGCATTGCGTCTTCAATGATACCCGGCTGGACACGGTGCTGGAAGAGTTTAAGAAGGGTGAGCAGTGCTCTTTATCCTCCCCCAGCTCCTATCCCCCTTCAGAGATACTGCCTTTCATAACCACGGGAGGCTTCAGGTACCCAAAGCAATACCTCTGATCTACGGAGCCNAAATTCCAAGAAGGCCTGCTATTGGCTCTCTAGATATCTCATGCTTCTCTACCTTCCTTGCAGCTGGCTGAGCCCCAGGCCTCTTCCACTCTACTTGGTTCACCAGCTAAACCATATCCCTCATCCATTCTCTCCCACATATAATTCTTTCTGCGGTCTACCAAGCACCAGGTATTGTGAGATTGAGCCCAGGAGAGCCTTGAGAGTTTAATTGCATACTTCCGTACCCACTACAGGGTTCCCTCTACAGAATCCCATAGCCTTTGCCTCAAACTCCTAGCGCTGGAAGCTCACCATTTCCAAAGAGAATGAACTCCATTGCTGGACAGCTCCAGCTGCTGACAGTGTCTTCCACACAGGGAGCAGAAACACGGGTCTCCAGAGCCTCCCAGATCTGCCCTTTGAGTGAGTTAGAATAAGCACCAGCCTCCTTGGACATTCTTCTCCATATTGAACTTACTAGCAGCCATTTATCTGACACACAAAATAGCCAGGTTAGGGATTCAGAGTTAGCTAAAACAGCGGAGTCTTTGTACTTCCAGAAGCTCTTGCTCCTCAGAGTAGGGTAGGTGGGGACTTAAGGAAGTATTTCTTCAGAATGAAGACCCCAGAAAACTTTCGCCCAAATGAATGGGTTTTCTTCAACACCATCACCAGCTCCCCATCCCTCCTAACCTCAAGTATGGTGCCATGGCAAGCTCTATGACATTGACTTCACGTAGGGGGTTTGTCTTTGGATAGTGCTTTCTGGGCCTGAGTACAAATTCACTCAAGAAAAATCAACCTGGATACTTTAGAGTTAGCCCTCTTGGCCTTGTGTTTGCATTGCTCCCTTGTTTACCAGATCTGGCCCAGAAATGCCCCTGGTTTTTGTTTTTAATCAAATCTACTTCCAGGGGTCACGATTGAGAATATTCAAAACACAGTCTCATGTTTCCCTGTCTCCGTCAGCCCTGAGCCTAGGGCCTCTTCCACTCCGCTTAGCTGGTTGCCATATTCTGGTTCCTTGTCTCCAGTTGTGGGGTTTTTTTTCCCTGAGGCTTACCAAGGCTTAAGTTTCTGCTGAAAGCAACTCCAGTTAGTTTGAGAAAATGTCTCATTGTCATGTAGTGCCAGAAGACATTTTAAAAAATATTTTTACTAATTCTCTGGTTATTTCATATAATGTATTATAATCATATTCACCATTTTTCTTCCTCTTAACTCCTTCTGGATCCATNCCACCTACCTATTCTCCCACCATCTTCTCCCACCATCTTGTCCTCTTTTTTCTCATATCCACAAGAGTATGATCAACTTACCAGGGGCTACACCATGAAAGGATACTGATTCTTCCTGCCCCCAAAACCATCAACTGTCTATAGCTCCTCCTTTAAAGGTGGGGACTTTTATGAAGCCCTCTAGCTAAGCGTAAGTGTTGACTGGCTTGATCTTATGCAGGTCTTGTGCAGGCAACCACAGTGGCTGTGAGTTCATGAGTGCCGTGGTCCTGTCATGCCCAGAAGACACTGTTTCACTCTGGTCCTCCCCAACTTCTAGGTCTTACAATGTGTCTGCCCCCCTCTTCTGTGATGGTCCATGGTCTTTAGGGTCTTTAGGGTAATATAGATGTCCCATTTATGACTGAGCACTCCACTAACACTTATCCTCTGTGCTTTGACCAGTTGTAAGTTTCTGTATTAACCACNATCTATTGTACAAAGAAACTTCTCTGATAAGGTCTGAGAGCTACGCAGATCTATAGGGAGAGATACAAATTTAGAGAGCGGTTTGGTACTAAGTCCATTTAGCAGAAGAATTAGTGGTAGGTTTTCTCTCCCCAACCAGAGCCTGTGAGCTCTCCAACCATCCGTTCTTGACAGGATTTATAGTACCAGGCATGTTTCCTCCTGTGAAGCAGGCCTTAAATCCAATCAGAAAGCAGTGTGTTACCCCTATAACATTCATGCCACTAGTGAAGCCATGGGTATATCTTGCCCCAACAAGTTATTATTTTGTTTCACAGGGTTCACAACTGGGTAAGACTGTTGATGATGTTTTTTTTCCTCCAGCAATCTTACTCCACAGTACCTTCCAATACTTTGGAAATAGCCTTCAAGGAAGCCTCCTAGTCAGTACCAACTTGATTCCTCTGTAACTTGTGACCAAAGTATATAGTGTCTTCAGCAATAGNGTCCTACCATCAAATTCTAATGGGCAAACAGAGCAATGGCAATAACCTGTAGTGTTTGGGGGAGGTCTCCAGGATAGCTCTGAACAAAGACTCAAGNGGCAGTATCCNACTAGATGCACTGGAAATTTTAGTTCAGAAAATGTTTTTAATGAGACTCTGTGATTTCTTTCATTCATCCACTTAGTATCTATTGATACACAGTTTTAGGTGACAGTGGAGGCAAGACTGCCTTCAGGAAGTTAACAGCTCATGGAGTATATAAGGTTAATAAAAGCAGTCTTTAGAAGCAAACTTTGTGTTTCAGGAAAAGTTGTTCGCAATAGTTGATATTGATTTAAAATGAGTCCACATGCAGAATTTCCAAGTCTGGTCTGAAACAAGCTTGTTCATATTCTATTTATAGTCTATTATTAGGTAGATCATTAAAGAGAAGTAGGCCATGACAACAAGCACTAGGCCAACAAAGTTATTTCTTTGTCTTTTCAGAACTCTGCCACTTCCTTGGNATGCCATCCTTGAACCCAAAGCACGAGTCTCACATGGAAGCTCATTGGCAATGCAGAATTTCATGCCCTACTATAAATTTCCTGGATGAAAATCTGCATTTCTAAGAAGTCCTTGGGTGACTCAAGTTTATATTAAAGTTGGAAAGGAATTAAACACCCTCAGAAAACCCTTATTAACAATGCTTGGTAGACCTACTTTGGGTGGGAGACAAGGAATCATTAACAAGGAGGTTATATCAGGCTCTAGGCCATGGAACAGTGGCCAACTTCTATGACTTATGCTTGCACCACATGTTAGGAGAAGCAAGCCAAGTTAAACTGCTTTTCTTTATATTTAAAAATAACTTTTAAGCTAGTCTTTAATAGCTCTTCCATTTCCCTCACTTCTTCGAATCTCAAGTAACTTAACCATCTGAACAAATCCCTTAGGAGCTGANAGAGGAAAATGATTATATTAATAGGAGCAACAGTTGCCATTAATTGAGTGACAATTCTGCCAGGCACCACGCCAAGCCCTTTTTATATTCAGAACAGCCCTCCTGGGTAGGTATTACTAACTCCATTTTGTAGAAGAAACTTCTAAAGCTTAGATCGATAGCATGACTTACTCAACTTCCCATAGGCGATAACTGAACTGTGATTGAACTAGGTCTGTAGATGCCCNGTGCCTGTTTGTCTGCCACTCTGACTCTGGCTACTCTAGTCTTGTCCCTCCAACCTGGCATTTCTGCTGCCGAGAGTGGTGGTAAAAACTGGCCTCTTTTCCTGACTTACTGCCTNTGGCTTTAGTCTCTTGGGGTTAGGAATGTCGCTTTATTAATTGTAATAACCACTAGCATATATATTCCACTTTAGGGTTCTGTCTACCTTATCTGATTCTACAGTTACAAGAACTGACCCTAAGACCCAGATGGTTATTCTTAGATCACCACTGAGACTGTGTAACCCAAATGCAAATGTGAATCACATGACCCAGAACTGTACTTAGTACCCTGTACTACCCCTGTACTTATCAGTTGCAAGTCTTCAGGGGTAGGGAAAAGGAAAATAGTCTTTCCAGTTGGCATGCCAGCTTCACAAAGGGAACGGTGTTTGTTCCCACAGGACTGAGTTCCTTGATGGTAGAGAATGAATCTTACTACTTTTCTCAGAACAAGCACAAAGACTGCCGTGTAATTTATAAGTAAGCATTCACTGAGTAAGTAATCCTAAGTAAATTTCATATTTCTGTGTTTGAGTGAAGGTGAACCCTAAATGCAAAATATTTGGAGNTGTTTACTGANCACTGCAAATGTCTCTTCTCCCAGTAGAGACAGCACGGTCCCTCCAGTGTGCTCAGATAGAAACCTCTCCATTATTACTCATCCTTATCATATTAATCTTCGTCTTGGTGTGTTCCTTGGGAGCNGCCATACCCAAATACTATAGACTGGTATGGCCTAAACAACAGAAATCCCTCTTCCCACTGTACTAGATAGTAGATGTCCTCGCTCAAGGTTCTGGCTAGCACAGTTCCTGGTGCAGCCTCTCTTCCTGGCTTGCCTCTGTCTGCCTCTTTCTGGTCCCCACATGGCCTGTCCTTAGTGCATGTGAGGAGAGAGCAAGAGAACTCTGGTCTCCTTAGGAAAATACCGATTATCAGTATTGCATCCAGACTCTTCAACNTACATGATTTATCTCGCTATTTCCTCCGTGTAGATTATTCATTGATTTTAATTCAACAAGTAATTACTTTNTGCTGAGGATATAGACACAGTGGAGAACACTGCCAGTGTGACTCCTTGTCTGTATGGAGGCTTCAGGTCTAATAGAAGAGGTTGACATTAAACAAATGAGGCTGAGATTCAGAGCAGAAACATGGTGCTGGTACTGGCTTGCACTGGTCTTGACCAAATTACTTGTCTCTATCTGTCTCATTAGCTATACAATGGAGATGCTAATAGTATTTATTTATAAGGTTGTTGAGAATATTAAGACTATTGCATTGTGATGCTTATTTAGCGCCTATCACAAGTGCTAAGTGGTAGCTGTGGTTAGCTATTACTCATTTGTGAAAATGTCTCCTAAGAAGTTACACTTTCTCAAATCATTGNTTCCCTATGCCTGTCCTCTCTAGTNTCGCTAAAATAATCTCTAGGTTTTCATCCTCAGCTTAAAACCCTTCAGCAGCCTCCGCCATCCAAAGGGCACAGTCTAAGCAGANATGGAGCCGTGGGTAGCCCGGTGACCTGCTGTCTGACTACCTATACAGCCCCAGCACACNCCACTCTCTGCCACAGCTTTAGGTGCCCACGGGCTTGAATTCCATAGCAGCACAGTNCCGTGTCTTATCTGTCCCCTTCTCATACTATATGAGAATACGATGGGCTGCATATGCATGTCCTGACTAATCCAGCACCCACTCCCTCTTTAATACTCAGGTTAGGGGCCACCCTTTCTGGAATCATCTCTTGTAAGCCTCAGTTGTATCCAAACTCATTGTTCTGTATGCCTGTATATGTGCGTGTGTGCGTGTGTGCGTGTCTGAAGGTGAGAGGACAAATTGGAGTGTCATTGTTCGAGAACACTGTCTGCCTTACTTTGAGGACAGTATCTCTCATTGGCCTGGGGCTTGCCTATTAAGCTAGGCTAACTAACCCGTGAGCCCTGGGGATTCATCTGCCTCTGCCTCCGCCTCCCAGCCCTGGGGTTACAAGTATGGGTTACCATACTTAGTTGTTTTATGTGGGCCTAGCTATTTAAGTAGGTCCTTGGGGTAGAATTGAGGTCATCATGCTTNCAAGGCAAGCATTTTACCAACTGAGCTACCTCCCGGGCTCATCATATGTATTGTTAAATGAACAATNTAAACTCAGAATCTTCCTGTGTCGGCCTTCTGCATTCTGGGGTAATAGGCATTCACCACCATGTCTGGCTTAGTACATTATAAATGATTTCGAAAGGCTGAATGGATGACTGAGGAGCTAAGCTATAATATATAATGTAATAGATGAGTTCTGCAGAGCTCTAGTAAATAAATCTTTAATTGTCTTTAACCTAATAGCTTTGGCGATAGAGCAGGACATATTAAACTTTAAATAGTAGAGGAAAAATACTGCCTATGTTGTTTTTCTGTCTCTTTAGAAACAACTAAANAATATTAAAAATTAGTATTTTTAATATTCAAAATGTTGTTCTTAGACAAGACAAGACAAGGTGATGCACTTCTGTAGTCACTCAGAAGTAGAGGCAGAAGGATCTCAAGTTCTAGGCCAATCTAGACTACATAGATCAGGTATATGAATTACAAAATCTACTCCCAGAAGCCTAATGCCAAGAATAATATTCCATTCCTCTTTACAAGCTAGAAAGCAGGCTACTTCATCTTTCACCATGACTTCCAATGACATTACAATTTATGAGTCATAGCTCAATATATAAACATATGTGCAAAACAAAGCTATACGAAAACCATTGAGATAAAATGCTATAATAGAAATGTAAGGATGCAATAGGAACATGGAAGACAGAGCAACTGATTAAATAGTATATTTTACTTTCATAAAAATTGTACTGAAGTTTATAGATTTCTATACTTTACATAGAAAAAATAGACATAAAACAATAAAAAACGGAAATGTGAAAACATCTAAAAAGAATCCCATTATCNTGAAAGATTTACTTTTATTTTCTGTGTATGTGTGTTTCCCTGCTTGTCTGTATTTGCACCATATGTGTGCAAGTGAGATCAGAAGGGTGTNAGACACCTTGGAACTACAGGAAGTTATTAGCAACCCAGTATGGGTGCTGGGAGTGGAACCCAGGTCCTCCACAAGAGCACATACCCTTAAATGCTGAGCCATCTCTCCAGCCTCTCATGAAATGATTCTCACTATTATATTAAATATATGCTGCACATAATCACTGCCTTAAATTTTTTAAAAAGAAAATAAAGGGAAAACACAAGAGCCTGCTATGGTCTACAAATCTAATGTATAATCCCTAGCGTGATTGTCTTATGTATTATTCTCACTACAGTTTTCTTGAGATTGAGGACTGTAATTTGGGATGCCTGGTTTATAATGTGGACACTTTGAGGTTTATTTTACTTAACATAAAGTTCACTCCCTAGTAGACTATTTTAGGAGAAAACTAACCCTGTGTAGACACAGAAAAGGAATGAAACTGTATTCTGAAGTCAAACCCGTGGGCTTTATAGTATTGATAGTTAACTCTGTTAAATGATAATATTGCTAAATAGTAGCATGCTCTTTGCACCTCAGCCCACCTATGCTGGTTACTCTGTCTGCAGAACAGCATGGCTATAAAATGGCCTGTTGCTATTTATACACAGTCTTTGCTCATCCATTGATTCATTCAAACACTCTTGACCCCGGAAGCCAGGCACTTTACTATGCCCTGGCAATACAGTGGTGACAGTCCATATGGGACCCGCAAGGTACCCTCTTCAATCCTGGGTCTTCCTTCAAGGAATCTTTGCCTAAAGTATTTCCAACCATCAAGGAAATGTCTCTGCCCCACTTGTAGATTGTAATCTTGTCACTGATGAATAATTGAAAAGTCAGTGTTTTACCTCATACCCCAAATTCTGATGTAAGATAATTCAGTAGGAAAAATTACCATTCCATTGGCTAATTCCATAGAAGCCTGTCAAAACATTAATGCTTCAATTGGTAACACTGACTTACAATATTGAAGCGCACTGGTAAAATTAAATATAAGATGTTATTAAATGTGTAGGCATTGATAAANAATTAGTGAGATTTTAGAATGANTTATGAATCTCTGAATCACCAGAANAAACAGTAGACAAAGCAGANTCTGCCNTGCACAGGGAGAAAATAAAGGGAATCAAGAAAGAGGAAAATAACTATGTAAGATGACAAAATTGTAGGTTTATTTTTCTGTCTTAATATTTTTCATTGTGGTCATTATAATATTTTTCTGCAATATTCTCCCTGCCCGTGCTATCCCCCAACCCAGTCTGGCAAAGGAAATAGATAACAACATACTCAGAGCCCAAAGGAGCATTAGCAAACCTGAGTGGAATTCTAATTCCTAGTGCTTTCTTTTTTTAGATTTAGCCTTCCTTTCCAGGCCACGCCAGCTTTGGTTGTCAGGCTGTCTTTTTATCTAATCTAAATCCCACAGGCTGCAGTTAAATTCGATTTCTTCTTTTCATCATCTCTCCTGGGTTCTCTCTTATTNGAAAGANACTGTGTATTGTTGTAGCTCACCTCAGTTCCATGTTTTAACCCCCTAGATGTATGTGGCCATGCTTCTAGCATCTTTTGAGCCTTTGGGTTTCTAAGAGGATGCTCTGCATGCTCTTCTGGCATCCTCCTAAACTGATTTGCCTCTAGGCATACTCTTCAGAACCAGGAATCTTCAGTCCTCTCATTTTCTGGTCTGTGTTCCTTATCAAACTGAGATTCTTTCCCATTCTTTCCTGCCTACCTTCCATNTATTGGTGGGGCTTTGTTCTGTGTGGGGATATAGTAACCAGGTAAACATCATTGTGGGCTCTTGGGGCTCACAGTTAAACAGAGAGAAGAACACTAGCTGACAAACTATTACAAAATGGGATGTNATCTGAACAAAAGGTATGTGGTAGGCTGGTTTGTGGGTAAAAGCAGACTCCTTACTCCCTAAATATTTAAACTGAACCCTGGAGGATGGGAAGAAATTTCTCCAAGCAAGAGGTCCCCAGAAGATGGAAGCAAATGTGCAAAGGCTTTGCAGGAGGAGGGAGTAGCAACATCCAAGGTTCCCTCTGGGCTGTGTTCCACTCATTAGGGAAACCAGCCTCCCTGTGACTGTCGACACTAGGCAGCTCACTTCAGGACCATTTCCCACGGCACTGGGGCCATGGCAGACAGACATGGGTGTAAATGTGGAAACACAGAGGGAGAAAGGGCCTTGGTACAAAGGATGGTGAGAGGCAGCCTCGGGTACAGGCAAGGACATCTGNGGGTGAAACTAGAAAGGAGCAATACGTCCTAGGGTGATCTGAGAAAATTTCTCTGAGGAAGTACAGTTTTAACTTGGCCTTGAAAGAACTGTGATCAGCGATTATGAAAGAAAAAGGCATTCCAGCTGAGACAGGNGTCTGAGCTAGAAAAAGAAAGGCAGAACAGAGCCGACAATACATCTTAATGCTGCTAAAGCAATTCTCATAAGCCTGAATCTCTTCTCCAAAAATTGGAAACTAGGAAGAATGTATTTTTCAAACATAATTTTTATTCTTCACGAATGCCAAAACAGCATGTTTTATCATTTTGATGGTGGTAGTTCTAAAATCATTTGTACCCACTCTTGCTTTAACTAAGGATCCTAAATATAACTCCATCTTTTTCTTGATGACGCAGGATCATGGCCATGAGAGTATAGTTATTTTATGCTGCATTATAACCAGCTCTCTGTCTACTCTTCAGAGCTTTCTCTGTCCTCTGGATGTCAGCTGTTCTCTTTGAGTCTGTCTCAGGCAAANCCTGCCCCACCATGCTTCTGGCAGAATCACTCTTGTTCTGTCCATCNCCTCCCAGCTTCTGTTCAGCTGAAAACCCAAGTAAACATGCATGTTACCAAACCACCTGCCTCCGATGCAACAAGCTTTAGTAAATGCTGGTTAAACAAGNGATAGGTTGGACATTGACTGCCAGCCTCGGATTCAGGTTGATGGAGAGACCTGGGATAGTTCCTTCTGGAGCCAGATTCCAAGCTATGCAGTGTCAGACCTCCAGATAATGAGCCCTTCCTCCGCTATTTTTGTAGTGTTGCTTAGCAAGCCAAATTGCCAACTGGCTTTGAATCTAGTGACTAACAACTGTTTTTTTCATGGCCTGGTGATGTTGGTTACCATGGTACTCTGGATGACACAGTTGGCTTTTTTATAATTGCCTTTTAGTAGCTCAAGAGATTTGTGTGTATGTGTGATAAAGGTGCTGATTATTCTTATTTCTCTAGAACAAGATGGTGACTTCACAGTGTAACTGCAGTTCCTTGTTATTTTTAACCAGAAAAAAAAAGAGTTTTATTTCTTCAAGTCAGTGCGGCTGGTGTAGGATTAGTGGGGGAATATTTTTGTGTTCTCTTTCAGATTTGTTAGGTGAATGACTGTTTAGAAGTGATAAGAACCACAGAGCCTGTGGCACAGTAGCTTCTCCTTATCTCATTCCTGTGGGGTGCTCCAGTATGAAGATAAAACATTAGGAGTTCAGAGCTCTTAGTTACACAGAGGCTGTAATTGTTGGCACAATTAAATTTCTGAGGTCAGTAAGATGTCTCAGCATGTAAAGGTGCTTGCCACCAAACCTAATGACCTGAGTTCCATCCCGAGGCTCCACGAGTTGGAGGATGAAAGCCAACTCCTGCACGTTGTCCTTTGACCTCTGCACCAGTATGTGCACCATGGCACATGCACACCCATGTCCCTCCCTCCCCCAATCAAGCAATCAGAAAAAAATATTCTTCAATATATTCTCATCAAAAAGAGGCACCCTGTAAAATCAAACTGTTCCTATAGCCTGAGATTATTTACACAGTATAAAATTTTATTTTAGAAAAAGACCTTTGGTCCCAACTTTTAATTTTTAAACTTTAAATATTTTGGTTTTGTTTTTCAAGACTGGGTTTCATTGTGTTGTCCAGATTGACCTTGAACTCCAAATCTCCCTGCCTCGGCCTCCTAAGTGCTGGATTTACAGCCATGTACCACCATGCCTCCCCAACCTTTAATTTTAAGATAGCAAAAACTGTAGCCTTGAAAGAAAAATAATAAAAATAGCAATGATAATCCCTCATAGTTGCAAAGCTTTTACATTTATAAACATCTTTTCAAAACAGAAACTCATTTTTACTCACTATGACCATGATATCAGCATTTGTTTTAAATCTCCATTATGTATATGAGGCACACGGTCCCTGACAAGTGTCTAGGTTAGGATCAGGCCTAGGGTTAGTTTGGGCCAGTTTTTCTCATACTCAGATGTGTGGGAAAACCACGGAGGGGTCTTAGGGAAATGCAGGTTCTACCTCTGAGGACTAGGGTCAGGCCTGAGCTTCTGGAACTTGAAACAAGTCTCCAGGNGCTGTCAGCCTTCTGAGCCAAGGATCACACATTGAGTGGCAAGAGTCAAGAACANTAGTCCTNGAACGTCTGAGTGTGTAAGAATCTTCTTCAGAGTTCATTCTTTTAGATTGCTGGACCCTCACCTCAGCCCCGAGATCCTGATTCTGTGCNTNAGAAGTGGGGGGTCCCAGAATAAGTACAGGTGATGGTCAGGCTGTTGCTCTAAGGAACGTTTACAGTGGAAGCAAGTCACAGAGTGCTGTCTGCCAAACACTACGGGGATGCCCGAAAGAGCTTAACGGAAGCCTCTGCATTTTACAAGGTGAAGGTCATGAGTGCAGCAGAAACCATAAAGTGATTTCTGCTTTCCTACCTCTGCTCTCTATTACCAAGCAATATGCTCTCCTCTTCGCTTCTATTTTTCACCCTACCAAAGTGCTGTGGCTGTTTTTGAAACAATGAGGAATCAAATCAATTATTGGCTTTTTTCTCACGGCAAAGGAAGTATGCTAACAGGGTCCACAAAAGCTCTCTGAGGGCCAAGCCTAAACCATCTGCAGCAGAGCACCATACCCGGCATACTGGGGGCTCTATCTCAGACCCCAGATTAGGCACAAACCCCACCCAAACATCTGTTTTCTCAGTGAGATCCTTTGTTAAGCAGGGAAGAAAAAGTAAAGTGGCTGCTTTCTGACTCAGGCAGTAAAACAGCAGCNAATGACCTTGTAGGTGTCATTCTTAAGAAGAGAAGAGGAGGAGGTCTGTGTTAGAATGGGCTAGGGTGCGGTGGGATATTTTGATTCAGCATATTAATTAGGTGAACCAAAGGGGGCTTTTGATTGCTGGACCTTGGTAGTCAGCCTCAGGAGGAGGAAGTAGCCAAATAAGGGAATAGACTTTGGTGGTTAGCTTTAGGGATGTAATCTAACAGTTTTTAGCAAGGCAAAGGGAATTGGGGCCTGCCAGAGCCACATGATCCAGTGGCTAATGTCCCTTCAGTTCAAGCCCTTGAAGTATGTCAACGTTTTCCAGTACAAACATGTAATGTAAAGTTTCTCTAATTACCCAACTTTCAGTCTCTTTAAAGCAGTATTGAATTCTGGGGCAGGACAGGTCTTTGTTGGCATTGAGGAAGCTGTCTTTTGCATCATAGGATACTTAGCTTCTTCCTTGGTTTCTACTCACTAAATCATAACCTCAGGTTGTAACAGCCAACTTGTCTCCAGGCTTTGCCAGTTGTGATCTGGGGGATAGGAAGTATGCAGAATTGCCCCCAGTTGATAACCAGTCTTTAAATGTACTGTCTTAATGTGTAGTTGACTGTCGAAGGGATCTGCCTTGTGCTTTGGATGTTGTACTACAATGCTGGGTGAAACGTATACAAAGAATTACCAATACCCAGTATTCGGAGCACAGCTTGAGTTTCTAGGGCAACAACAATAAAGCAAACAAAAACTAGTTGGCTTATAGTAGTGGGGAATTTAATTAACCTCAGACATATCAAGAGCCTAAGAGGTGACTGGTATATAAGCCACAAAAGGTGTCTTCCTAAACCCAGCATTAACATCACCCAACTACTTTCTGCTTTGTGTCAACAAAAATAATGCAACTGCCCCAGGTCATGTAAGAGAAGGCATAGCTTATGACTTCAGCCATTCTTTTCCAGAAAGTTCTTCTCGTTCCTGTGCGACTCAGCATCTTAAAGCAGATGTACTGAAAGGGATGAGGGTTTGCTAGACATCTCAGTATGTACCTCCCTTCTTCATAGATGTCAGACAAATAACTATAGTGACACAAATCTTCCCCCTAAATTGGTGTTTTAGCCTGTACTAAAATAACATCTAAAGCGTATTGAACCACAGATCACTGCAGTGAAGCCCAGGGATTCTGATTCAGGGGGTCTGGGGCAGTACCTGATAACTGGTGTTTCCAGCTCGTTCAGTGACACTGATGCTNTTGGTCCAGAAACCAAANTTGGAACATGGTTTCTCTAAACAAAAATAATAGTTTTCAACTTTGGGCAAGCAAGGATCACCCAGGGAACATTTTGAGCGTTGATGTCATGGTCATTGTGTGTGGGCAGCATTGGAACTAGGATATCTGGGTGTGGGGTGCTATGTGTAGAATGTGTTTAAAGCTTTTGGAGTAATTCTAATGCAGAGCCAGTCATGAAAGTTAGATAAAAGGATTCAAAGCATTGGGAGCAAAGGGGTCTTACTGTGGTACTATTTAATAGAGAGAAGACAGATCATCATAAATCCCACTTAATCCTAGAGAAGTGTGATTTAAGCTCCTTCAGCTTCATTAAGGCTTACTACTCCAGCTTCAGCACCACCACCCTGGTGCTGTGTTCCAAGTCAGGGTCAATCTATAGGTACACATTCTCTGCTTCGTGTCTCATTAGGATGTGGGCAGCATTGGATCTAGAGGTTGTAAATGAGAGANAGGAAGAAGGATTCAGGGAAACAGACCTCTAGGTGGATAAAGGAACCCAGAGCTTCTAGAAATCAAGGAAAGAGAAGTTCTGGTGAGCCCAAGCCATCAGGATAGGGATAGGCTTCTGTAGTGTCTAGATACTAGGTTCAAACCAAACCCCAGAGAGTGTGTGGTTACCAGATTAGAAGTAGGATACCAGTGNATCCAGAGTAAAATGTACTTTTTACAATTCAGAGACAGATATAGACTTTGTTTTAAGAAAGTTAAGGCAGTCCATTGGAGAGGCAGACAGATCGTTGTGAGTTCAAAGCCAGTCTGGTCTATGGAGTGAGTAAAAGGGCTACATAATGATATCCTGTCTCACAATAAATACATAAGTAAGTAAATAAATAAATAAATAAATAGATAAGGAGGAGAGAACATTGGCAGGGCTGGGGGAGATGGCTCAGTTGGTAAAGCTCTTGCCATTCAAACATGAGGACCTGAGTTCAGATCTCCATCACCCACATGAAAAGCTGTGTGTATCTGTGGCAGAGAGAAGAGGATTTCTGAGGCTGGCCAGCTAGTCTTACTAAATTGGTGAATTCCAGGTTCAGTGATAGACCTTGTCTCAAAAGAATAAAGTGGACAAAACTAGAGGAAGCCAGTCATTGTGACCTCTGGCCTCCACGTGCATGCATATCCACATACACACGCACCACACACACACACACACACACACACACACACACACACACACACAGAGAGAGAAGTGGGAGGAGAATGTGAATTGGCATAAAACCCACTGTTTCTTTCCCTTTCAACTCAGCCTAGAGGTTTTCCATCCATGTCACAGTTCTATGCTCAAGGGACATGGAAAATGCCTCAGATGTAGTGACTAGCCTTGGCGCTCTCTGTCTGAAGGATTACTCTCGCCTCTGATGTATCGTAATGAGACACAGTGTGCCCATGGACTTAGCTGACTTAAAGATGGTTACGTTGGCTATTTTTGGAAATGGAAGGGGTACTTGTGCCAGGCCCCATCGCTTTGAACATGGCCAAGGATGTGCAGAGCAGAGCTATCAGCTCAGCGTGCGCCTCCACAGCTGCAGCTCGGCTTTGCTTTTCTGCACATGTTGTCTTGTTAGCAGTCATGATTNTAAAAGAACGCTGCCTGCCCTGGGAATGTGGCCACCACGTGAGAGGGGGCTATGTAATGAAAGTTGAAAGGGAGCTAACTTGTTAAAGAATATACACAGGACACATGTGCCTCAGTGGGTTCGAAAGCAAGCTGGGGCCTATAAAATCATCTCAGTCACTCCTTAGGAAACTCATGAGTTCTCAAGAGCATCTCACCCATTCCTCTTCTAGAAAGCCTCCTGACAAACCTGAAAGTTCTATACAATTGTAATCGTCATTAACCTAAATTATCTGACAGATATCCCACTTTTCTACAAAGTTAGGAACCGACTGAAAGGAATGGGCTTGTATGGTGAGAAGACATTTGACAGTTTGTGCTAGTCTACAGAGGGGCGGTTCAGCAGAAGAGGTCATAGTATGAATTCATGGGATCTCATGGGGAAGCAGGAGAGGGAAGTAGGCAAATGTAAGCCACTCTACCAAACACAGCATGGACCCACTGGAGGAAAAATAATGAGGCTGAAGACCAACGTTTGCTGAGGAAAAAAGAAATGGACACATTAGGCTATTAGTTACTCCAAGCTTGCCCCAGCCTGTGAGTTTTAAGCCCTCTTTAGTTATCTCTGAGAGTCAGTGAGACCTCTGGTAACAGAAATGACCCTCCTAAGACCCAGCTTTACCACTGTTTGTTTTCAGACCTTCCCCCTGCCATCTGTGACCAAGGCCATGTCCCTGAAGAGAAGAAATGGTACCCCCTCCTGCCTCTCATCTCCGATGGCCTTATATGTCCACTTTTGGTCACCACATCCATGACACTGAATGGCAAAATGCTGTCCACAGCACTCGGCAGCACACTTCCCCAGTGCAAACCACTGTTGTCCTTTCATTTCGATGCATCCCTTATGAAGCCACTTCTGCCTCACACCTTCATGTGGTTGGAGCTTTAAGCCTTACTAACTTCCTGTTCTTTCAACCATGAGTTATTGGAGCTTTTCATTCCGTTGGCTTTCTTCAAAAGAAATTGTCATAGAGATATAATTCACATATCATAAAATTCACTCCTTTAAATGTATAACTTACGTCTTTAGTATACCCCCAGAATTATACAAGCAGNGCTTCCATGTAACTCCAGAACAGTTCCTCATCCCAGGAAGAAATCCTGAACTCAGTAGCAAATTCAGTTTTCCTCTTTCCACCATTTCTTGCAATCACTAATCTATTTCCTTCCTCTGTAGATTTGNCTATTTGGGGAAATTTCTCATGACTGGAATCATATTGCAAGTAGCCATGTGTGCCTGGCATCTTAGGCTTACCATGTTTTCAGGGCTCATCTGTTTATAGCATTACTTTATTCTTCTTTGTGGTCAAACAATATTCCATTGTATAGATTTACCACATCTTATTTGTTTAGAAACATGGGTTAATACTTTGGGGCTATCATTAATAATGTTGGCCATACATTTTCATTTGTGTAGGAGTGGAATTGCTGGACCATGTGGTAATTTATGTTTAATATTTTGAAGAACTTCCAGAGCACACAGCACTGATAGAGGATCCCTGATTTCCTTATCCTCT
>LZPO01055076.1:176770-188773 GCA_001675575.1 Neotoma lepida
TGAGATGTAATATTTCTTCATATATTCTTGAGACAGGTCATTGTAAAATGATGTATATCCAATGCCTGGCACCTAGAGTGTATATGATAAATAGTGGCTTCTGTAGTAGTAGTAGTAGTAATAATAATAATAATAATAATAATAATAATAATAATAATAATAATAACAGTAACCATTGTCCTAACTGTAAATGAGAAATATTCATAGGGTATTATGGCAGGAAGGAAAGGAGTCATAACTTTTCCATGTCTACAGACTGACTTCACATGACACCACCTCCTGGGCTNTGTCATGACAACNTGACCACACTCCTCCTGGGGCCTAGGAAAAGGGGGGATCCAGGGGTAGGGCTCTAAAAGGCCAACTTTTGTAAGAGANGTGTTTACACATGGACGCAGCTGGTTGTCTCTCTGTTGTAGTCTCTCAAAACAGAGTTTTATGATTGTCATCCCCTGTCTCCTACCCCAGTCTGTCCCTAAGAAAGACTGCTTCCTTCGTTTGTTGATTTCTATGGCTGGGGGGGGGAGGTTTACCATTTTATTAGTGTATATTAATTGTTCAAAATGATGGGCTTCGTTGTAACTTTTTATAAATACACATTACATACACAATCATATCCACAACTCTGAAGGGTATCTCAGAGAATGGTTATAAAATGTTTCTGAATGGTTTACATAGGTAAATCCTATGTCTCAGGATCTTGAATAGCATGTAAGCAAACCTTAAAATTCCTTCGTGATCCTCTGATTGACCGTCTTTAAAATAATATCTTCCTTGGGGTGAGTATGCAGATCTTCCTGTGTATGAATACANTGGCATGTGTGCAGAGNTCAGAGGACAACTTTGGGTGTCCACAACGTAGAAGTTGTTTTTAAACCAGTAAACTCTATTTATTTATTTAATTCTAGCCTATGAACCAACCACGTCAGCTGTGGAAAGTGTGGCTGTGTTGTATGCATTCTGAGCTCCACAGCACAAAAGACATCCAATTATAGAAAACAATTTTAAGAAACTGGTTTTCCTGGATTTTCCATGATGCTAGTCATTTGTTTTGTCATCTGCCAGCACATGTTAGTAGAAAAGTGAGAACAGGTGCCATAAGTTTAAGAAAAATGTGTTGGAAGGGTTTTTTTAATCTTTAAATTGCACACATTCTAACAATTAGCATACTCTAATTTAAGCTACTAAACACTCCGTCCAGTTGGGGAGGATACAGTTGTTCCATAGGATGACATTTTGGAGCACTGAGGCAGGGTTGAAATCTGTAGTATACCATCAGAAATGAAAGGTTCTNGGTAACGTCTGTCATAGCAGCTTTGTGTTTTTGTTTGGTCTCCAGCCTAGTTCAGTTCCTCAAATATTTATTTAGAGGAGAAGGAACCTGTTTAAAGATGGCAGATCAGGACCCTTTGTCCTGAAGGAGCTCACCCTCTGAGAAAGTTACACTAATGTAGGACACAGGAGTCACCAGTTANAAGAAGCAGAAAGCTGCAATAGGGCCAAAGGCTTCACAGCCCAAGGCAGCGGGAGATGGGTTCTGATTCAGAATGGGGTCAGTCTGGGATGGCTTCTCCTGAAGCTNTAACCTGAAGGGTCAACAGAGATGGAGTAGGAGAAGGCCACATGGTGAGCTCTTAGGAAGGGTACCAGGCAGAAACGTAGCAAGTNGGGCTTGTCTGGAATGCCCAGAGGACAGATTGCTGATAGCATGTAGCAGAGCAGATCAANTATTGGGAAGAGCCTCAATGGACAGTCTTGATTTTACCAAATGAATTGAGTTTGGACTCAATTCAGTAAGCACTGTGTNAGTTACTGTATGTCACCTGTATTAGTCACTTTTCCTGTTCCTGTGACTGGATAGCTGACAAGAGCAGCTTAAAGAAGAAAGGGTTCCCTTTGGCTCACAGTTCCAGGGTATATATGTGTCCACCATGGAGGGGAGTCGTGGCCACAGGAGCTTAGAGCATTTAACCACATTGNATCCTCAGTTGGGAGCAGAAAGTGCTGAATGCTGGTGCTCGGCCCCCTTTCACTGTTTTAGTTAGTAACTAGAGTGGGTCTTCCCATCTCTNTGAACCTGTCTAGATAATCTCTCACAGACATACCCAAACCCTTGTGTTCCAGGCGATTCTAGACCCTGTCAGGTTGACAGTCAATACTGACCATTACATGGAGAGTCCCTGAACATGACTATGGCATAGCTAGAAGTGTAGGTCAAAGGTGTAGCTAGAAGTAGGTCAAAGGTAAAAATACCACCTATAAATTCAATTCCATTTCAAATCCCAAAGAGTGACTGTGTGATGGTTAATAGTGGTGATAGTTAATCCCAATTGCCAATTGATGAAATCTGGAATTACCTGGGAGATGGGCCTCTAGGGTTACCTGTGAGAGTTTATCTTGATTGATGGGAATGGGCAGACTCACCTATGGGTGGCACCATTCCCCGGGCTNGGATCCTGACCTGTTTAGAGGGGAAAGTGAGCTGAATGCAGCAGGCATCTTTCTTTGCTTCTTGACCAAGGATGCAGTGGTCCTCACGGTCCCGCTGCTGTAACTTCCCCATCTTGATGGGCTGGAACCTCAAACTGTGANGGGAAATACACCCNTTTTCCCTTGTTTTTTGTCTGGTGTTTTATCATGGCAACAGGAAAATTAAATCATAGCTAATTATGCTTCTGGAAAAATGACTGCCTCTTTTTATTCTTGAATGATACTTTTAACAATAAACAAGCAAAAGCTGCTTTGGGGTTGTTTTCAAGGCCAACTCATCTAAGTCACTACCTCAGATTTTCTCCTTATAAATGTCCTTAGCTAAGAAAAAAGAACCACTTGGGTTTGCATTTTAGAAACAGGAAATGTGTCTNTACTATAAAAGGAGAAAGACTGACATGAAGGAGGGCTGTTAGAAAATACTTCAGCCAGGCCTAGCAGCAAAGGCCCATAATCCCAGCTTCTCANAAGGCAGGAACATCACAAGTTCAAGACCAGCCTGGGTAACTTGGTGAGACCTGGTCTCAAAATAAACTTTTTTTTAAAAAATGATGTTTGAACCTCCAAAAGATAGCTGACCCCCATGTTCACTGCAGCATTATTTAAGTAGCCAAGATGTGGAAACGACAGATAAGTAAGTAAAGACTCTCTATCTCTCCCTCTCTCTCTCCCTCTCTCTCTCTCTCACACACACACACACACACACACACACACCACAAAAAAAAATGTTTACATTCAAAATAGGCCTCTGAATTGTCTATGAAGATGATGTCCAGGGAAAATATTATGCACTATTCTTACACACAGTCTCTTTAACATGTGCTAAACTTCTAAGACTAAGTCAGCCCCTGCAAAACTTAGAAAGTAGTTACAACACACCATTGTTCTCATCCTAACAAACAAGCCAGAAAAGTTGCAAAATGGTAGTCGCTGTGTTTTCAAGTCATCTGAGAACGGAAGACACAGGAAAGGGAAATAGAAATTGTGGGGAGGGAGAAGTGAGGCAGAGAAGTAGGTGGAGTAGGGAGATTACGTATGAACTGGGCATGGACAAATGGATGTCCTGTGAGCACGCCCTCAGGACTCAATAACACCATGTTTTCATTGTATCAGGTATTATAAATAATAAAAAAGAATATATCTCTAACCTCAAAATAATGGGGTTTGAGGATGGAGCTCAGTAATAGAGTGTTCACCTAGCACGTGTGAACCCCTAGGTCCAGTTCTATCAGAAGAAAAGGGGGAAAGGGAAGGCCCTGGGTTAGGACTGAAGCCAGCTAGTCGGCTGCAGTCTAGCTCTGCCACTTTTAGGCTGTGCAACTTGAGGCCTATCACCCAACTTGTACCTCAGTTCTTTGACAAATGAGTGTAATGTAATTCACCTCAGGGCTCTTTTGAGGATTGAATGACCTGACATGTGTCAAGTGTTCCCAGTAATGTCTGGTGTGTAGTAAGAGCTCAATAAATGTTAGCAGCTGTTAAGTTGTTAGGCAATAAGAACAAAACACCTGCAATGTTAGTCAGACCATTCATCTCTGTGACAGACAGGCTCCTGGGATAAACAACGAAGGATTTATTTAGTTCATGGTTTCATCCTGTCCCTGTGGGGAGGCAGGGTGCCTGGGAGAAAGAGCAGCTCACATCATGGNGGCCAGGAAGCAGAGAGAATGGTTGTGGATGCAGGCTTTCTCCTTTTTTCCCTGCTACCCCACCTGGGCTGAGGCTTGTTGGTGGTGCCACAGGCATTCAGAGTGACTCTTCCTCCTCCTGTTAATCCTTTCTGGAAATGCCTTCATAGATACACACAGAAATGTGCTTCAGTAACCTCCTAGATGTCTCTCAATCCAACCAAGTTGATAATCACAATGCTACTCACATCTGCCTGAGCTGCATTACAGTCTACAAAACCTTTTTACATATTCACCAACTGCACGGCCACTTCATGGGCACTGGTTATTCCAGTTACATTATTGCTAGCAAGACACCCTCAAAATAAGTAAAAAACAACTCCCATTTGATTCTGCTAATGGCTTCTATGAACCAGGCCCTAAAATGGGCCTGGTTTTTATTTATTACAGGAATGGCTTCTCTCTGCCTTACAGTGCCCAGGCGACTGCTAGAGAAGACAAGAAAGGCTACATTAACTGTGAATGTAGAGCCCACTTTCTAGGTGACTTCTTACACCATGGTGGCCTCCGGACAGTAAACAGACTTCTACAGCAGAAGTTGTTGCCTTTTATCTCCTAGCCTCAAGATACCTCCAAGTGTTATTGGTTCAAGTAGTCACAAGCCCTCCCAGGCTCAGGGGCAGGACATATTAGCCACACCTTCCATGGAGGCAGTTGCAGGAGCTTGGCAGCCTGGTTTTTGAATCACCACACTTGACTAGTCCCTGATTCTATGTGAGAGATGGCAATTCAGTGGAGGTTAAATAATTTGCCCAAAAGCAGTAACNGTGACCAAAGCAGGGAGACTGACTTCTAATTCTTCCCCAGTCTTGCTCTTCCAACTAGATCATTCAGTCTCCTCCAGGGTCATGCTTGTTAATGTATGAAAGTTCAAAGAAAAAACTGTTAACTGGGTGTGGAGATTTAGATAGCTTCCCTAAACAGAAACATAGATGTAGAAGGTTTTCAGAAGCCAGGAGAAGTAGGTAGAGGTGAGGACGGATGAGAGAGTGTGGTGAGCAGGTGCAGTGGTAGGGTGGATAGAAAGAGTTGCTTCTAATGCTCAGAACACAGTACAGCACCCCACTTGACAACAGTTAACCATCTATTTCAAAACAGCAAGACACACAGACCCCATGCAAAGACACGATGAGGGTGGAGGTGGTAGACATGCTAATTACCTTGACCTGACCATTATACATTATGTAAATGTTCTCAAATGTGCCCTATAAATGTGTCCAACCTATGTAGCAATTAAAGTTATAAAATATATTCTGGTGCCACGTAGTGATGTTATGGCCAACAATAGATTGTATAGATGGTCTTCTCATAAAATTGTCACCTAGTTTGTGAAGTGCTATCTTTGGGTTTCTATTGCTGTAATGAAACACCATGATCAAAAGCAAGTTGGGGAGGAAAAGGTTTATTTAGCTTACATATCATATCCCATTGTGGGAAACCAGGCAGGAACTCAGGGCAGGAACCTGGAAGCAGGAACTGATGCAGAGGCCATGGAAGGGTGCTGCTTACTGGCTTGGTTAGCCTGCTTTGATATAGAACCCAGGACCACCAGCCCAGAGATGGCACCACCCACAATGGGCTGGGCCCTCTCCCATCAATCACTAATTAAGAAAATATCCTACAGGCTTGCCTACAGCCCGATCTTATAGAGGCATTTTCTCAATTAAGGCTCCCTTCTCTCTGATGACTCTAGCTTGTGTCAAGTTGATAAAAAACTAGCCAGAGGAAGTATGCTCTGCAGTAGTCATACAATGAAACTGCTAGGCTAGGCAGTTTCATTGTGAACCTGAGAACNTGCCTCTATCATTGAGCAATAAACAACTGTATTTCTTCTAAGTCAGGCTTCCATTTGTAAGAGCTTGCACACAGATTTTCTATTTTCAGATGGCTCTGGGGTGAGTTCAATCCTAATATTGGTCAGACAGCAACTTTGTATTGTTTTTCTCACAAACAGAAATCTCTGAAAATGATCTGGATGCTTCATTTGTTCTCTAGGAAAATCTCACCTGGCCATTGTCCAGAGAGTGAACAATGAAGGTGAAGGGGACCCTTTCTATGAGGTGATGGGCATTGTCACACTGGAGGACATCATAGAAGAGATCATCAAGTCAGAGATCCTAGATGAAACTGACCTCTACAGTAAGTATGTGCCCTTGGCTATTCTCTGGGGTTGGCTAACTTTCCTGTGAGACTCCCGGGAGTGCATCAGTTGGATAAAAATGTGAAAGGGTGTCAAGGCAAGTCTATGCACTGGTGTGTGTCATCTACCTCTACCCAGTGCTAGCATGGCAAGATACCCTGGTTCAGAGCATCCTGAGTCACTGAGAACATGCTGGCAAAATGTTACCAGAAGGGAACTTTTCTGAACACAGTCAGAACTGGGGAAAGATAGCCTAGCCTTCAAATGGAAAAAGAAGACTAAGGGGGATACAGTGTGCCCAAGAGAGGGCTCCAGGGCCCCTGTGTTGGTTCTTTGTGTACCTAGAGGCAGAGCCCAGCTCTCCTTGGAACTCCACTCACACCCAACCACCAGTGAGCAATGAACACTGTCATGGCATTGCCCTTTGCCCANGCCAAAAACGTAAATGCCCCTTGTCGGATATTCTTCTTGCACCTCATGCTTTTTAGCAGCCCCTCAAGTTTCCCATTCTCCTTCCTGCCCCCTGAATCAGGTCCCTGTGTGGCTTCTATTCCTGTTTCTGTCTCTGGGCTCTTCCTCTCCCTGCACCCCTCAGGAACAATATGGACTCCTCTTTGCAGAGAGTGGCAGTTTTAGGCCCATGAACCTTATCAAGGCTTTGCTTGCCAGCAATACAAGGGCTTGCCTTGTCTGTGGAATTGGAATGTTATCTAAATCCATGGGAGTCTCTGGCCAGGAAATGTTTCCTTCTCAGAGTTTCATCTNCTAAGGCAGCCATCTCCTGCCCTTCCTAGGGATAACTCCTTTGAGATGAGCAGCCTCAGTTTGCCAGAGCAATCTTCCAGAAACTGGTTCCTCACAGCAAAAGGCTTCGATACCATATGGCAGTGATACCTTTGTGCCAAGAAAAGATCAAATATAAAACATGGGCCAGCCCTTAACAAAAATAAGCCAAGTGTCTACTCTCTATGTGGCAATGTTTTTGATTTTATTAATCCATACAAGAGAGCACATAGAGAGTTTTCACAGTTATNAGGTAAGGAAACCAGCCCTAGAAGTCTGGGCTTAGAAACCCCTGGGCACCTTTCCCCCTTTTCATGTACTACCTAAGCACAAACAACAGCGAACCATCTGCTGCCTGCCATCTCCACCTGGGAGAGAGTTGGTCGTGCCTCCTACAATTGGCACTACAGAACGTGCGGGNTCCCAAAGGATCTGTGTAAACCTCCAAAGACCAACAATGATTCTGAGTGTCATCTTTCCCCTGTGACCCTATAGCTGACAATCGGAAAAAGCAGAGGGTCCCGCACCGGGAGAGGAGGCGGCATGACTTCTCTCTGTTCAAGCTTTCAGACTCNGAAATCAGAGTGAAGATCTCACCGCAGCTGCTGCTCGCCACACACCGCTTCATGGCCACAGGTAGGACCTGCCCCACCCACTCCCTACCCTAGCGCTTCTAGTGGAATCTAGGGTAGCACCAGGCACCACATATTTTAGTATCCTCCATCCCCATTCCTGTGTGCCCCTGACACTGAGAACCACTGTTTGAGGAAGAAGGCTGCCTCCTGTGGTGTGACATGGTAAGCTCCAGGCTCCCTCACTGTGTGTGCCCCTGGCACTGAGAAAACCACTGTTTGAGGAAGAAGGCTGCCTCCTGTGGTGTGACATGGTAAGCTCCAGGCTCCCTCGCTGTGTTGGTGAGACGGAGTGTTCTCCTTTGCACCAGAAAAGAACTAAGGAAGCCACTGCGGTGTCTCCATTTCCTCTGCTTACTTCCTAGCTGGAGCCTGAGGCTAACCTCCATCCTGCTGGGATGTGGGTACCCCAGAACATTTGTCCCAGAGGGAAAAGCATTATCCTACCAAGTAACAAGCCCCTGTGTTTCAGTCCCCTCCAGGAGTCATATAGTCCTGTGAACTATGAGTTCCTAAAATAAAAAACTCCTGGTACCTTTAGAAAGAAAAGCCGGTGAAGGATCCAGCTCCTTTTTGTGAAGAGGGTAACATTTGCCTTTGAACTCTCTGACTTCATTCAGCCCGAATTAATATGCTGACCTAGAATGATCAATCCATCACTAAGTTCCATTTTTAGCTAATATAATATATATTTATTGAGGGTACAATGAGTGCTAGCTAGCTGTTCCAGGCGCTGAAAAGTGGACGACTATGAAGTAGACCATCCTTACAGTAGGGTTTTCAACATGTAATCTTGTTCTGAATATAAATTTCTCTTAATCACAGGCCAGTTTTCCGAAGCAAAGCAGCTTTGCCTGCTTAGCATTATCCTGCAAGTATCAATATATAATATCTATTAATAGTTAAATATGATAAATGATATTTTACATTATTGACAAGTTATTTAAGTAATTACCTGTCTCCATTAACTTGGGATGTCATTTCATCCAGCAGGTGAATGTTATCCAAATAAACCAGACTCAATTAAATTAAAGACCTTGTGTGTCCATGATTTAGTTGTCCAAGTCCAACTCTAAATAAAAACAAGGAGGAAATTCAGAGCAAAGCTGACATTTCCCAGATAGTGACCTGGTTTTCCTGAGATGCCAGCAAAGCCACAGTCATCCCCGGAAGGCATAGGTAGGGAAGGCTCCAGGATGAACACTGGGGACTAAAATTCCTCAATCCAAGGAATTTGCAGAACCCCCAACCTATTTAGGGAGCTTCTTCTAGCTGAAANGGCTGCTACACTTGCCTCCCCCCAGCTTCTGCTGCTGGAATGGGGGAGGTGTGGAAGTGCTGATATCCAGTGCCATCACCACCATCCCCTGCTGCCTTCTAGAAGTGGAGCCCTTTAAGTCTCTGTACCTTTCGGAGAAGATCCTGCTCCGGCTGCTAAAACATCCCAACGTGATCCAGGAGCTGAAGTTTGATGAGAGGAACAAGAAAGCCCCGGAACACTACCTCTACCAGCGCAGCCGTCCCGTGGATTACTTTGTGCTGCTTTTACAGGTGGGTGGCGAGGTCAGGGAACTTCCAAGGGCAAGAGCATGGCATCTTCAGGGTGAAGGGGAATGGCTGTGGGTGTCCCTCAGCACAAGGTGCCTAGAGAACAAGGCTGTGGGGTAGGCATCCTGCATTATACACAGGAAGGCCACGGGCAGGTAAGGGTGGTGTCCTGGGAGCTGTAGTTTCTCTGATGGTCTTTGATCTGAGCACTCAAGCATGTTTNGGGGACAGTGAGAAGTGTGTATGTTCAGTAAAGGCATTCCACTTTGAATGGAAAGGGCCTTACGGAATCCTGATATTTCTGGGTATCTTCTTGGGTATTCCCCACTGCCTCCTGGGATGTATATGATTATTGTTAAAACCTCTCCTCTGTTGAGCTGAATCTCAGCATCTCTGGCATCCATGCTGGTCCTTGCTCTGCCTCCTGGAGCATGTGGAACACATTCATTCGCTGTGCCACACTTCATTCTCTGTGGTTCCCTCCTCTCTGAAGAGGACCAGGAAAGGAGGCAATGACTGAGTGAAAGCAATCATCACCTCCCCAGGACTTTCAGAAAGATACTTGCCTGCCCTGGATTGCTGAACAGGCCTGTCTTAAGTAGGTATAAAAGCTGGGCATGGTTTCACATGTCTGTAATCCCAGCACTCAAGAAGCAGAGGCAGGAGGATAGCTGTGAGTTTTAGGACAGCCTGATCTACATACTGGGTTTGAGGTATGCAGAGCCACTTGGCAAGATTCCGTCTCAAAATTAATTAATTAAGTAATTAAATAGAAGTAACTGTCAGGCATGGTTCCACCAGAGCACAGCTGTGCCCTGTCCTGGCCCCCACCATGAGCTCTGTCACTGGTTTCGTGCCTCTTCCCAGCAGAGTGATGGGTTTAAGATCTCAGTAAAGATCACATTAAGTTAGAAATAGCCTCTGTTTATTACAGTCCACTTCAGCCTGTCCTTCTAGACACTGTGATTTGCCTCATATATATCATCTCAAATAACCTCAATAAAATGATTGTTCTTCCCCCCCCCAAAAAAAATGGGGTCACTTTCTTCACTGTTAGAAATTGAGATGGATCCTGATACATTGTTTATATGATGCAAGGACACATGCAATCTTTCCTCTTATGCTTAACAAAAAGTTTTCAAATAAAGAGCTGAAGGGGATAAAACGTGGTAGAAAGAAGGTAGGCTCGGGAATTAGAAAGATTTGCCCTTAAAATTTCATTGTTTCCATTTGCTAACAAACCTTGGCTAAGCCAGTTTAACCTTGCTGNGCCTGAATCAATGTATCTGTCAACTGAACACAAAAATGTTACGTACTCGGTGGAGCTGCGGGGCTGACAGTGAACATCCACAAGGTACACATAACAGTATCAGATTCATAGATGTAGCTGTACACTCTCTATTGATTACCACTGTCACCTATGATGAGTTCGACAAGATCAGATTATATCTCATCCAGACTTGGAAATGGTCTCATCTGAGACTAAGTCACTGAAGCTATTCCCAAGGCTCCCGCTTAGCTGGTGCTTTAGACCTGTGTTCTGGAAAGACCGTTACTGTGTGTCCGGAAAGCTTGGTTATCCGTGACCAGGTGCCACTCCAGGATTGCTGAAACAGTGAATTCACTGCAAAGGCTGCTAAAGCGGGCGGCTCTGTTTCTGTACTGTAAATCAGGGCAGAATTAACATGGCCCTGTGATAATGGGAGTCCACTTGTCATACACAGACAAGTACATTGTGTTTGAGTGGATACAAGACCCGGAAGTGCTTATCACAGCCTCAGTACACTCCTTACATTCCTTCTTTCTCCAGGGTAAGGTGCAAGTGGAGGTTGGTAAGGAAGGCCTTCGCTTTGAGAACGGAGCCTTTACCTACTATGGTGTTCCAGCCATCATGACCACAGCTTGCTCAGGTATTCCAGTTCCCAAGCCAGAGTTTACCAGGGGAAGCAATGAGATCACCAAGAAAAATCTAGGCTCAAGTCATGACTCTCCTTTTGAGTCCTGTTAAAGACCTGCCAAATAAGCTGTTTAACTTCCTTGGATCTGGTGTCATTCATGCCAAATGGACATAAAAATAACTTTTCATTCAGATTTTGTTTAGCTTTAAAAATAAGAGGAAGAAAATTGAGTTGGGAGGGAAAAAAATCTATCACATAGCAAGTGTTGGGGACAGAGAATGTATTCTTCAGTATGAAAAGATAAGTTGTTTCACTTTTTACCCCTCTTCCTTACCCTCCTGTTTGATGGCCTGGTTTCTGCAGGGTTAATTGGTGCTGGGGTGGAGTGGAAGTGGAGACTTCCATAAGAAGTTATGTTTTCTGAATTACTTCTGAAACCCACTGCATCCTTCTGTCCTTAGATAATGACGTGCGGAAGGTTGGAAGTCTGGCTGGATCCTCCGTCTTTCGTATGTATCTCTCAAACCCCTTCCTCATCTTCCCCATCATGGCCCTGCCTCAGCCCACTTTGGGAACCTGAACCAAGCTATTTGAACATGGGCTGGACTAACACAAATGAAATGCTGGCAGCCTCTTTGTAATGCTCTGCCAGGAACATTGCCTCCCACCAGGTACCCACTGAGCACGGAGGCTTAAGTTTAGTGTGTCTAAAATTCGTGCTGTGGCTTCTCGATTCACACACAAGTGACGGATGGAAGTAGAGGAGGGTAGGTGTGTGGTGTGGTTGGGGGCACCATGAGCTGCCACCTGCTAGGGAATGCAGG
>LZPO01055076.1:192428-203945 GCA_001675575.1 Neotoma lepida
CACAGGCACTCCAATGACTAAGACAGAGTGGGCTGGTTCAACAACATCAGTTAGGAATGTTCCTGCCAGGATACATGGTGTATATGCATGGACTAATGGTTGAGGTGAGGAGTAGTGTGAGTTCTTCCACATAATTTGACTCTACAGAATGGAGGGATAAAAAGCACAGAAGGAGAAANGTAGGAGGAAATGATGGAACACTGTCCTACATTCCTGCCACCTCTTTTTCTCCTGTGTAGTTGCTACTAACCCATCGCCCTCTTCTTAGCAATCTACCAAGTGATTGTTGCATTTCCTGTGGTTCTGCTCATACAAACTCTACTGTGTGTAAAAATGCCCAGGTAGCATTAAATTTAAATTTAATTTAAATTTAGTTAAATNTAACTCCTTGTGTTAATGAAGTACAATTTGATAATTTTCTTTTTAATCAAGTAAAGCCTNATAGAGTGCTCAATAACCCANTGACTGAGTTGAATACAGTAAATCTGAATAATTAAATAGCTGTTTTTATATTGTTTCTATCTTTAGAGGTTGATNTCTTAGTACCATGGAGTGAGGACCAAAGCAGGAATTTATTAGTTAAAATTTCCTGCTGCTAAAAAGTCCGGTTCGCTGTGGTTTCTTCATCTCTGTCTCCCTACCCACACCCACCATATCCTCCATGATCCAAAACCCAGTTATGTCTGGTCAGTTGACCTTCTGCATTGGAAAGACCATGCCCTGAGACCTCAGACCCCATATTCATAACTTCAAACATAGTTATTCTAACTTCTCTCCCAAATCACATTTTCCCATCCAAAACCATCTGGTTCCCATGTTTATCTGTTCAAGACAAGTTAACCACCTTCTCAAATTTCACCAAAGTTTTCTCTCTCCGTGGATGGTAATTTTCCACTAAGAAATAAAGCTCTTCTTCCTTTGTGAGAGTTCATGCCTTCCCAATGGCTACAGGCTAGAACAGTCGCTGTGAGATGCCAACCTGGTATCCACACCAGCTACGTGGTCTAACCCCACATGCCAACAAAATTAGAAATGACCACATCATGGGCCTTCAAATCCTGGAGAATGCCAAGAGTGCATTGTGAATGTGCTGCAGAAAGGGGGTGGTGTGTGCATATTTTTACGAGATTTTAAANCAGAAGAATCAAAGCAGGCATGCATTTTTCTTTTTAATTAACCCTCAACTAGCCAGGCAACCCAGTTAGTTGTAATTTCCCAGCATAAAGCATAGTGATAGTTCCCAGGTACTTATTATGAAGAACTTCATGTAACCCAGTGTCAGAGAATAAACAGACTCACTCNCTGTGTAGCTCTTCTCCCACCAGAGGCNGAGATTTCTGCTCTGGCTGATGTGTGCCCCAGAGAGTTCCCTCAACCTTCTCCCCATTCTCCATGACTGGAAAATCAGTCCAACAGAAAACTACCAGTAAGTGAGTTGAGAATAAGGCCATCCTTTTCCAGGCTTGGNTCAGCTCTGCAGGGTGGACCAGTCATAGATGCAGCAAGAGAAAGCAAGTAGCCAGCACCTTTTTCCTCGCTCTTTCCTCCATTCTTGTTTCTGGTCTCTGTCTTTAGANAACCCCTAGTCTCCATGGTAACTGGGTGACATTCTCAGGTCCCTACGCTACAACATTACCTCTGTCATCCTTGTTTCTGTCCCATTTTAGCAAAGAAGCCTGGTAGTTTTGTGGCAAGCCTAGGGGTTTTTTGGCAAGAAGTCCTGGGTTCCTTCTACTCCCAGTCTTGATTTCTGCTCCAGAAATATAAACGTATATACATATTAAGTAAACCTTAACCTGTCTTGCATAGGGAAAAGGATAAACCCTAGAAATTAACAAGTTTAAAAAGAAATCAGAGTACTAGAAAGAGAGGTCAAAAGTTAAGAGCACTTGCTGCTCTTGTAGAGGAACAGATTGAGTTCCCAGTACCCATAGGCAGCTCAAAACCCTCTGTAATTCCAGGTACTGGGGATCCAGTGCCCTCTTTTGGCTTCCATGGGTACCAGGCATTCTATATGGTAAACATATATACATGCAGGCAAAAACACTTGTACACATAAAAGTAAAATTGAAAAGTTAAGAAGAAATTTCTAAAAAGGAATCATTTTCTCTTACTCCCCCAGCCACTTTGGGAGATGGGTAGGAATTATTATAGGGAAACAGAGTCACAGAAATTAAGCCATGTGGTCAGCCTTGTATGTGTAGTGAGTAGGTAGAGGGATGAGGAATACAGGTCCCTAGATCCTGCTGTCTCTTGCCTGAGACAGTTCCTGCATCTCTACATGTAGGCATTTTGCACCCCCTAGAGGGCTTCAGTGTGTTTGCATTAGCCATGCTAATGAATATGGTGCTCACACTGGACTGAGTCCAAGAGTCCTTGTACCAAATATTTCAAAAATATTGAGCATGTGATTGCAAGTCATTATCCGTAGGGCCTTTCTTTGAGTTTGGGGTAAAGAGAGCTTAGTGGCCCATGGATCACCTCCAGGGTGCAGTGCAATTAGCTCACTTTGCAGGTGCTTTTGTTTAAAACTGAAACTTCTCGTTGGCCCCACTGCAGTTTATCATTCCCTCCCACCAAATTCATTCCTCACTCTTCTCCTGATGCAGAGAGTGTTGACTTTCCCATGGCCATCCTCCCAAATCCACAAGAACACAGAGAAAGGACAGACATCACAACTGAGGCTTCAATTGTCTGTCCATAATGTGCTTTGAGATCAAAGATGGTGGCGTTTTCTCCCAGAATATACAAGGAGTCCCTAAAAATAATCTTTCAGCTTTGTACAATGTGGCAAGTGGAAATATTCCTTGGGGTTGGCTCTTGTGTAGTAAACATTTGGGAACCATTAAAACTCCTTGAAACGTGAGCAAGTTCATCTGGGATCGTAACTGGGGCTGACTTGCAGAGTTCACATGGGGCTTGACGGAGGGCTGGCTCTTGGCATTTGGTTGTCTGATGTTAAACTACCAAAGAATGATGAATTTTAATAATCTTAGTTTGTACTCTTATAAGCCTATGTAATTAAACCCCACCCCCATCCAATTTGGGGGAACACAGATGGCCTGTGGTGGTAACCATGACCAAAGGAAGCCGTTCCCCCTCAACCCTCTCTGATGATCCGAAAGATGTAGACAGGGAGGCACAGAGCCCTTCTGCTCCCCAAATCTTCATGCTCCCAAGGGAGGCCAAGCATCATACTTGTGAATTTTGAGTTTTGATCCCTGAATAGGGTTTTGAAGGCTCCCTAGATAAAGGTAGGTATGAGTGAAACAACAGTCCTGGAACTGTGTGGCAGTCTTCAAGGCTCTTGTACAGGATGAAGGGGATTTGGTCCAGCATCAGTTACTGTGTAAAATCTTCCGTGCCTTCCCCAGTTTTACTGCAATATCTTCTCCACCCAACCTCGGTCACTCTAAACTGCTAGCCAAGATAGACAGCTCTTGCAGGATGACCCCACTGCAGGACAGAGGTCTACCATCGTCTTCCAGAGCAGTTAGTGATGCTGAGTAGAAAATGATGCTCCCTTCCACCCAGTCACCCCAGAGCCAGCTGCATGGTCTGATAGAATACCAAAAGCAGGCCAAAGGCATGTTGGCTACTTGGCCCACCCCCTGTTGGTGTCCCTGTGGTCAGCAGTATTATGTACTGCTGTTTGATCTGCCGCTTTCAGACCTCCTTGCACTGCACTTAGGATTTTCCACGTTGCTTCATTCCCCCAAGCTGTGCCTCTGTGCTCTTAGGAAATGCCAAGGGGAATTAGACAACTTGAACTAGTTTGCCATGCTGCTGGGACACTCGTCTGTTACTGATTTCTTCTCTTTTTTTATTAAAAGCATTTCCATTTCCATTTCCCTTGCTCTGAAGCCTCAGAGTGTGTGTGCACAATTACCAAAATGCCGAGTCATCAGCATCCTACCTATTGAGGAATGTCAGGCTCTGGGACACTAAGACATACATCTTGCACAACATTCAGATGAGCTGGGACTTTNTTTGTCACGAAATGAGGGTTCTTTTTTTTCTCTTAAAAATTCCTTTTACAAACCAGTTGTATCTTTTCGTGTTGAAAATCTTTGGGATTTTATAAGTAAACATCCAATGGTGTATTTACTTTAAAAAATTAAAAATATGTTCCTCCTCCAACACAATCGCACAGTATCTGTGTTTGACATGTGAATTCCTAAGTGAAAGCAGGGTGACCTCCTTATCCTAGATGCTCACGTATGGTGAGAGCTTTATGGGGAACTAGGATGTAGTGGTTGCCTCTACTCCCAACAAGGAATGGCAGTGATTCAGGCAAACACTTCTACAGATGGGAAAAGTTCAGTAGATAAGATCGGTTCTGTTTCCCTGCCATCCTTTTCAAATATATATAGAAACATGACCTAAGATAAGGATTTGGGGTGGAAGCTGTGAGCTGTGAAGCCCCTGTCTGGTCAGGAAAAATGCAAGATGCAGAGGTGCTGTCTCGGGGTAACTGAAGCCACAGGTAGAGCTCACGTCTTCTCCCCCTGAGTTGTGCCCAAACTGAGTGGAAGCCAAGACCCACTGAGTCAGGGTTCAGCTTTCCAGACTCTGATCATATGCCAAAGAAGCTGCCCTCCTGCAAGACTACCTGTTACTCCCACAACTACCTCAGGCTGCCAGCTGCCACCCTGAATAGCTACAAATAGATTTAGCCAAGCCAGAAGTCATCACTTTGTNTTCAAGGGACCAGGAGCACAGTCTTATCATTCACAGTTGCTGGCGCATCACTGTAGTCTTGTCAGTCCTTAGTAGATCTGGAGGATCTGGTNCTCNAACACCTGTAAATAAGCAACTTCCACAGGCCCTGACACCCAAGACTGACTGACTTGTATTCGAGTCCTGGTGCTCCTCAGCCTCTCCCTCTAAGCTGCTGGCCAAGGCCTGAGGCTTCTTGGATTTAACTCATCTAACTGCACTTCTGGTATCCTGCTACCAACTCTCGCTTCTTAGAGGAAGGGGTTCCCCAGATGAGTATAGTTTACAGAGGAAAGGCTTGAGGACCCCCAAGATCATTTTGGAGCTCTAAAACCTCTCTTTGAACAGAATCTGGATTCTTAATTAAAGTCCTTTCAAGGGCTGTTAGGTACAGACTTTTCCACTCTACATTTATATTGAGTACCTGCCCCGGGTCAGGTTCTGTGGACGTAGATTAATGATGAGCAGGAAAGGCAAAGTCTCTGCTGTCACTGAATTTAGAGTCAGGCCAATCTAACGAATGTGTAAATTTGTGAAAAGTGCTTTTTGAAGGACTGGGGCAGGGGCAGTAATAGTGAACATGAGGGAGCTTCTCAGGGTGCCCAGATGAGGTCTTCAGAGACGTGAGCCTCTCCAGTGACAGCTAAGGACTGAGAAGGAAGAAACCTTGGCAGGCAGGGCTGGGAACCAAGGGACTGGCAAAGAGACCAAGGTAGAGACACTGTGTGATTGAGGATGCCAAGGAGGCCAGAAGCCAAGAGAAGAGAAGGGGACCCAAGAGGAAATCAATCAGGAAAGTGGGGATCATCAAGGAGTCTGGGTTTATTCAGATAGAATCAGAAATGAATTTGTGGAAATGGGTCTCACTGGTCTCCTTTTTTCCATACTTTCAATTTTTTGTGATTTCAGTTGCCAATGGCAGTCAAGATCCATAAATATTAAATTGAAAATTTAGGAAATAGGGAATTCATAATGTATAAGCAACTTTACTATAGTGTATATTATTATAATTCTGTTTTATTAGTTAATACATAGTGATAGGTGATCTCTTATTTGTAATTTAAACTTTATCATATGTATGTATGTGTAGGAAAACACAGTGTATAAATTGGGTTTGTACTATTGGAGTTTCAGGCCTCTACTGGGAGTCTTGGAATGCACCCCACAGATGGAAAGCTGCTGTTGAAGGGTAGAAGTGAGGAGACCAGATTGTGGCCCAAGCAATGGAGATGGTAACTGTCCTTGATTAGAGAGAGACAGAGAGAGAGCAGAGAGCNGTTTGGGTTAGAGGCCAATGGCAGGTCTTGATGTGTTCCTTGGGGAGTAGGGGAATCAAGGCTGACTCCCAGATTTCTGGGGGTAAGTAGCTGCACACAAGTAAATGGCATTTGCAGAGATGACTAAGATAAAAGTGGGATCCTCAATTCTTTAGTCGTACTAAAGCAGTGATTCTTGTAGTTCTAGAGAGAGGGTAAGTCGACTATTTAGTTTAATATGTCTGCTCCGTGGTTTGCCAAGCTGTCGTTACAGCTTGGCAAATAGACAAATAGACAAATAGACAAATCATCCAACTCTGTGACTCACTCCAGTAGGTGCTAATCAGACATCCTGGTTGACACCAGCATCATCTCAGGGGGCAGAATTAAATCACTAAGTTTCACCCTGAAAAAAAAAAACTTTGAAGATTTTGAGTCTTCACTTGAGCTCTCTGAAGTAGATCTGAGTTCTGAGAAGCCAACAGCCTCCTTAGCCTCTGGGGAAGACGTGCAGAGTGGCATCAGTTGGGAAAGAGAGGGATGAGAAGGGCTTTGTAATCTCTCATTAGGCTTATCCCATGGTTGAGACAATGCTTAGGGTCACCCCCAGCTTCCTTATCCCTATTGGTCCTAGGNAAGATAGCACTGCCCATTTAAAACCAAATGGCATAGTCTTTACTGAATTTAAAGAAGCTATGGAGTATGTCTTTGACAGAAATTCTGGATTATTCCAGACTCCATTTGTGCTAGAATGAGCCTTTCCATGACCCACATTTTCAAGGACCACTGTGGCTCTCCTCAGTGCTGTGTCTCTGGATGAGGCAACACATTCATAAAATCAAAGGGAGTTAGTTCCTGCTACACATCTCCAACATGCAAAGTCCTAGAGTTCCACAACCAAACATCCCTGAAAGATACTAGTCCAGAAGCCCGAAGACCAGGGCCTGGCTCACCCCACACAGCCCTGTTTCTGCCCCAAAACTCAAGGAGTTGAACCTTGCCTTGCAGGTTGATATAAACAGTTATGAAAGGCAAAGATAAAACATTTTAACTGCATATTAGCATGATATACAACTTGTAACTATTTGCCCTTATGGCTTGTGGACCTCTGTTTACACTCGTGATCCATGGCCTTCCACTGTTGAGGCAGACCTGAGTNTAGCCACACTAAAATATAGCTATGGTAAAGTGACAGGTGATTCTGAAGATGTATTTTGGTCTTTCTAAAAGGGTTTGTTGTTGCATTGTATACAGTACCTTGCCCCAATAGAGGGGTCTGTGCTGTGCACCATGTGCATAGCACTATCCTTATATATTTGGGGGTCCTCATGCACATAACTTGAAGACAAGAGCCAAGACAGCCCACCTCTGCCCACGATCTATGGAAAACAAGCATTCTGGCTTCCTCCTTGGGTCAGGTGGTGCCTCACAGGAGGCACCACCAACAAGCCACTCCTTTCTTGGGCTCTAGTGCAGTGTGGGCCCCTGTCCTTGCAATGCCACCACTGCCTGGTAGAGCCATGGGACCTCGGTAAACAGTACCTTTTTCTCTCTTCCTCCTTCCTCTCATCCTTCCTCTTCTTCTCCCACCTGCCCTTGTCCCTTCTCTCTATCCCCTCCCTCTTCCTCACCATCTGCAGTAAACCGGTCCCCTTCTCGCTGCAGCGGCTTGAATCGCTCCGAGTCTCCAAACCGAGAGCGCAGTGACTTTGGCGGGAGCAACACACAGCTGTATAGCAGCAGCAACAACCTCTACACACCTGACTACTCGGTGCACATCCTCAGTGATGTGCAGTTTGTGAAGGTAACTCCTCCAGGAGGGCAGCTGGCTGGGGGAGTGAGGCAGACCTTGATCCACATTCCATTCCCTGTCCCAGGATCACGCTGGGTGGCAGTTCTTCCCTGACTGCACAAAGCCCTGCTTTAATAAGCTTGATCGTCACTGCTTATTATTGTTGTTAATCATTTGTCCCAGTCAAGACCCCTGATCCTTTATTTCATGTGGAGACACTAAACACAAATTAAAGGGAGATGGGCTTGCCTGAGGTACACTTCTAGACAGAATCCTTTGGACCCCTGCCATTGGCACCGGAGTGATTCATTTCTTTCAAGGTCAGTCAGCGAGGGATAAATAAGCCAAGCATGTAGAAAAACCATGATCATCTATGACAGTATATTGACTTATATGACAGTATTTCTAAACCACAATATGGAAATGGGTCACTGAAGAACCACTCTGAAGTGCAGCATGGACAGAGAGGCACTTGAGGAGAAAGGCTGGCATCTCTTCAGATCTTTCCTTAGGGTTGCAGTGCCTAGGAGTCCTTTAAATTTCCTACCTTTCTCTTACTACTGGATTTTCTTTCTTGACATCCAGCAAACCATTATAAACTTGGCCCTGAGACCTTAGCTAGAGNNTCACTTAGCCCAGGCCAGTGAAACATCCAGTGGGTACACTTGGTAANGGCCAACTGTTGAAGTCACACAGTGAGAGGAGGTCATTTCCTTCTGCCCACAACACTGATTACTTCTAGAGTGTGCTGGCTGGTTTTATGTGCCAGGACTCTGCAGATACTTTAGTGATAGTCAGCCAATAAAAGTAGCCATGAAAAGAAGAAAACCGCTCAACGTTACCAGCAAAAGGGCAGAACGTGCCAGATGTGGTGCATGTGGTGGTTTGAGTAGGAAGGGCCCCCATAGACTCATGTGTTTGACTAGTGGCACTATTAAGAGGTGTGGCCTAGTTGGAGGAGGTGTGTCACTGTGGGGACAGCTGTGAGGTCTCATCTGCTCAAGCGATGCATATGTGACATTCACTTCTGTTGCCTGCGGGTCAACATGTAGAACTCTCAGCTCCTTCCCCAGCACCATGTCTGCCTGCAAGCCACCATGCTCCTGCCATGACGATAACAGAGTAAACCCCTGAAACTGTAAGCCAGCCCCAATTAAAACTTTTCCTTTATAAGAGTTGCCGTGGTCGTGGGGCCTCTTCACAGCAATAGAGACCCTAACTAAGACAGGGCAGGGTAAGGATGGCTGGGTGGAGAGCACTCTGTGAGGATCTTTTCTGAGTCCTTTACCTGAATCACCTGTTCCATCTCACTACCACCCTCTGAGGTACATGCCACTGTCATTCCCATTGTACAAGTAACTTTGAGCCTTGAAAGCAAGATCATCCGGCTAAAAAATGATAGAATCAGGCTTCAGAGTTGACACTTCTGTCTGCTTCTGGAGTCCAAGCCCNGGAATCACTGGACTTAAGGGAGAGTTGTGGGAAGTTAGCCCAGGGAGAAGCAACCACAGCCTAGCTGAGAACTACTCACAGCTATGACTGGACATCTAACAGGCCTGGGAGCAGAGAGGCCTACTTCACTCCCTGTGGCTTCCAGCCTGAAAAGCCTCTCGGTGCTCATGCGGACTTCCTCCGAGGTGNAGGTAGGAGAGGGTGATAAGAGGNACCAGTGTGCTAGCTCCGCTGGTTTGCAGTATTGGGCTCACAATTTCAGGACACNGTCTGTCAGCTATCTCACTTTGTCTGCTTTGCCNTAGCATTGATGAGATACTGTGACAGCTGCCTCTCTAGAGCTTACAGGCCAGAAGCTGGGTGAGGGAGACAGGTTAGCACGTCATAAACCAGGTAAGTTCAAGTGCTGATGACAGAACCACGGCATCAAAAGAGACTGGGCAGAGAGACAGTCGGCTACTTCTGAAGTGGCCATCAGAGGGGGCTGAGGAAAGGACACTTGCTGAAGGCTGACAAGGGAAGGAGGGAGGGAGGGAGGGAGAATGCTCAGCATAGAAACCACAGTGCTGGGGGTGTCAGGGATCTGAGCACTGGCCTGTGAGGAGCAGAGGCAGGCACTGGTGTGAGATAGGAAGAGAAGCATCAGAGGCAGAGCCCCTGGGCCCTCTAGGGCAGCATCTGGAATTTGGATTCTATTTGTAGCGAATTGCCCCAGCAATTAAGGGGGAAAAACTGTTAAGTAGGATTAATAGTTTTCTGAAGCCACGAGTTTAAAGGACGTTTAATTGATCACCCTTCTCAATTTTAAAACATTTAGATGGGGAAAAAGAGGGGAGGAGTATTTTCCCCAACTTGGGTCTTCCTGTTCAATTCAGGAGGTCAATTCAGGCTACTATCACAAATTACCATAGTGTGTACGGCTTACACTACTACAGGCTGGTAAGTCCAAGGTCACACAAACAGTAGATCCAGTTTGTGTTGAGGGCCCACTTCCTCGTGGCCTTTGTGTCCTCAGATGTTAGAGAGCAGAGAACGGAGACAAGACTTCACAGAAGAGAAGGCACAGCGCCCACCACCCTTAAGACCTAATCCTCTCCCAAAGCCTTCCTCCTGAATGCCTTCTCCTGGTGGATTAGGTTTTAGCATTTAGTATATAGATTTCGGGGGTCACATGGTACCATTTATGGCTGAAGTTCAAAAAAATTAGTGTACAGTTTGGTTTGCTACTTTGGAGTGGAAAGTGAGATTCTTTCTCCATCAGTTTTAAATAAGAAGCTGTGGGATCCGAGGGTTTGGAGGCNTGGTCCTTGTCTTGACTAGATTGGATAGGACAATTGGGCCTGGATTTGGAAGTTCCTCAGAGAAATGTACAGAAAGAGGGCCTTAGCTAGAAGAAATTCATAAAGGTTTTCCTAAAACTCATCTCCATTCCTACCTAAGAAAAGGGAAATTTCCCCAAATAACAAGGAAAACTCTTTCCAGCCTGAGACAGAGAGAATCCCAAATCTCCCGAATCCAAGGCCAATTCTCGGGAGAACTGAGACTCATATGTTCTTTTTGTCACATGAGAGGATCGTGTTCTGGTCCAAGCTGCCGGGAAACACCAAACATAGTCCTTTTTTTCACCTAAACGTTTTAAAGTTGAAAAGGGTGTCTAATTAAAGGGTTAGTCAAACTCTCTTTACACCTGTGGCTTCAGAAAACTTTTAGTTCTACTGAGGGGCACTTTTCAAATTCAAGACAAATGTGTCAGGGTTTGGTTTTCTCCTTTGCTGTGTAATGTAATATTATTCTTAAGATGTAAGCGAAAACTCCCCTCCTCCCCATTCAGAAGATGCTCAGGGACTTGCTGAGGCAACTTCCCCCACCTCTCTCTCCCAGCTCTGACTTTCTCTTTAACCAGGAGGGTCTCTCTGTGCTTTCTTGTTTTATTGTGTAGTTCTAAGGCTTGAACCTGGGGCCTCAGACACCCCAGGCAAGTGCTCTGAGCCATACAGTCCCTGTGGACCTAAAGGGACCACCACATGGAGAATGGTTTTCATGGGCCCAAACCCCAGTGGCTGGCTGCAGGAAAGTTCATCAATGACCTTCTTTGTCCAATAAACTTAAGTTCCAAAATTATTAAGTTAAAGAGAAATATGATTTCAAGACAAGTTTAAAATGAGATAGAAAAGCCCATCTTATGGTTTTCTGGGAAAGGTTTTAAAGCCATAATTTGTAGTTGTTAATACATTATGAAGCCACCAATCCTTGTGAATTTTTTGTTTTGTTTTTTGGGGTTTTGGTTGGTTGGTGGTT
>LZPO01055076.1:204055-233339 GCA_001675575.1 Neotoma lepida
GTGTCTGTGTGTGTCTGTGTGTGTCTGTGTGTGTGTGTCTGTGTCTGTGTGTGTGTGTGTATCTGTGTGTGTGTCTGTGTCTGTGTGTCCTGTAGGCATCATTGTTAAAGCTAAGAATGTTTGACAGGTACCATACAGTGTGGGTTGTATGACTTTGACCAAGATCCCCATCACCATCTAGTGGTAAAATCCCTAAATTGCAGGATCGTGTTTTGAAGGCTAATAAACCGTCCCCAAATCACAGGATCATGAAATGGCAAGACATCCACAGCCTAAAGGTTCACTTCTGGGTGCCTTGGCTGCCAAGTCAAGATACCCAAAAGGGAGACCTTACCTTTTGTTAGTTTCAAGATAATAATTTAAGAGATACTTGCAGTTAAATTATTAACTGGCCAAAGTATGAAAAGACAATCTAAACTCAAGTTACTTCTAAGACATGGTTGCATTGCGGCAAGGAATGAGAAGGGAAAAAAATGTTGTCTTTGAAAATGAGCTTGTTTAGCTTCATCAGCCGATCACTGTGCATTCCCTGAGCATTAGCAATGTAGCTGACTATAAGATACAAATATGGGGGCTGGAGAGGTNGCTCAGGGGTTAAGATCATAGGCTGCACTTCCAGAGGACCCGGGTTCAATTCCCAGCACCAACATGACAGCTCACAACCATCTGTAACTCCAGTTCCAGGGGACCTAACACCCTGTTCTGGCCTCCATGGGCATCAGACATACATACAGACAAAACACTCATACACATAGAAATTTTAAAACTAAAAAAAAAAATGCAATATACAAATATGTAAACTGTTTTATATAAAACAATCTTGCAAATAGTTAAGAGGAGAAAAAAATAAGTAAAATAACAATGACTAAACTATGTGGCATTTTTAAAGCACTGTATTATCTGGAGATTGTCTGGACCTTTAAAAATTGGGAAGGAGCCGGGCGGTGGTGGCTCACGCCTTTGATCCCAGCACTCGGGAGGCAGAGGCAGGTGGATCTCTGTGAGTTCGAGGCCAGCCTGGGCTACCAAGTGAGTTCTAGGAAAGGAACCAAAGCTACACAAAGAAACCCTGTCNTTGGGAATGAACCCGAGTGGAATTGAAGCAGTGTCCTATGCAGCACGCTCACAAATGACTGTGGAAGGCCAGTAGATGTAGCACAGTGAGGGACCTCGAAAAGGATCTGGCTGCCCCAGTCCTGGGCTGGTAGCAGTGAGAACTGTTGACCATCAAGGCCATGTTTATAAAATTTTTTCACCTGTTTCTCTCTTGTTTGTTTTTTTTGGAGACAGAGAGTGTCACAATGTAGCTCTGGTTAGCCTGTTTCTCATTTCTTTACTAGACAGTATTTCTATTTAACAGTAACATGCTGAACTGAAAAGTTGTCAGGGCTGGGAGTGTAAGCAGCGGTTCCTCATTTGTCTGGCATGTACTAAGCCCTGGACTCATCCCCTAGCACTGATAACAAAACTTGCCCCAAGGGAGAGAAATGATGAAAAGGAATATTTGAATCTGTATCCATTTTTCAAAACAGAGTTTATGTCAACCGTTTCTCTTTTCTAATTTTTTTAGATTTATTCATTTTATTTTATGTGTATGAATGTTTGGTTNACATGTATGTCTGTGCATGCCTGGGAATCAGACCCAGGTCCTCTGCAAGAACCAGTACTCCTGATTGCTAAGCCTTCTCCAGAGCCCCTTATGTCAAGAGGGGTTTGGTTTTTTAAGTGATGCATTAGCACAGTGGTACTTTAAGGTTTAATTGTATTTTTTCTTAGAGCAGTGTGAAAACAAAACTGTANGAACAGAGAGGTAATCGATCAATGGCACCTTCCCTTTTTCATAGCCACCTACGACATGCAGACCCTCCCCCAAACTCTACCCTTGACCCAGTATCCAGGGCCAACCACTGCCCCCAACACACACACCACTGTGCTTCTCCTAACATCCAGTCCTGGCTGTAGCTGTCTAAATCTTCTTTATAGCAGGCATCTTAGTTAGGGTTTCTATTGCTGTGAGGAAACACCATGACCAAAGCACTTTGGGGAGGAAATGGTTTACTTGGCTTACACTTCCACATTGGTGTTCATCATCAAAGCAAGTTAGGACAGGAACTCAAGCAGGGCAGGAACCTGGAGGCAGGAACTGATGCAGAGGCCATGGAGGAGTGCTATTTATTGGCCTACTCTCCCTGGCTTCATCAGCCTACTTTCTTATAGAACCCTGGACCACCAACCCAGGGGTGGCCCTGACCCACAATTGGTTGGACCCTCTCCCATCAACCACTAAGAAAATGCCCTACAGTCTTGCCTACAGCAGAGCCTTATGGAGGCATTTCCTCAGCTGAGGCTCCCTCCTCTCCAGTGACCCTAGCTTGTGTTGAAATAACACTAGCCAGGACAACAGAGCCAACAAGTGGGGGTTTAACATGGCGAATGCTTCCAATGGCAGGGAGCTCAGTATCTCACAGGGGTCCCTCTCTTAGAGTTGTTATCAAGAAGTAGTCTTTAATTCCTGTATCATTCTTTCCCCCACAGCAGTGTCTGAAGCGTAGCTCAGTACAGGTGCAACAGGGGCAGAAACTTCCCAAGTAGGAAAAAGTAGTAAAGGAAGATAGAGCATCTTCAACAGTTTCACTCCCCAAAGGCATTTAGCTTGGGGACACTCCCCAAAGGCATCTAGCTTGGGGACACAACCATCCTCCTGGCAGATGGGAGTGTTGAGCCAGCAGATCGGGTCCAAAGTTAAACCCAACATCTTCTCCTTACCTACCACTTCTTTCCACTCATTGTAGATTTTCCCATCCATTTCCCTTTCATGACCACTACCTGGCATCTGCCTCCTCCCTCTTTGGCTGTGTTTTCTTACTGAAGGCTTTACTTTACCAAGCTTCTAGACTTGTCTTTCTGGCACCACCAGTCACTCTGACTCTGNGGGCAGTGGGCCACTGCCNGTCCCCCTCCCCCACACCTTGGCATGTTGTGGACAATTTATAAGGAATGAGAGGGTGAGTTTAACATCTGTCTTTGAAATGTGTGCCTTTTACAAAGTCCAACTGAGAGACGAGTATGTGGGAGTGTCATAAATAGTCATATGTAACAGTTGCATAATGCATGAACTCATATTATCTCAGTTTCATGTTTCACATTCACAATCNCAGAGGGGCTAGTGATCTGGCTAGTGCTACCCAGCTCAAAAGTGGCAAAAACAAGAGTTGAGCCATGGGGGCTGAGCAGCAGGCAGCGAGTTTCCTGTTGTACTTTCTGGGTAAAGGATCCCTTTGCCTTCTTTGATTAAACTAGAAGACAAATCTAAATTAATATTTCAAAGAACACCGCTGGGGGCTGGAGAGACGGCTCAACAGTTGAGAGTGCTTGCTGCACTTGGTTCCTAGCACCCATGTGGAGCAGCTCACAACCGCCAGTAACTGCAGCTCCAGGAGATCCATATGCTCTTCTGACCTCTGCAGGTGCACACACACACACACACACACCACATAAATTAAAATCTAATTAAGAATAAATAAGATAAAAATAATTCTTTAAAAAACATAGCTACTGGAGGGTCAGCTGCTCTCCTGGGCTTATCAAGTGTCAAGTAGGGCGTTTCTACATGGAACGTGACTTCAGATAGCTCAATGAGGGAAGGCAGAGGCTGAGGCATGAGGTGTTCTCAACAAGAGCATTGACTCTGTTGGAGTTTTGGGCAGATGGTGAGTTGAGACCCACGTTTCTACATTATAAAGCACAAAGCATAGTTTTCTCCTGAAAACCACCGAAGCCAGTTGCAAGCACAGTGTTGCTGTATCCTTTAAAATGCCTCGCAGGGAACAAACTGACACCGAGCAGGATTCACTGTGCCTCATATTAACTAGGTCTCAGTCAGTGGGTCCCCAAGTGCCACAGTATCACTAGCCTTACATGGAACTTGCTAGAAATGCAAATTCTGTTTGAGATCCCAAGCTAATAAATTAGAAACATTCCAAATTGGGCCCAGAAACCTGGATGTAACAAACCCTTCGGGTCTGGTACTCAAGTGTGATCATTACAGCTCTGCCTGGCCCACACTCCCTGGTTTGGATATGGTTTGAGTGTATCCCCAAAGGTTAACGAAGTCCCTGATGTAGCAGTATTATGAGGTGGATCTTCCAAAGGGGGAACCCAGAGCAAAGTGAGTAGGTTTGGGGGAGCACCACCTTGAAGGGGATTGATACCGTTTTCCTAGGACTGGATTGGTTTTCAGGAAATCGGGTTGTTGTCAAACAAGGTTGGCCTATGCGTTTAGGCCCTTGCTACAGTCAGCGGTTCCCCTTTATGCTTCTCTAGCATGTGATACAGCCAGGGAGGCTCTCACCAAGCACAACTNCACGCTGGTTATACTTTCCAACCACCAGGCTCTTGAGCGAAATAAACCTCTATATAAAGTACAAGGCTCAGATAGTGTGCCATGGCAACACAGAACAGGTCCAGGCCGGTTCTTCCAAGTACACTTCGAAGTCTAAAGCCAGTAAAAATGAGTAGTGGGAATTGGTGGTCAGCAAGGAAAGGACCCTTCCTTGTCCTTCCCCTGCTNGGCTTAAAGCAGCTTGGGTAGGACTCCCACTTCATGACGTCAGGCCTCAGACCAGACATTGCAAAGCACCCCAATGGAGCTGCTTATGGTCAGAGTGTCTACGTAGCTCTTCTGAGCCTCTGTCCACTTCCTTCCAGATCACACGACAGCAGTACCAGAATGCACTCACGGCCTGCCACATGGACAGCTCGCCCCAGTCCCCAGACATGGAAGCCTTCACTGATGGGGACTCCACCAAGGCCCCCACGACCCGGGGCACACCCCAGACTCCAAAGGATGACCCAGTCCTCACACTCCTGAGCAACAGGACCAGCTTGCCGTGTGAGTCAGTCTGGCAGATAGGTTGGGCTGCTGTGGGGTATGAACAACCCTCCCTTCCTCCTCCACTTCTGCCCGGCAGCCATCTTGTGTCTCACAGAGCCGCAGGGCTCCTCCAAGACACAGAGGTAATGTACTCACTGTCCTCCCTAGGCAGCCGCTCAGATGGTCTGAGAAGCCCCGGCGAGGTCGTGTACCTGAGGATGGAGGAGATGGCCTTCCCCCAGGAAGAAATGACCAACTTTGAGGAGCACAAGACACACCAGCTCTCGCTGTGCCCTGCAGCTGTCCCCACAACAGCAGGTCAGAGCTGGGTCCAGAGGAGCAAGGAGATCACCACTCTTGGATGCAAGCATGATTCAGAACAAGCTGTCTTGGGGGAACCCTGGGACCCTAGCTCCTGTATCACAGAGAGAGAGAGGAGCGAGAGAGAGGGAGATGGGGCGAGGGGGTGCTGTCAGCATTTACCAAGCTCCTACCATGTATCAGGCCCATCTAATTCATCTTTCCAGGAAAACTTGAGCAATGGTAGGAGCTGTCTTCTGCCTGGATTCAGGCCCTAGCTTCTCAATTCAGAATTTTTTTTTTTTTAACAGAAGGTCTCATGTAGCCGAGGCTGGCCTCAAACCTATTTTGTAGCAGAGGATGGCCTTGAACTTCTGAGCCTCCTGCCTCTGCCTCCCAAGTTGAGAGTACAAGCATGCACCACCACACTGGATTTTTAGGAACTGTGAAATTTTAAGCAAATGACTCAGTCTAAGGTTCAGTTTCCTTATTTTAATAGGTAAATTTCCTTGAGTTAAGGTAATAAATATAAATAATGGTAGTTATATCATANAGCAGTTTCAAGTATAAGTGAGATAATGTATATATAGGGCACACCAGTGCCTGGTATCACACTATAAATATTAGAACTACCCTATAGATAAGTACAGCATGTGACATCAAGATGCAGCTCTGTGGCAGGTGGTCTACAGAGTGAGTTCCAGGACAGCCAGGGCTACACAGAAAAACCCTGTCTTGAAAAACCAAAAAAGACGGAGAAGAAAAAGGGGAAGGACAGAAGGAGGGAAGGAAGGAAATGAAGGAAGAAANGAAGGAGGAAGGAAAACTGACATCAGCCACCATCCTCACTGGTGGGGCTCTTCACTTCCTCTGGGCCACAGAGCAGGCCAAAATCTCTGGAACCTTCCCTGTGTTCTCAGATGCCTTCATATGAGACACGGTGCACCTCTGTCTTGACAGTGGAGCTGCTCAAAGCTCCCTGTGTCCCAGCAGCGATGAGATCCAGTTTTCCTCACTAAGGTAGACAGCCCCAAGCTTTGGGCACTCCATATATCTATCCACCAGGCCAGTAGTTCCAGTGTTTCAAAGCTGCCCCATTCTACACCAGGTATACAAAGCAAAGATCTGCAAAGGCTCCTGAATTTGTAAGATCAGTGAGACAACGTGTGCCAAACCCAGAACGATGACGCACACAGTCACCAGCCTAGGATCTGGACTTAAAAAAAAAAAAATAGATCACCAAATAGTAGCTCTGCTAAAGCATGTAGTTAGGAGATAGAGCAAAGGAGTGGGAAAGGAGATGGATGGACTCTGGAGAACATCTAGTCCACCTCTTAGTGTGACAGATACATGAGGATGCATGAGGTTGACAGAGGGNAGCAGCTCACCCACACCAGTGACCATGTTAGAAGTGGACTCCACGTCAGGGCTTTGGGTGCAGGTCAGTTTCCAACACAGCACCCTGCCTCCCAGCTTGGACCCTTTCTGGGCTCTGAGATTCTAGGAAGCCAGGGGCATGTGCCCAGTTGTTGCTGAGCCCTGGGTTTTACAGGTAAAAGAAAGTGACATCCAGTGGCCTCAGATGTCCTTTTTGTCTGGCACAGACACTACGCAGAGCACACAGTATGTTCTCCCTCTCTCTTGCAAGATGGCATTTGAGGAGAGAGAATTATTTCTGAATAATAGAATAGTAGACTGCTGGATTACAGTGCCTATTGTCTCTGTTTCTTTCATGGCAGTAAAAATGCCATTTGCTAACTAATAGACAACACCCTTCAGGACACACACACACACACACACACACACACACACACGCTGTTCAGTATTGTCACTCACTGAGATACTGAGAGGTCCTACCCTTCAGCCCTGTCACTCACAGAGAGGCATCACTCCAAATCTCCCTGCCTGGTCCTGACACTTANGTTGGAGACCTGAGTTTGCTCTCCTTTTAGCTTCCGAGACTGAATGCTGTAATATCCACCTGGAGCCAGAGGCCAGCCCCTGCAGCAGCGACTCTGAGGAAACCATGGGCAAGAAGNTGCTGAGAACCTTGAGTAAGTATCTTCTCTCCCCGACCAAAGCTCCTTACCAGGTATCAGGAACAGTGCGTTAGGATCTTCCTCCAGGGGAAGGCTGGCAAGCCCTATGAGACACAACTCTGGAAAGCCACAACAGGGCCTGAGCCAGTGCCACACCTGTGATACTGTTCGACTCTGTCCCATTCCATTGGTGCTCTGGTGACAGGAGTCCACAGACATGCCCTGAGGTCAAATTCTGACCTCCTTCCTTCTCCTGTTTTTTATAGAGATCTTTGGATCATTGGGCCCATTTGTTTTATGTGACCACAATGGCAAGGTTAAATAATCATGACAGAGACCTTAGAACCTGCAAAACCCATAATATTCACTATATAGTCCTCTGAAGAAAAATTCTGTTTCCAGGGGACACCACAGAAAGGAAAGCGAGGGCCAGTGAGATGGCTCAGTGAGTGACGGTCCTTGCTGCAAGCCTGAGGACCTGAGTTTGATTCCCACAACCCACATGGTGAGAGGAGAGAACTGACTCACAAGTAGTCGTCTGACCTCCACATGTACACCATGGCACCTACAAAACACACACACACACACACATACACACACACCATGCACCACACACACACACACACACACATACACACACACCATGCACCACACACACTAAATGTTCTTTAAAAGAGGGAAAAGAGTAGTATCCTCCTTAGACAGCGGACAGTGGCAGAGAGAGCAGGATGAAAATGTTCCTTCCTGAAAACCGCAGAGCTGCAAACAGATGTCTCTTCCATCTTTGAGAACATTTATACAGCCACCATCAATGGCCCAGAGTGGCCAGGAGACATTCGGAACCGGAGTCCGAACCAANACCGGCCCATGGGACATCAAAGACTGGGAGACTAGTACTCGTTTGGGGTATCTGGCAGTCACTTGAGCTGGGGCCCTCCAGGGAAGGGAGAGAAGGCATTTCGTAGACTAGTGCCTGAGATTGGGGGGTTTTCAGAGGTTCCTATTTTGGGAAACTGCTTCAGGATGCAAAGGTGCTGACATCAGTACCATGGTGCAATGCAGGTTCCACTGCATGNGTGCCAAAGCGGGCCTTTGTCTCCTCTTCCGCATCCGTGTGGAGGAGTCCTCAGCCTGCTGAGACTGTCCTCCCTAGCTACGGATTGATGCTGACAACCTGTTTTTCAGGTGGTCGGAAAAGGAAGAGGTCAGCAGATGGAGAGAGAGCCTCCGAGGAAAACTCCAATTTAACACCACTGATCACATGAGGAGGGCAAGACCTCATTGGCTGGGTGTGAGATTCCAAGGCTTTGGGGGAAGAGCCNCCCTCCNATCACTTGCTTCCCCCAAGGCCTCCCACCGGTGACAGAACATTCTGCCCTCCACCTTACACCCCTCTCAGTCAGTTTGGCAAATTTTCCCAGTTGTCTCCAGTGCGACACAGAAGGAAATGTCTGTAATGGAAGATGCTAGAAGTGGTCTTGTCCATAGCACAGTCCAGGACTGGCGAGGAGATGACTCCAAGCTGACAGTGCCACTCTGAGGCTCCCAGTGATATTCTTTGTTCTTTGGTGTCCCTGGACCACAGGAGACCCATGTCCTGGAATCCNCCATCCTTTTCTTCCAGAACAAGATAACCCTTTCTACCANAGTTCATGCTTAGCAGTAACTCAGAAGGTGANGCTNGCAGAGAGGTGTAGTAGAGTCCAGAGGAGCAGGTGCAAAGATCAGTTCCAGGGATGGACAAGGATTCTTCTACCAGAACTTCAGAGTGTGGGGCTCACTGTCAGTGCCGTGATTCTCTCTGAAGCCTGGGGAAAGGCAAGAGAGGAAGCCTTGGGTCACTGTATCTCCCNAGGACGTGTGAGTTTGGGCTTCCAGTAATTANTCTCTCAATAAGCCTGCTTCAGAAGGGGAGGATCAGGGAGCACAGAGACCAAGTTGTGAGCCAGACATGGAACTTCAGGTTTTAAGTGAAAATCAAAGCAGGGAAAAAAAAAACTTACATGAAAAAAATTGTAAGTTGTTACAGTGAGTTTAGCCATGATAAACCAAAGAGTGCCCAGTTCAGCCAGGAAGGATACTCCGTGATGTCACGGGACTTCAATGTGCTTGACACAGGAATGTTGAATGCTCACTTTTCTTTTCACATACCCCCACTGTCAGCCTATTACTATATCCTTTGCTGGTCAGCTAAGTATTCCAAAAACCTACTAGATCCAGGGGTTTCAGTCCTGGATGTTAAGGCAGATACAATTCCAATCACAACCACAAGATGGCAGAATGAGCACGCATATCTACTCCTAAGACTAATGTAGGTATTGGGAAACACAGCCAGCCGAAGGGAAAATGTAAGTCAAGTTTGAGTTTGGATTTGAGTTTCTGATTTATTTCCCAATCCTTGCACACCGCCAGTCAGTACCCAGAGATGCAGTTCTGCCTGCTGCATCTCCAAGCCATTCCCAAGCCACCTTTCTCCCTCCCCCATTCAGTCACAGGCAGATGGACAGCTGATAATTCCTCTACATTATCTGTGTTTCAAAAGAAATGCTTGCCCACAGGAACTTTACTTAACTCAGGGGTTGTTAACCTGGGGCTGTTACCCCAGGGGAGTCCGTAGTTTGACTTCAGAGGGCCTATGAAGCCCTTAAAACTGTCGGAACTTAGCGTTTTTGTGTGTTTTCCAGAGACTTGAAGCTTTCTTAATATTCTCAAAGTTCCCAGACCCACAAAGGCTTTTAATAGTTTTAAATAGTGGAACTTTCAGCCCACTGTTTCTGCAATGCAGAGTGAATATTGGACACTTTGAGAATAGTGTTTAATTATAAGTGGTCAAGCATTCTTGTCAATGGGGAAAGGTTGGCACCCACCAAGACAGGGTCCTCAGAAACCCTTAGCACACCACACAATATGGTACAACCTACATCCCATATAATTTTTGCCCATTGTCTACCAAACCACAGTTGGTATTGCCAAGAGGGCCACGGCCCATGGGAGGGAAGACTGGAGCCAGGATGCCTCTTCTGTGTGTGTGTGTCACTGACTTCACAAGCCCCTTGCTTAGCCTGGCTGGCCTGAGGCTCAGCCATGCATGTATTCTAGCTAGCTCGATAGCCACCACTCCCTGCCTGCTCCTGCCTGGTGCTGCGTGTCTCGGACCCAGGCCAGTAAGTGATGAGTTTTGAACAAGAATTCGCAAGGGAGCCTGCTGGGCAAACAAAGCTCCCTCTCATTGTCCCTTAAGCCACCAGGCCCAGGCCACTGCTGTTGCATTATCCCCTGCCCTCTGCAGAACCTCTAAGGAGCCTGTCACCACTCCTTTCCCTATCTCCCAAACTCCCAAATTTTCTTCAGGTTAAAATAAATTTTAAAAAAAGATTTTAAAATAAAGCATTTACGAAGGCTCAATAAATTGTAAATAATTTTTAAATAAAATGAAAATGTGTTTCCTGGACTATGGACACTTTAATTGCCCGTGGAATTTCGGTGTCCTTAAGTGGTTTCAAGTAAGATGTGTGTTGGACAATGCACAGGTGTAAACCTCTCACCTGTGGCCCTGCTGCCTGGAAGAGCACTCCTCTCGAGGCAGGTGTGGGGCTGAGGTAAGGTTACAGGAAAGTTTGGGTACTTCACTTTGGGAGGCCAGATGGGTCAGATTTTATAGGAATGAATGGCAGAAGTGAGAAGTGAAATGTGAACCCGGGTGTAAATGGAGACAGGGGTTTTAAGGATAATGAGAAGGGACGCTGCCTGCTGAGTCCACGTGACCATGAGAAAAGTTCAGGGTCCTGGGGACCAGACCTAGACACGCCCCTGAGACTCTGTTGCTCACACTTCAAGCTCCTGCAGACCCTCTGGAAGGGCATGCTTCCAGCAGTTCCTAAGAAAGGTGAGAGGCAAGACCAGGGGAGTGGGCCAGAGGATAGGGGTGCGCTGGAAGCCAGCTCTGGATGGTGGGACAGCCAGGCCACTGGCAAGGTGTGTAATGACACCGTTTAGTGGGCTATGCCAGAAAATTTAAGATTCCTCTCTGAGACTCAATAGAGGCTGTTCGTTCCCTACTAGGGTAACAATTGTTTGGCTCTGGGCTTTACTACCAAGTGTTGTAATAAGGACCCATTAGATCACTTCTCAAAAGTGCCCCACAAAGGTGCTGATGTTGCCTAAGAAGTTGGATAACTTGCTTACGGTTGCCCTGCCAGGAACTGTTAAGTCTGAGTGTCCTGTTTGTGAACAGACTCTGACACTAATCCCACCTCTGAAGTCCACCATGCACCATGTCTGAGAGGTCCTACAGCTTTCCCCAAACATCCACAGAGCCCTAGACACAGTATAGGACACACTAAACAAAGGATATACAAAAGCACAATTAAGGCCAAATTCTCACTTGGTTTTTAAAAACAAAAAAAACTAAAAGCATCTTTAGCACATTGGTACAGACACTGAAGCTGTCCCTTATTTTTAATGGTTTTAGTACTTCCCCTAGAGAAAAATTACTTTTCCCAGACAAGAAAAACTAACTACATCCTAGTAAAAGTTTCCTGAGTAGAACTAAATTTGGATCAAGATTATATTTTTAAAGACTTATTTATGTGCATGCCTTAGTATATGTAGGTAGCACTGGAGCCAGAAGAGGGTGTCGGATGCTCTTGAACTGGAATTGCAGGCAGCTGTGAGACACCATATGGTGCTGGGAACCAAATCCTGGTCCTCTGCAAGAGCCACAAGCAATCTTAACCTGCTGAGCCATCTCTCCTGCCAAATCAAGACTCTGTTGTCTCAACAACCAAGTCTGACCCCAATGAAGGTACTGTCACCTGATGGCTTAAGCCACACCTAGGGACAATGACAGGAAACTCATTCTGGGGTGACTGCCTCCCCTTACTCGTGGCAACCTCTTAAAGTTGGAAGAACCAATGTTAATAGAAGGTNCAAACAGAAACAAAGAAATGGCAAGCTAACGTCTAACGTGTGCTTCATCCACACATACCAGCCCAGGCGCACCTACAGGGTGAGCGCCAGCCGAGGATCTGGGCAGTGATGGAGGCAGAGGAGTTTGCATTGGAAAGCCCGACCAGAAATGACCACTGCTGCTTTCAAGAGGTACGAGGCCATCCGTTTCCGCACCAACAGATACGACTGCCTGAAAGGAGTGGGGGACCAAAAGTAGACCGAATTCTGGCTCAAGGCAAAAGATCTTTACCTCAAAGCCTTACTAACAGAACAGAGTGCCTTGCNAAGCTAGGAACGAATTCCTCACCACGCCCAGACGAGGGGAGGGTGAGTCAGGGACAACATGAAGCAGGCTGTTTCACTAGGGAAGGGGCTGGACCTGGTGACTTCCAGGAGCCAGTCATCTTCAAAACTATAGGATTTTAGACCTCACGGGAGTCCCAGGAAATGCTGAAAAGCCACTTTGAAATATTTTGAAACTCCCAAGTGGTAACTGTTGCTTCAAGTAAGACAGAACCTTACCCGTTTTCACACCCACCAGTTCCAGAGTCCTGGACTCTGGAAACTGTGCCGTGTTTAAGCAGCTGTAGTTTTCCAATATGCCACGTGCTCCGGCTGTTACGGGAAGGGCTGGTATTCTACAATTACTCTAAATGACATCATCCCAGTTTCTTAAGAACATGGCTGGCCTCTGAATGATAAACCCATAAAAGCAACATGGACTCACAGCCGTGATCCCACTAGAACTTTATATTTCAAGAACACATTTTGGTTCGTTTTGTTTTTCCTTTAGCCATTAGGGAATCCCTCTAAAGCTTGCATTCTAAATTGTGGGTCACAACTCATTAATGGAACACAAACACAATTCCATGTGTCTTGATTGGCATTTTTATTTTTTAAATGAAACAGAACACAACAGCATAGACTAAGAAAATAACACAATGTGTTACACATCACAAGAGCAAGTACCATTTAGTGGGACTTTGATTTCAGTTAAATATGTATATCCATTTATGTGTCATGATGTAAATATTTGTCACAGTTGCCTTAAAAAAACTATGTTTCAGACAAGGGACACAACCATGCAGAAAGATCAGGGAGACAAGAGACTTGGGTGGAGATGATGAGTTTTAATGTCCCAGCCAACACCCACAGTCACACCCGGCTCCTCAGACAACTTGATCTTTGGGACTGGACTTTGTACAGAGTCAAGCGACACGCAGAAGCCCATGACTCCATGGGCAGCACCCCTGCAGGATGCTACAGGAAGGCAAGCTAACTACATCTCATATCAAAGTACGTTTTATTCTTAAATAACTTTGATTAGCTTGGTTTCCAAAAGGCTCTAATGCCCAGGCCCCCGGCTCATTTCAAGAAATGTCTTCTTCACGTGGGGCCATAAACAGCGGCTGCCTCACCACGGTCATCTCTAATCCAGGATATGTACAACTAGGTTTGCGCAGGCAGGGAAGATGTGACAAAGAACCGCTTTGGTGGTGTGGACTACGTGGTGTTTCTTCACTGGATTTTGGTAACGGCTTCATGGATGGAGGTAGCGACGTAATCTAGGTTTTTGGTGGTTAAGCCACACATGTTGATCCGACCGCTCGGCAGCAGATAAATGTGTTTCTCGTTGACCAGATATTCAACCTGCTTGGCTGTAAAGAAGACAGGAGAGCAGCACACTGACTTAAGCAGTGGACATTTAGAGACCACAGGACAGTTGCAGTCTATCCTCTTTAACANAGACAAGCTAAACAAAAAGGAGTTACTTTGTCCTTTTGTCCAATCAACAAATAGAAAACTTCTTATTAGATCCTGGAAAGACTTCTTAATGTTCAGTTTTCAGGATGTTCTACATATTACTACAATATTACTACAAAAGAAGGGTAGCTTTGAATCTGGGACTACCTCCCAACCGGACCTTGCACAGTAGACAGCCCTCTCATTGAGAATAACCATCAGACATAAGGACAGTACACTGATAAGGGAACACTGGTTACACAACGCCAGCTTTGTGTCTTCCCCAGTCTGGCTGCTTAGACCTGAGCATCTAACGACCTCCAACTAGCCTTTCATTTCACAATACATTTGACAGGAGCCCATCAGGATGTATGATAAATGACATGTGACTGAACCAAAAGGGTGAGAAACTACGCAGACCCGTGACCTAGGACCATCAGATCCCCATTCACTCCTCAGCCTCCCTGGAGGCNATTATCTTTCCGTACACTGAAGCTATGTCTTTGCCAAGGCGCCTTCTGATTGGTTTAACAAAGAGCTGAATGGCCAATAGCTAGGCAGGAAGAGGTTAGGCAAGACTTCAAGGCAGAGAGAGAGAGAAGAGATGAATCTAGGTGGGGGAGAAATACCAGAGGAGANAGAGAGGAAGCAGGACATTCAGGAGGAGAGGTAAAAGCCATGAGCCACATGGCAACATGTAAATTAACAGAATTGGGTTCATTTAAGTCGTAAGAGCTAGTTAGAAACAAGCCTAAGCCAAGGCCAAGCTTTCATAATTAATAATAAGTCTCCATGTCTTTTTTTGTGAGCTGGCGCCCCAAAGAAAAGTCCATCTGCACATAGCACCCAAGCACCACATACAAAAGAGGAAGAGGAAGGGCAAGCCTGCGCTTCCTCAATCCTGCAATCACTACAGTGATTTGGTGACAGAGTCCTAGCAGATTTTTGCTTAATTAGCACGTTAAAGACATGGAATAGAATAATAAAATCACACTAGTCACTGGGCAACCNCGACATGCAGGCAGTGTTCTGAGCACTTCAGTGTTCTTGGTGATAACCTTATCATCCCCATTTCACAGATGGAGCATAGGAAAAGTGCAGNGCCCTCCTCCGCCTCCCAAGTGCCGGAATTAAAGGCTGTGCACCACCACACCTGGCTCTGGATGTTTTCTTAAGAAAATGAGGGGAAGAAACAAACAGGACTGTTGTTTAAAAATGATGAGTGACATCAAATGCTAAGANCAGTCAGGTCCAGTCTATTCCTGCCACTTTTCAAGTTACAACAAAACCATTTCCTACGCTGACTAGTAGAATAAGGCTATCTTAGGGCAGGGCTATCCCTTCTTGTGAGCTTTTAGGAGATGACACCCGATGCTCATTNCTGTATCGCTATTTTTATGACTTCANAAAAATGACTTCTCAACCCACGAGAGTCGTGAGGACCTATACCTAACTGAGCCGTTGGCCACTTTCTGGGGCAGCCTCATTTCAACACTGAGTAGTTCAGGAGGGTCTGTAATGCCACCTTGAGTGNGTCTTTGTATTCATCTCCTTTGGGTTTTTTTCTCAGCCAACTTCAAACTAGCANTCTGGCAGCCTGACACAGCCCTTGGCTGGAGCCTCTAGTTTCGCACCTACAACAGGACCCAACACAGATCCATCCCTCACTANNGCCACCAGGAGGACAGTGAGCGGCCACTCTGCACCAGGCTAACAGCAGGTGTCCAGCAGGTGCTCAGAAATTACTTATTAAATAAATGGCTCCTCTATCATAAAGGACCTCTGGTGACATCTGGCCAAAATCATGCCCATTAGATTTCCAATCAGCTTTTAATCTCCACTACCTATCCAATTTTTAAATTTATGATAACTTTCCAACATCCTTTTGAAGGTACTACCTGAGACTGCAAAAGACCTGGTAAGAATTTTGGTCACAAGCCAGACAGTGGTGGCACACACCTTTAAATCCCAGCATTCGGGATGCATTGGCAGGTGGATCTCTGTGAGTTCGAGGCCAGCCTGGTCTACAAAGCGAGTTCCAGGACAGCCAGGGCTATACAAAGAAACCTTGTCTTGAAAAAACAAAAACAAACAACAAAAAAAGAATTTTGGTACCTAAGGAATCATATGTATTATTTATGATTAAGATAAATGATTAAAGTAAAGCCAAAGGCACTTGACAATTTATGAGAAACTGGTTTNAAATTAATGATCCGAGTTATAAATCCTGAAATTTCCCAGCTAGCTCTAAGCCACTTTCTAAACTCTAAAATGAAAATACCAAAATACCATGGGTGGGGATGGCCAAGCACGAGTAGCTCAGGAGATATGCCTGAGGAACCCTAACTTCTGATCCACAGTGACGTCTGACCGACGTCACAGCTGCCTGAGAACTGTTGATACCTCATGCATACATGTGCTCAAGGGGCTGGGGGCCACTTACGGTTCAACCCAGTAAAGCTGAACATTCCGATCTGCTCNGTGATGTGAGACCAGGTCCCAGGAGTCTTGAGGGCTTCTAACCGGGCCCTGAGTTTAGATCTCATGGTCAGAATCCGGTCAGCCATTGTCTTCACATTACCTGTCCTGAGGCATGGACANTGGTATCAACACCCATTCACAGATGAAGACAGTTCACAGAAATACATAGGTTTAAAAACTAAGTTAGTTGGGCGGTGGTGACGCACACCTTTAATCCCAGCACTAGAGAGGCAGAGGCAGGTGGATCTCTGTGAGTTTGAGGCCAGCCTGGTCTACAGTTCCAGGCCAGCTAGAGCCACATAGAGAGACCCTTTACCTAAAACAGAAAAACAAAAAGCAAACCATTCTGCATTTTAAACTGAAAGCTTACCATGATCACAACCTGTCTACTATGGTACTTGTGTTCCTGGACAGATGAATTAACAGCCAGAGACACAGACTCAAGGAAGAGGNGGCAAGGACTGTGCCCACCAATGGAGTCCAGAGAACTGNTCTATGGTACTCTAGCTGTAACACACTAACATCTCTTTCAGGCTTCACTCGGGTGCTGATACCAATAGGATCATGTGCTNCATTAGGCCTAATTGATCCGTTAGCCATTACATGAAAGCCACGGTCTTCTCAAATAAAATACAGGTCTTCACCCTCATCCATGGTTTCACTTCCTGTCATCTCAATTATCTTCAGTTAACCACAGTCAGAAAACATTAAGTAGAAAATTCCAGAAATAAAGATTTCATAAGATTTCATAAAATTGAAGTATAATTTAATAATGGCTCCACTCTTTTATTAGTTACTATACTAGCCTTTTCTACTATGTCTAGTCTATAAGCTAAAATTTCATCATCCTGTATATGCTCAGGAAGAAAAGGAAGAGCCCCAAAATAGTCACACTGCCTTGAAGTTGGAGTCTATCCTTTCGGGAATTCCTGTCCTCCAGCTTACAAAAGGAAGACTGGACAGTGAAGGAAGAACCAACATCCATCGCAGGGCTACTCCACATCTCAGATGCTGTGCCACCACACACATGACATGGGTTACCAGTCCCNCTTTATGGAAATGTGTGAATTGCAGAGAGGTTAAAATAATAGCTTTCTGCCTCTCCCACGGTAAAAGGACAAAACCCAGGCAAATGCCAGCGAACAATTCAGTTCTGCATTCCCACCCTCACATATCCGGATTCAAGGCCCTTACCACTCCTTAAAGAGCTCAGGGTCAGCGAGAGTGGAGGCCACTATCCTTGCTCCGTAGGCAGGGGGATTGGACCATGTGATTCGCACAATCTTCTCCATCTGCGAAAGGACCCGCAGGATGCTGTCGGATTCTTTTCCAACCACGGTCAGATTCCCCACTCTCTCGTCTAAGGAGAAGATAAGAGCCAGGCTTAGCAGCTGGGCGGCACGAAGGGGCAGGGAGGAGGGGCTGCAACTCTGGGAAGCACTCACTGTAGAGCCCGAAGTTCTTGGAGAAGGACTGAGCACAGAAGAACTCGAAGCCTTCAGACACAAAATAGCGAACAGCCCANGCATCTTTCTCTAGGTCTCCAGACGCAAAGCCCTGATAGGCTGAGTCAAAGAAGGGGAACAGAAAACGGCGCTGCGAGGAAGGAAAGCAAGTCAGGGCAGGACGTCCTCTGGAAGCAGCCTCGGACACGGGTCCCTCCTTCCCCATTTGGTGCCTGGAAGGACCGTCTACCCTGAACCTTCCTTGTGTGTCTTGTCTGTTTGCATTCACTTATCCACGTGCCTCTTTGCATCTACTTCTGGTTCACTGAGCAGCAAGCAGAAAACAACCACTTCAATGGGCCTTCCTCCTTAACAGCATGCTGCGCGCCGGCATCAAGGGGCAGCTTTGCTGCGCGCCGGCGTCAAGGGACAGCTTTGCCAGCAGAGCTGATTTCTGGAGCTACTGTCCTGTGTCCCTATATCCTTCTGCAGGAATTCCTAGCATGATAAGCTAACTGAGGTCTGGCAACCCCAGGGCCTCCTCCTCTCGGTGCTTCCCTACCAGCTCCTCAAGATGAAGCAGGCTCTCTGTTCTAACTGATCTCATCTCTTCAGAGTCCCCCATGCTGAACCTGTGCCTTCGACACTAAGTGGACAAACCTCTTCCCCCTCCTGAACTGTCCAAACCAGAAGCCTGAGTATACCTTTACTCAAACTCTGCAGCTCATCCCCCCACATCTTAGCACCCGATTCCTGACAGTCCAGTCTCCTGAGGAGCTGCTTGTATCTCCCTTTCCCCACGCCACCTACTTCATCTGGTGGCTAGTAACGCCCTCTCGGACACTGGCAACATCTGGCTTCCCTCTGACCTATTCCACACCATGATATCAGGGTGATCTTAAGGCAGTAAACTTGAGGGTCGGCCCTGTTTACTCTCTAGACACATTACTTAGCCTCCCTTGATCCCCCAGAACTCCAGGCAGTAATGAAAATGTCCTTCACTTCCTTAAATGGACACGCTGTCTGCCTGGGTGGGGCTGTGGCCACGATCCCCCTCTATCCTTGCCAGCTTCCCATCAGTTCCCTCCTGACAATGTCTTCTCATCTCTTCCTTTCCAAGACCCAGCAATGGACACCACTTCTTCCAGAAAGGCTTTAGCCTATCACTAGCAATAAAATCTGGGCTGTGCTCCCCACAGAACTCACCTACGCAGCATTTCATATTATCAAAACTGCTGTAATACTATACTGTTCTTCCCAAGCAGGCTATGTGCTCTTATGTGCTCTTCAGAGCAGGAGCTATATCTGCTGTGTTCACTACCAGACCCCAATGGTGCCCATAATAACAGCTGCCTAGTAAGTATCCCATAATCACGTTGATGGAAATATACACTTTGAGCTAGAAATTCTTGTCTAGAAAGCAATCCTAAAGAGATCAAGTTTTACTGCGTAAATATGTGTGTGTGTGTGTGTGTGTGTGTGTGTGTATAAATCTGTTCAAGAAATCTGAAATAAACCTAAACATTCCTCAACTGATTTACTCCATCCCCAAGATGGCATATCCATGAAAGGATCATATGACTATGAAAACTGATGCTGTAAAACATTAAATGGTGTGTATATAAAGAAATAAATGGGGGAAATGCTGCAAAATAATATTAACAAAATGAGTCCGCCTCTGTAAAACATATATACATTTTAAAAACCACACAGACCCTAATATTCCACCCACTAAAACACTACTAGTGTCTGTTGGGGTAATATGATTTACAGTTAATATCTATTTTCTTCTTTGGACTTCTCTCCACTTTCCAGATCCTTCAATAAGCACACTGTGCTCCTAATAATTGGGTAATGATAACTAAATAAAAGTGAGCCCTGCATCCTATTTAACAGAGATGCTCTGGAGAGGCAGTTACCTTCATGACAGCAGCAATCTGCTTCCACTGCTCAGGAGTCGGGTCGATCCCAGTTGGGTTGTGTGCACAGGCATGGAGGACAAAGATGGAGAACTCAGGAGCGTTCTGGAAAGAAGAATGGCTACATCAGCTCTGACACAGCAAGGAAGCCAGGAGGTGGTCGGCCGTACACGGTCACAATAAAAGGGCAAACAGTAACCACAGCCTTAGCCTTCCCCATCTCTCTCTTAGGTGATCACTCTCTACATGCTATTTCAGAATGCACGATCTGATTTGGAGAAAAAGTCTCAGACTCTCGCTTATCAACTGATCCAAAGGCTTTTCCTGACACCGCAGAATTCTCTACTGTTCTCCTACACCACCCACCTCCAAATCATTCAGGAAACCCTGGAGGTCAAGCCCTCTCTTCTCTGCGTCCCAGTAGCGATAGGACCGAATGTCTTTAAAACCAACAGCAGAAAACACAGCATTGTGGTTCTCTGAAAAGCAAAGGGACAAATGGTAAGAGCTTTTACAAACACAAGGTGGTGGCGTAATCAGAAGGAACACAGGTGAGCCTCAGGCCCTCAGGCTCAGCCTCCACTGGGTGTTGTGGAGGCTAGCTAGCTATTGAGTTAGAGTACCAGGAACAAGTTAAACCAGTTACAAGAACTCTAGACTTGCAGCCTACAGTGCCGCCTCCTGCATCCACCTTCATGGTGGATGCCCCCAGCACAGACTGAAATGCAAGACTATGGAGAATCTTTGGAAAAGGTGTTTCTGGTGGAAATTTGAGCAGCAGCTTTCTCTGGCTGCGGCTCTAATCCAGTGCCCAAAGGTTCCCAAAGCTGCCTTCCAGAGATGGATTACCCCTTCCAAGCTGTCACTGAGTGTCCCGAGGCCAGCCCGCCCAGATGCTCTGCTCTCCTCCACATATAACAGGCTCACCCCAGGTTGGCGACGATAAATAGATGGGTGTGTCCTTGTTGTCTATACCATTGTACCAACGTGCTAAGAAATCAGCTCCGATGCGAAGTGCGCCTGTTCCTCCCAAAGACTGCACACCTCCAACCTGAGAGGGAAGATTTGGGGTCACAGATTGACATTGGTGAGAGCAGCTAATATTCACAAGAGTAAGACAATAATGCGTACTTACTTTGTGCCTGTTCTTTGCAAATCCCCTAATGTATGAGTTCATCAAAACTTCCAACAATTACCCAAGATCCTGTTACCTGTTCGTGTTCACAAGTGAGGAAACAAGGTAGAAAGGTAAGAAATTAAGTCCCTGCTCTGTCACCAGCCAGTGAGCAGAGTGGCCAGGTTTGAGCTCACAGTCCTGACTCCAGGAGGAATTTCCATTCTGAACACAGGTAGAAGAAGGACCTGGGCCACGTCAGGGTGCACCTTGGATCAGAACCCATCCTTTTGGCACCCATCTCAAGATCACTCCTTTTAGTAGTACTCCTGGGAACGTACGTCCAGCTGGCCCTTGCCTCCATCGAGCTCCAGAACACGGTTTATTAATCCCTGGAAGTGTGTTCTCCCTAACAAAGATGACAGACAGATTCTTCCCTCCTTTCCTCGGTTTTCTCCCAGCTTAAAGAGTCCTAATACGGGCAATACTAAAGACACCATTTTTAACATTTACAAAAATACCTTCATAGAGGGTCTTATTTGGTCTTCACATACCCAAAAAGTAAATTCTACACCCCTAGTTGACAAATGAGGAAACAGACTGAGAGAAATAAATGGTTCACAAATGATGGACAGCTGCCTAGGGTCACGGGTGGGCACACATGAGGTTTTCCCGCTCTGGATCTGGTCACTCTGTCTTCTGTATGTCACTCTATCTACCTCTTTGATTTGACCCTTCAAATTCTAGTGAGGCTTCAGCATAACTCTTTCAGTAGAGAAATGACATAAATTAGATGGTGTCTAATATGTCTACAAGAGTAAGGAGAACAAAAGGATCACATGGAAAACCTGTAAATTAAAGGAGGCGGCTGGGGATGTCGTTTGGTGGAAAGGCGTTTGCCTAGCATGTGGAGGGCTCTAGGTTCAATCCCAGCACCACATAATTAAAGAGACAGAGAGCCAGGCACTCAGGAGGCAGAGGCAGGCGGATCTCTGAGTTCGAGGCCAGCCTGGTCTACAAACCAAGTTCCAGGAGAGCCAGGGCTACACAGAGAAACCCTGTCTCCTACTTATGTTGACACTGCTCTACAGGAGATGAAAATGGACAATTTTTTTGGAGTCCTAAAGTCTGAAGGTGGAAAAGTAGTAAGAAGCAGTAAGAGTCCTAGAAACTGGGCCCCTTCAAAACAAGTGAGGGACCTGGTGATGCTAAACCTGGAAAGGGAGGCTGTAGAAGGAAGATACCATTACTGTTCCTGTTTGACTTCTGGTTCATTCTCCATATCCTGTCTCCTCCACTCCTCCTACCCTGACCACTCCAGTTAACAGTGAATCTAGCCTCATTCCCTCCCCCATGGCGAGCATGCCTCCGCCTCCTCTTTCTACAGCTTCTGTCAACTTTAACACAGTAAGCTGAAACAACAGCTGTGTGGTCACCTGTACTGTCACTGTTGGATACTAGTAGCATCTAGCAAAGTGTCTGGCCCTTCTGACAAGCAAGTGAATGACTAACTCAAACATCTGAGACTCTCAGAAGCCCCATGATCTAAATGTGCAATGTGTTTAAGTTAAATAAGAAAGCCATGATCCCTGGACAGGATCACACATTGTCAGAGAAAAAGCCTTATAAAATTAGACATCCTGTAGGATGCTGGAGACACAGCTCAGCAGCTGCTGCTCTTGCAGAGGACTTGGTTTCGGTTCCCTGCACACACACGGTGGCTCACAGCCATCTGAAACTTCAGTTCTAGAGGATCTGGAACACTCCTCTGACCTCCGTGGGCACCAGGCACACATGCAGTTCACATATACATGCAGGCAAAACATTCACACACATAAAATAAAATCAGGATATTTTAATCAGGCATTATAGTTAGAACACAGTGAGTTCTGCTATTCCCAGACAGCAAACAGTCACACCATAACTCAGAGCCCATAAAGAACTGGCCACACCTGAGAAAGTGAATGATTCAGCACAGAAGTGACCCTTGGTCAGGTCTTGAAGGTCTTAGAGTTGGGGACTAAGAGTGAAGCAAAGAAGGGCATTCTACACGGAGGGAAAGGCCAGGCCAGGGTTCTGAGTCCTGAAGGGCCTGTGGGGCTGAGGACCGGCAATGCTCTTAGAACGGCAGGATGCAGTTGGTCCACATGCCCAACGCAGCATGGAGGTGCGGCGCGTGGNGGGTGGAAGCAGGTGACACAATTGACTGTTTTTATAAGGAAGATCTCTCTAACTGTAGTGTGAAAAATGTACTGAAATGAAAAGGAGACTAGAGGCCAGGAGGTCAAGGCTATTACAAGCCTCTACACAAGCTGATGATGAGCTAAACTATGACATGGAGAGGACTTCCAGGAGACAGAGAGGCTCAGCGCTCAGGTAATGCAGCTTCTGGGAAGTATCCCAGAATAGGAACTTTATGTATTTGATGCCATAAAGACTGATATTTAAGTTCTGTAATCAAAACACAATGCAGATGAACCAGACCAAGGCTATGTTCCCAGATCAAGTCCATGAACCCCAGCCCAGGTTCTTATAGTAGTCAGAANAGGTCAAAACCCAGATCCATGGACAGAGGAACACTGCCAGCAAAGTAACTGTGTGAGAATACAGGTCTTCTTAGAAGAAACAGCTCCTCAACATGGCCTCTCATTTGCCAACAACAGCTCCAACTAAATAATGTATGGCGTATGCCACTCCCAGTTACTTACTTTCAAACTTCATTAAGATTGGGTCAAACTGCAGAGAGTAAATGTCAATGGAGTGTTCTGCCACAAATAGGACATCTATAACACACACACACACACATACACACACATACACACACACACATACACCATACCATACCACACCANACCAGGCTCAGGGACTGCTGAAGAGGAGGGTAAAAAAGGAGTCAGAAGTTGGGGAAGACTGGAGCAAAACAGTGTGTTCTAGACATGACAACCCCCCTCCATATAAGACCACGTCAGTCAACATTCTAGATGGAGTGGGAAGGAGTTCATGAGCCCCACCCCTAAGGGAGGCACTATTGAGAGCTGATGGCTTCTAGAGGAAGAAAAGGTCAGTTTTTCTCAAGGCTGTGGCCACAGGTAGACAGCATGGTTGGCCCCATGCTTCAGTGGATGGCCTTACATCCACGGGTACATGGACAGCACAAACTGGACTCTGTATTATTTTTTAAAAAGCAAAGGCACAACATTAGAGTGGGGGGGTCTGAAAGACATTGGGATGAGTGTGATCAAAATACAAATGCATGAAATTCTCAAAGGACTAATAAAACTAGTANATATTTTTTAAAAGACGAATTAATAAAATTATTATATTTTTTAAAAAGACTGTCCATTTTCTGTCTGGGGAAACACTGTATTTTCAGGGCAGCTTTTCCATGGCCACCTCTACCCTCTAACACTCATATCCCACACCTTCAACTCTCTGAGGCAAGTCAAAGCCTTTCACAGAAGCCTAGTCCAAACTTGATTAAGTACTTGTCTAATCAGTGACCTGGGTTCTAAGACNTTCACCAGAGCGTCCCTGCTTTAAGACACATGTAGGAATGCATGTGTGCAACCTTGACGTCACCTTGTCATTCAGCTTATCAGGGCATCAGCAGATGAAAAAACCTGCTCTAAACAACAGGTGAGGAACACCTCAAATGACTCCGCAAATGTGGTCCTTTCGGTGTGAACCGTGGCCTGCATTACAACGTGGCCGGGGAGGTAACGAGGGCAACTGGTTTCCATTGCNCAACACTTAACCGGACTATCGCTCTTCCCCCTTCCCGCCCATCCAGCCGGGTTCACCTTCTTTAAACAACACTTTCATTAGGTAACCCCTGCACAAACTTCAGTCTTTAGGCAGTCTCTATACACCTAGACTTGCTTCTGTCCGCCTCTGTCCCTGGGCTACTCCCCACACTCCTGTCCCAAGAGCAGTATTGCTGATTTCTTATCTGCTCTACTTTGTGGTTTGCAAACNCGGGTNTACTTTGGAGTTGATGGGTGNACTTTTTAAAAATAATCCCATTGGGGTTGTAGGGAGGAAAGAGGGCTGTGCCCCTCCAAGATTCTGATTAAAATGATTTGGCATGACATTCACAGGGTCCAGTTTACAAACTCGAAGGTAACACCAATATAGGGCAAGAGCTGAGGGTCAGAGTCCGGGCTGAGTATACTCACCCTTAAGTCCCATCTCCAGCCTCCAGGGTCTCCCTCTCCCTCAAATCTCTACATCACCACCTCCTACCNTAAACACCCTCCCTCACAATGTCCACTTGTAACACACTATTCTCCCACGTCTGTAGTTGCAACACAGGCAGTTAAATGGGAGCTACTGAAGAAAAGGCTAGAAGAATTACCAAACATAAGAAAGGTCAGAGAATTCTGGTTCTCGAATGTTGAGGGATCACAGACACCTTCTAAGAATCTGGTTAGAATTAAGGNGATTNTCCCCAGAAATAAACAAAATTCTGCAGATAATTTCAGAGAAAGCCCCTATGTAAGAATTCCTAGTGGGATTATGAGCTACAAATTATTTTCTTTCTAAAATGAAGATACAGAAACCAAGTAGGTAAATGACTTGCCTAAGGCCAAAAGCAGTGGCAGAGATGAGTCTATATGCCCCTCAGATTCTTCAGATTCCATTAACTTCCTTTTGCTTGGCATNTCCAATAACTACTTCAAAGCCAGCNGCTGACTGATGATGTACTGGACAAAACCGGACAAGTGAAGCTGGGCTCTGGATATGGCCACATTATCTGTTCACACTAATTAAAAATGTATTTGCTGGGCTGGAGAGATGGCTCAGTCCTTAAGAGCAGTGGCTGCTCTTCCAGAGGACCCAGGTTCAATTCCCAGCACCCACATGGCAGCTCACAACTATCTGCAACTCCAGTCCCAGGGGAATCCAATGCCCTCTTCTGGTCTCCTTGGGCACCAGGCACTGACATGAAACATAGACATACATGCAAGCAAAATACCCACACACACAAAATAAGTAAATAGATAAAATTTAAAAGAGGTCAGCTTGCCTTCAAAGGAATAAATAATGAAAATGACAATTCTCAAGACATAAAATTCAATACCTTCAAGTTGAATTTTTCAATCTTTTTTTTTTAAGCATTTACGGTTCCTAAACAAAAACTATCCATACCGCAAACTCACCCGATTCTCCTTGAGAGCTGGGCTGTTGTCCCCAAGTACGAGTTGAGAAGCGCAGCTCCGAAACTCTGCCAGGCCCAGGATGGGCAGGTACTCATGGTTGAGGCTACAGTCATTAACAATCTTCTGTTCTACCTTCTTCACAACCGGCAAAACCCAGGGCTGAGAATCATCCGTGCGGTATGCTGAGTACGGGAAAAGAGATACACATGAATCTCAGGCATCATCCAAGCCAGAGTTTGAAACTGAGAACAGAGAAAATTCCACTGCTTTCTGAGAACAGAGAAAATTCCACCACCTTCCAGCCAAAGCAGAATAGACAGAAACACAAAGAGCATTCACTTGCTGGGCTAAGTCCTGGGTTAGTGCTGGCCACACCNGACAGCCTTGCTTTTCCCCCATGTAGATCACACAGCTTTTAATGTGATCTCCAGAATTAGAATGCTGACATAAAATTGGGACATCACAGACACTGGGCAAGGGAGAGAGGGAGATGTCTGTGAACCGCAGCCATCTCTGAATGCCCCTGATACCAAGAGAGCAATCAGGCTCTATAACCATGCCTCCAAGAGAATTCCAGAAAAGCCTAGGTCAGGTGTGTCCAAACTGTAGCCCACAGCCTGCATGTGTCCCAGGATAGCTATGAACATGGCCCAACAGGTTTGTAGACAATGACGATGTCATATTCCAATGTCAAAAGGTTGGACATGTCTTGTTTGAAACTANTTCACAAAATCTCTGTGCCTCCAAACACAAACACGGAGAAAGAAGGAGAAAAATCAAAGAACATTTGCCTCCTCTGTTGTCTCAAAGATGCAGAAACATGTCACACAGGAAGCCAATGTCCTGTGCCTGATGTCCAGCAACTGGTTACACAATGACCAAGGACCCACTTAAAAACATCTTTGTCCTCTCTGTGTACTTTGAAATCCACCAGTGTTTACCATTTTCACTGTGCGNACACACCAGCCGCCTCACATTGCCTTGCACTGATCCCATTTTATCTGTCTCACGGCATAGAATCAGGCTACATAGTAAATTTCTAAGCATTTCTTCAACATTTTAGTGTGTTCAGCATATTCTCAGGCCACTTTGATCTTTCCAGTTTCCCCCTACACTACTCTAAAGTTATGCTGGATTGCAGCTTCAGCAGGCAGCTGCTTTGGCCTTGACCCTCGCCAATAATCTCTCTGAGCTGATTGCCGACAGGGGTCACTTCCCTCTCCACTCCATTGTGTAAATCAGCCAACACTCCTATGCCTGAGGTGAGACCAAATTCTAATACTGATTCTGACTACATTTTTATTTTGTTAATTTCTGCCCAACATCAGTCCCTGAAATAGAAACTCCTATTTTAGGGTGTCTTACTTTACTGAACAATGCACATTAACTGTAAAAAGTTTGTTAGCCAAAAAGGAAACAATGAACAACATGATCTCAGCATTCCGATACAGGAACATGAATACACAACCTTCTCATCTTTATTGCCAGGATGCATATTCTTTTATAAAATATGGATCATGTCATCACGGGGTTTTTTAATATGCGGCTTTTTCCCACTTGAACATACGAGTATCTTTTATCTTCAGTAACTATTCTGATAGGTAAAAATCAGGTTCCTCCTGGTTAAGTGAACTTTTTATGTTTGTTGAAGGGACTTAGTTTGCTTATCTGAATGCTATGAGTCACACTCTGAGATTGGTTCACCAACCCAGAGGCTGGAGGTGAGTGAGTGGCTGTCCCAGTGGGGAACCTAGTCACATTTCTATTATGCACTGATACATTTCTCAGATTTATAGATGTCACATATTTGGAAAATATAGTTAGCTGACCAAACAGAAAACAGACATACAACTTAAAATGAGCTTATAATTTATAAAGTCTTTTGTTTGTTGTATACATTTTGGCTTAGTAGTTTTACATTTAGAAGTATTTTCTATGAATAGACTCACGCTGGTGATATAGGAATACTCAACACAATGTTTCTAATAGCAGCTAACTGAAATCACGGTTAATAATTAATAGTTCATACATAGAAAAGAGCATTATCTCACTCCATGGTGATGCTGTAAATGAGTCAAACATAAGAAAAATTTCCAGTTGCATTTAGAGTAAGAGAAATGCAAATGAAAACCTTGAGGCACAAAGTGCACATTCATACTGGGAATTTACTTGGTGAGGCTGTGGGGAAGCGGACGCTCTTCACATTGCTGGCTCAAATGTAAATAGATGATCCTGTGGAGAGCTGTGGAGAGCAACTTGGAAGTATCTGTCCAAATACACATACACCAGCACTTCCATTTCAAGCCTGCATCTTACAGCTGTACTGTCAACATGAGATGACATATGTACTAGGTGGCTCACTGAAGCATTGTTTTAATATCCCATGACTGAACAACTTGGATATCCAATGTGAGATTGGCAAAATAAAATCTGGTTTATTCATCAGTTAGGCAGCTGTGGCAAAGAACAAAGATGCTTTCTGTGCACAAATATGAAGAGATCTTCGAGTGGGAAAAGCAAGGGACAGAACAGTGTGTAGGAACTGTATATAACCAAATGCAAGAAGATATATTTGCTGTATGTCGTGGGGAAATTCTGGAGTTGGGGGGGGCGATTTGGGAACTAGGCAGATGAAAAGGATGAAAGGGAGACATGAAGATACATCACCTATCAGAATAGTTACTGATAACAGTTGTTCATTGTTTACTTTTTGGCTAAAGTAAAAAGAAAGACATACCAAAATACCAGCTTCTGAGGAAGAGCTATTCCTGGCCCAGATCACCTAGTCAGATCCCAAGGCTATCACTGTCGAAGTCCTCCTGGAAGTCTCTGGGGGACTTGATTTTGGAGGGGATGTCACTACTATGCATGTCCTCAATACTGCCAAATCTTCATCCTTTGACCTACATCAGTCCTGGCGAGAAGAGTTGGACAAACTGGATGGCATGTATGGAGACAACTCTAGTCTCTTGTGGGAGCCCTACTGCTCAAGGCCATCTTCAAAAGAGGGCTCTAGAAGTCACGGAATGGATGCATGTCTGGACCACACAGAAAGGATACCATCTAGACTTACCAAATGTGAGCATTTTTAGAAAAGTCAGGCCTATGAACTTCAGATCTGTGACTGGGTATTACATACAAGATACATAACACAGCTATGCTGTATGTTAATATCTATGACAATGTCATTCCTAAATTATTGTAAAACATGTAGGAGAAAAAAAAGTCATTGTACTGTTGTTCTTACCATTGCTATAAACC
>LZPO01055076.1:247415-258330 GCA_001675575.1 Neotoma lepida
AAAAAAAAAATAGACAATTGATCACAAATAAAAACAGCCAACAAACATCCCCAAATCACCCTCACTATTAAATTGGAGTCATACCAATTTGTCAATGTTTACCTACCAGGCTGATAAAAATGTAAAATATTGGNTAGCGTTGGGGAGAAACAGCATTGGCATCACTGTGGAGTCAGTCCACTTCATAGACTCTCATACAAATTAGTCAAGTTCAAGTGTGCATGCCATTGCTACTCTAAGAGTTTACCCCAGGGAAACGTATACAAGTCTGCGAAGACAGGGAGGTAGACAGACATTCTGCAGTCTCTACTTTAGCAAACATAATAAATAATGGTATCATTTTTATAAACTCTCAAATCATACTTTTGTTGAAAACTAACAGATTGGAAAAGGATTTCATAAGGGTACAAATTAATGTAGAGTCTAACAATGAAGATTGGGTAGAAATGAGGAAAAAGTGGAATGGTACTCTCAAACATAATGCTTTCAAACTCAGAAAACATTTTTCAGTAAAGTTCATAGCTGTGCTATGGTTTGAGGCTGGCTTGGAAATGCAGAAATATTAAAAAGCACTTACTAGCCAGTTGTGGTGGNGCACGCCTTTAATCCCAGCACTCANGAGGCAAAGGCAGTGGATCTCTGTGAGTTCGAGGCCAACCTGGTCTACATAGTGAGTTCCAGGACAGCCAGAGCTCCAGAGTGAGACCCTGTTTCAAAACCAAACAAACAAACAAAGCCCTTACTAATAAAGTGATGATTTTTNAAAATATAAATCCTAGGCCAGAGAGATGGCGCAGCAAGTTAAGACCTCTTCCACCAAGCCTGACCACCTCAGGTTAAGGCCCAAGATCCACGTAGTGGAAGGAGAACACTGATTCTCATACGCTGTTCTCTGACTGCCACATCCAAGCTGTGCCATGGGGGTGCAAGTGCATGCATGAGTGTGAGTTTGCACGTGCACACACACACACACACACATCAATAAATAAAAATAAATATGTATCCCAAGATACTCCATGCCAGGATTTAGATAGCTCCTGAAATAAATAATAGCTGTAAAAAATGAGTATTATTGTACTATCAGAGTTTTTTCAAGAGTTGATGCCAATTCCCCTAGTGACTAGTGCCTCCCAAACAGTGTTCAGTAGGTAGCAGGAGTTCAGTATTTTCCTGGATCTATTGGTGCTTCTAACTGCCTCNCCCATTGTAGGGCTTTATTTATTTAACAACAGTTATATAGTGCTTACTGTCTTCCAGGTACCGGCTAAGTGCTTTACAAACACTAACTCATTCTAATTGTATAACAACTGAAGTAGGTGGTCTTATCCTATCTAACAGATGAGGTAATTAAGGCAGAAAGCAGTCAAGCAATTCATCCAAGTTGGCACAGCTAGTCAAAATACTAAGGATGTGACACAGGCAGTCTGGTTCCAGAGTCCTCACTCCACTTTGCCAGGCTGCTTCCCATGTGATAGCATTTATACAAGGCATGCATTACTGGATTGTAAAACCGTACTGTGCTTTTGTCAGACGACCTTGGAATAGTTTATGTTGTCATACCTGGAAATCATTCCCATAACCTCCCTTTGAGAGAGACAAGAACTTTAAAACTGTGTTGTAGTGTATGATTGGACCATCATTTATGGATCTGAGTAGGGATGGCTGTTGTTGCTTTGTTGCTTTTTTGAAACAGGTTCTCACTGTGTAGCCCAGACCTCAAGCTCAGATTCCTCCTGCCTCAGTCTCTCAAATGCTAAGATTACAAGCAAATGCTACCACACCCACATATTATGTTTACAAAGAAAGAGGGAGGTCCTGTTCCCATACAAGATCACCGTATTTTCTTTCTGACATCATATTAATTTCAGTGACAACAGTTCCAGTTTCTGGACAGAAAAACAAAAACAAAAACAAAAAAACCCGCTCTAGAAATGGAAAAAGCATGAGAAGAATAATGTGAGTGTCAGAACTATTTAGAAGGATTAAGGGGTGTGTGTTTGTGTGTGTGTGTGTGTGTGTGTGTGTGCTGTATGTGTATTGTGTGTGTGCTGTATATATGTGTACTGTGTGTGTGCATGTGTGTGTATGTGTGTGCACGTGTGCATGTGAATTTCCATGTAACTATGACACAGCGGTCTCCAGTCATCCTTTAGTCCTAAATTTGGTAGACTTTTGAGAGTTTGCATTTTCTTCAAGTTTCATTTAATTTTCATTTTACTCCTGGTTGAATTTCATCCAATAACCTAATATCAGTGTTTCTTTATTTTCATGACTTACTCATTCTGTCCACAGGTATTTATTGAACATCTACAATGTGCCAGTGTTGCATTTGGTGCTAAAAATAACATAATCAGCAAAAAGACAAAGCACCTATCCTCAGCTATTCTATAATATAATAGGGGAAGACAGATAACAATGACACGGCAGAAATAAAGGCACTAAGACACACATGTGCTGCATGCTGCATTTCTTCACGGAGAGGCAGACGACAGCTCATGAAAGGGGGGATTCATCCAGTTAAAGCCAATTCTCCTTCCCTAGGCAATGCTCCCTCCAGCAGACCAAGGAGAACTCTTACCACCTGCATATATTAATCTTAAAGAGAAAGCATTAAGTGTTAATATTTCTTAATTAAATATTAATTTAATATGATGATAGTCAAAGTATTACCTTAGACTTATTTTGTTTTATTGTTTTTAGCTCTTGTTCCAAAAAAACAAAAACACAAAGATATCACTTCACATGTTATAATTTGTATTAGCAAAATACAAATATTTTTATCTGGTTAAGAAATTGAAGAAAGTTCAAAATATAAGCATGATAATACATCTTTCTAAGTTATAGAGAGAAAAGGACAGGTGTGGTGGTGACACCTGTGATCCTAGCTCTCGGGAGATGGAGGCAGGAGAATCAGAAATTAAAAAGCAAACAAAATGAGTTCAAGACAATCCCAGGCTATGGGAAACCTGCTCTCAAAAATAATAGATAGATAGATAGATAGATAGATAGATAGATAGATAGATAGATAGATAGATAGATAGATAGATCAGAAGAGGAGGAGGAAGAAGAGGAAGGGAAAAGTGAAGGGAGAAGAGAGAGGCAGAGGAGGAGGCTGGGAAAACCACTTAATAACAGTGTTTGCTGCTTAAGCCTTGGAATCTGAATTCAAATCCCCAATGCCACGGAAAAAGCTGGGCACAGTGTGCAGTTGTAATCTAAGTGCTGGTGAGATGGAGACAGCTGGATCCTGAAGCTCAGTGAGCAGTAAGCCTCGCTGAACTGGTGAGCTCTAGGTTCGTGAAGAAACCCTGTCCAAAAACAAGATGGAGGGCAAAGGAGGAAGACACCAAACACCAGTCTTTTAGCCTCCACACGTGGGCATACCTCCATAAACGCATATATACACACAAAAGAAAATAGGAGGGAAATACNTGTTTGTGTTCATTACTTTTATTCNANATAAGATCCTTAAAGAAGTTCAAAGGGGAATTAAGGACTGGCACTGCCCAGAGAAGTAGGATGGGCAAGAGAGCCAAGAGGGGCTGCAGAATCTTCTCTGGAAGATTCCATCTCAAAGAGTAGATGATGGCAGAGACAAGTCGAGTTCACACCTGGGATCTCTGGTTTCCCAGGGTGACGTCAAATGTGGGAGGCTGAGGGACATTTTGCTGTGCAAACTTCCTAAATATTTTACAAGAACATCTCCACATACTACTAGTGTAACTATTCAGAACACATTCCAAGGCTGCTGGTTCTCACACCATCTGTAGTCCTGGATAAAAAATGATTTAAAGTAATTACTATTTTAGTGTTGTGATATTAAATGCAGAATTGTGTAGTGCCTGGTTGAACNGGCTGATAAAAATAAAACAAATCTATATTATCAATTCAAAGTAAAACCTGCCAAGGCATCTCTCCCTTTTTGTCATTAAATCTGCTGGAATCAAGTCACCTGAGTCCCTCTCTGGTTCCTCTAGCTCCTCTGGCTCTCCTCCCAGGCAACATTAGGCTTGGATAGCTTCTGACTGTCGCTGGTTCTGCAGAGAACTCATCCGCTCAAGCAGCTCAACTCTAGGGTTTCTATGTCACACTTGGTAAATTCTCAAAGGAGAGAAGGCCACCTGCCTGCCTGCGGAGGTTCCCCCCCCACACACACACACACACATTTAGGTAGGTGAGGCAAGCGGTAGGGTTAAGCTGGAGTGGGAGGGTCTTAGTCTGTAAAACAGCAAGCCCTGGAAGTGCTTAATGAAGGAAGCTACTTAGGAGTCAGCCCTTCTCCGCCCCAGGCCACCTCCCAACAGCAGTGAATAAAGTAAGACCTGAGGCAGGACAACAGAGAGAGGGGCCCAGTGGACAGCTCCTTAGAACCTGTCCTTCACCCTCGCCAGCTCCCCTTTTATTTCGAGTTACGGAGTCTGACAGAGCGTGACAGGAAAACTAAGGTAGGGACATCCCCCGAGGGAAGAGAGTCCTCCTCATCTACCCTGGACCGTTGAGAGAAGATTCCACCTACAAAACACTTCTCTCACCCGAAACAAGCACACCAGGACAGCCCTGTCACCCTCGGAGGACCCAATAGGAAGATATCAGACCGAGAGCCATCTACCACAATTGTGATTTCTTGAGAAATAAACTCATTTGTAAGCAGACAGTTCCTGAAAACGGAGTGCTCATTGAGTTTTCTTCAGAATGGTGCCCGCGGGGCCAAAGAACGCAAAGAAGCGAGGCTTTGACTCCGCAACCCTTTTCTCCAGCAACCCCTCTAGTTGGTCTTTGAGGGCTGATGGACATTTAAGCGCTGAGAAAGCATCCCGATGCCCCGTGATGGGGAGTCTGGGCCTTCAGTTTTCTCACATCAAGCAGNAGAGTGTAAAGAAACAAAAAAACCCTCGCTACGCCCCCACGGAGGAGGGACTGGCCAGCATCGCCAAGACTTCTCAAGAGGTCCCTTGTTCTCTGATTTTAACGTGCTTCAGAAATAATGAAAAAAATCCACTTAAAGTGCAGAGCCTGGTTTAGAAGGCAGGGTGTAGGGCCAAGGAATGTGCATTCCAACATTAGCTAATTCTGTTTATTTGTTTTTGTTTTTGAAACAGGGTCTTAGTGTAGCCCAGGCTGGCCTCAAACTCGATGAGCAAATCATCGACTGATTCTCCTGCCTCTGCCTTCTTGAGTGCTGGCGTTATAAACCTGTATGCATCACCACGCCTGGTTTATGCAGTACTGAGAATCAAACACAGGGCTCTAGATGGTTCTGGAAACAGCCCTTCCAGAAGTACTTTTAACAGCCTCTGGGACCTAGGGTGGGACCTTTGGCAAGGCTCCTAACGGCACTTCCAACCACACCTCTTGGTGAAAGTCCCTCTTCCCCTGGCTTGCTAAGCCATTTCTCAATGGCTGTCCTCATTTAAGAAGAGGCCACTAAATTACCAGAAAACAATCACCCTGAAGGTGACGACAGTCCCTGGAGATGGTACCAGCAGCAGAGGTGTCTCCAGAGACACCTGTGCTACCTCTGAACATTCCCTCTGGGAGGCAACGCCCATGAACTCCCTGCTGAGCCCAGTACTAATCCCAGCACTCAGGAGGCAGAAGCAGGTGGATCTCTGTGAGGTCGAGGCCAGGCTGGTCTACAGAGCAAGTTCCAGGACAGGCTCCAAAGCTATACAGAGAAACCCTGTCTTGGAAAAAAAAAAAAAAGTAACTTTCAGGTCATCAAATCTTGGTGTGCATCAAAATTACCAGGAGTGTGGCTAAAGTGCACAGACCCAGGTCCCATCCCAGAGCCACCTTGGGACAGAAGCTGTTTAGTGAGTAGTTTACTAAGCCCCAGGGAGGAAGGACTGTCATCTAAAACAAAAGCAAAAGACAGTACTATTTTAACTGAGTGTTTCATACATGCATATAATGCATGTAATGTGTTGTGATAAAATCCAGTCTCTATTCTCTCCCTTCCAACTCCTCCCCTATTCCTCTAACCACTTTTCTCTCCCAACTTCAGATTTTCCTGCCACAACTAAGTCTACTGTGTGTGCATGAGTGTAGGGCCATCTACTGGAGCATGGCTAACCTTTCAGAGGCCATATCCCTAATAGCTTTTTTTTTTAGATAGGGTGCCTTCGTAAGGGTTTCTGTTGCTGTGAAGAGACACCAGGACCACAGCGACTCTTATAAAGGAAAACATTTAATGGGCTGGCTTACAGTTCAGAGGTTCAGTCCATTATCATCATGGTGGCACATGGTGGTGTACAGCACGTGGTGCTGGAGAGGTAACTGAAAATTCTACATCTTNCACAGGCAACAGGAAGTGGTCTGTCTCACTGGGTGTGGCTTGAGCATGTATGAGACCTCAAAGCCCGCTTCCACAGTAACACACTTCCTCCAACAAGACCATACCTACTCCAACAAGGACACACCTCCTAATAGTGCCACCCCTTTGGGGGCCATTTTCTTTCAAACCACCACATAGGGTCTTACATATGTAGCCCTGGCTAGCCTTGGTGGAACTTGTTATGTAGATTAGCCTGCCTTCAAACTCATGGAGATCTCCTTCCAAAGTGCTGGGATTAAAGGCATATGCCACCACACCTAGCTTAATAATACTATTTTCCAAGTCTGACCATTGTGTTGCAAATACAGAACTCTTAAACATTATTAACACAAAATATAATTGTTTATTTGTGTAATTTGCCCAATAATTCTCCATCAAAGCATTCAAATACTTTCCTAGAAGTAAAAGCTACAAAAATACCTGATTTAACAAGAGATTTCTCAAAATTTTTAATTGCTATTGTTTTGAGATAGGTTCTTAAACTGTAGCCTCAAACTCACCACAATCCTCCTGTCTCACCGTCAGCATGAATATTTCAGAGGTGAGCTAGCATACACAAAAACTTGAACTTTGCAAGTTAATTAGAGGTTATTTTTAGCATTACAAAAAATATGATAATAGTAATGGATATTTTGAAGGGGTTAAACTCTCCCACTTTGACAACTGAATTTAGGTTTCGGTTCTCCAAGAGGGACAAACAGGTGTCTCTCCCAACAAAGGGTCATTTATCAACAAATTACATTCAGGGACGAGGGAGAGAGCACGAACAAGGCCTCCAGTCAGCCCCACAGTGTCTCAAGGACAAGTCATACAGCTCCACTTCTGGGTTACATCNGGTCTTGGCCAAGCTTGTGCAAGTATGCCCAAAGATAAAACCTCAGCCAATTAAAAGTATGCTAAGGTAACTGATACTTGCTTAACTAATTATGTTTGAGATGACCTCACTGTTCCTGAAACTCCCCTTAGCTATGTTTAAAAGGAGCCTGCACACTCTTTTTGGGGGTGCCATTTTGTCATATGGCTGACCGCCTACATACTGTAATTTTTACTCTTGAGGAATAAATGTTCTTGCTGATTGCATATGTGAATGGTGGCCTTTGTGGGATGACTTATGGACCCTAACATACATATTAGGCTATTTAATTACAAGGTTAATACATTGTAATTAAAATAGAATTGTATCACTTTTTCCCTTCCCTTCCATCTCTCCAGTCCCTCCCATGCTTCCCCAACTGTCAAATTGATATCCTCTTTTTCTTTGATTACTATTGTTACATACATTTTTTGTATATGTATGTAAGTGTATACACAAATACATAAAACAATCTGCAGAGTCTGTTTTTATTGTTTGTGNTTTTTGTTGTTTATTTGAGTTTCTGTGTGTATGGTTTCTTTCATTAGCCAGATGCTGTTGTAAGCACTTTCCACAGGTTAGCAGATAAGGAATCCAAAGCNCAGAGAACTTAACTTGCCACAGTTTACACAGCTGCTGCGCAGTGGAGTTAGGATCAGAACCCAGATCCTATCCATCTCTTAGCCATTGTTCCTTTGCTCACATCTATCAGGTATCTATTCCAAGACACTGGGCCTGCATTAGGAACTGTGCTCTAAATATACTGTGACAAACCAGATAGCATTGTCTCTACCTTTGGGTCCCACAGTGCAGTGAACAAAATTTCAAAAGTATAAGCATGCTGTAGCTACAAAGTGAGGACACGGCCTAGACAAGGAGGACCAAGGGAGCATCGCAGAGAAACTGAGGCCTACGCTGAGATCTGAAGATAGGTGTGGATTAGTTAAGAGAACTGGTGAAAAGAGTGGTGCTTACAAGGCCTGAATTAAGAGAACATAAAGCATCTGAGAAAACAAAAAAAACAAAACAAAACAAAAAAACCCTCAAATTTTATGGTATGAGTAAAGCAGAAAGGGAAAGAGGTGAGTGATGAGCTTGGAAAGACATGGAGTCCCGATTTTGAAGGTCCCTGTAAAGTATAAGAAGTGCACAGGCAAATGAGCTACTAAAGTAGTGGGCAAAGCATGTGTCGGCCTGATCTGAAGACAAGACATACATGTTATGGGTATGCAGTGGTGCCTGAACCCTGGCAAGATCATGTCATAGGTATTCAGTGGTGCTTGAACCCTGGTGGGATCACAAATCTAGAGAGCAGAGATGAGAGCCAGAGACAGCAGCCAAGAGAGATGGAAAGAGAAAGAGAAGGCCTCAGAGGAGATCCAGAAAAGACCTGTAGAAAGCAAGACAGGTGACATAAGGTCCCTCAAGATCACACAGGTAGTAAGTGGCAACCACAGAGTTTAGAATTCAAACTGTCTCTGATCTTGAACTCAGTATCTCAAATATAGTTTTTCCTTAGTATCTAAAATTATTGCAGATATAAATTATCTGGGTTTTTTTTTTCAGGAGTTCATTTATACAACAAAAAGTCTGTTGTGTAATTACCGAGAGCATCCCTGGGTTCTGCTGAGGAAGCAAACTCCTGTCTTCTGGTCAACTGGCCTCATCCTATGTGGCAGCCATGGCTTTTGTGGGGCTGGGCTTTATGCTTTTATCTCAGAGTGTCCCCTAGGAGATGCAGCCCATTAACAGATACTTAGGATTTTTCCTCAGAAATCCTCCCATATGACACCAAGGCATCTACACACATCCAGAAGTCACTCTGAACAGACACAATTCTCCAAGGAGCAAACTAAATGTTAGTTGTGATCTTGTTTCCTATGCCAACATATATGTCTCCTTCAAAAGGAAGATTAATGAGTGCCACTTCTTCTATTGTTTATTGTTTTATTAAAATGAGCTATTCTTATTCTTAAACATGTGTGTAGATAGATAGATAGATAGATAGATAGATAGATAGATAGATAGATAGATAGATAGATAAATAGATAGATAGATGTATATATAGAGAGATAATGATAGATGTGAGATATAAAACATTCCAGGAGTGTTTACAATTTTTAACAGCTTTTAACTTCCCCTTCTACCTGCCTCCCNACCCNANTCATTACTATACTTCATCCATCTCATTAGACCTTGTTCTTTAACTCACTTGAGAGTGGGGCACTAGAGTTTGACCCAAAGCTTTGCACATCCCATGAAGGTGCTCACCACTGGACATCAGTCTGAGACTTGCTTCTTAAGCTGTGTGATGGCTCATCTTCTCATGTCAAGGAGGATGGCTTCCTCAAGCTATCCCCTTTCTGCCAACCTGTGTGGTAGAAAAGCCCATTTTAACATCCTGTTGAGTCTGTGTGAATTGTTCCTGGGAGTCTTTGGACTCCCTTTGTTCTTCAGGTGAGGAGCCCTAAAGAATGTTGTTTTGCTAAGTTTTAGACCATGAATTTGCCAGGTTTGTCCTTCCCTTCCTTCCCTCCCTCTTTGAGCTTGCTGGGTGTCTCCCTCCCTGCCTCTCNCTCTAATCTTGCTGCTACTCAGAGCAAGGGATGTTTGTTGTTTTAATGCTCTCCTTACAGAGTCTAGGACTCCGGAGGATGTAGGTTCAACAAACAAACTATTGTCCCAACGTTACATTCTTATTCTAGAGGATTTAGGAGGCACTGAAGAAGGCCCCCTGTTATCTAGGAACCAGCTTTAAAACTCTAAGTCATGTTTGAGTTGTACTTTTCAATCCCCTTTAAAGAACATTCTACCTAGAGAATGGCTGACCATATTTAAACTGAAGCTATATCCTATAGCTGCAAAGGGCTGATGCACTACACAAGTCTGTTAAGGAGGCAAAATTAGCATTAGGGAAGCAATTAGAGACTGTTTGGCTGCCCTGTTGGGAACTATAAGCCCCTGGGCAATAGAGAGGGAAGCCCCAACTCACAGTAGCTTGGCCTCCAGGGAAAAAGTGGAGTTTGAGCTAGGGTTGATCAGACCTGAAAAACTTAGGCAGAAGGTAGGAGGCTTTTCAAGTCCCTGGGAACCAGGAGAGGATTAATATTTTCTTATTATCTGAGATTTTAAGTTTCTGTTTAGGGCCTGCCTAAGGTAAACTTGGTGAGTGCAGAGACCATGCTGTGTTTGTTCATGAATGAATGCCCAGTTCCTGGAACAATACCTCATATACAGTTGCTACCCAGTGGACGGATGAGTGGGTGATGGGGATGTCTTTCTGTACGCTGTGAATATGTGTTGCTCTGATGGTTGATAAATAAAATGATGATTGACCAGTAGCCAGGCATGACATATAGGTGGGATAAACAGACAAAGAGAATTCTGGGAAGAACAAGGTTGAGTCAGGAGTTGTCAGCCAGCTGCCCAAAAAGCAACATGTAATGAGTTTCAGGTAAAGCCATGGAACACATGGCAAAACATAGATTAATAAAAATGGGCTGAATTTAAGTCTAAGAGCTAGTCTGTAATATGCCTGAGCTAGTGGCCAAGCAGTTGTAATTAATATAAGCTCTTAAGTGATTAATATATAAGTAGCTGCAGGACCGCATGGGGCCTGGCGGGACCCAGACAAACTTTCTCCTACAAATGGCACCCAACGTGGGGCAACAATTTCCACCTAAAGCCTGAGAGAACTTAAGAGATTCTAAAACAGAGCCAAAAACAGG
>LZPO01055076.1:261273-271463 GCA_001675575.1 Neotoma lepida
AGAAAGAAAGAAGAAAGGAAAGGGGCAGGGAGGGAAGGAGGGAGGGAGAAATAATTAGATTTGTTCTGTCCCACTCTGTCTCCCTTATTAACAGTATTGCCACAACAGTGTCACTCTTATTGACATCCTACTGTAATTGCATTCACTATTTAAGCTCATAGTCATTGTTGGGTCATTAACAGCCAGCCCCAGTTTTTTTCTTTTCCGTAAACATAGGTTTTCCAGCCTATGCCTGTGAAAATTGATTGATTGATTACTGAAGCAAAATGCAGTGTTTTATGATAATTCCCAGTGTGTCTTCTTATTGATTTGAGACCATCTTTCAGTTTACACAGCTCGCTTTAAACCTTGACCCTATCATCAGTCACAGTAATGACTCCTTTTCGATTGGTGTGGTCCATGCAGACAGATGATCTGCAAATGCCTCAAGGATTTGAATGCTAAAGAAAACTAGCAAGTTCTAATGGAGGCTTGTTCACCAACTGACAGAGCATCACAATGAAAAAGAGAATGTTTGGAACTAGGCTTGGGTACACGGGGCAAAATCTGAAGGTCTTGGTGGGAATGGAAGAACTGCCAAATTCTAGGTTGAAGGAAGCCGAAGTTGGAACTTGCTATATAAGTAACCTGTAAAGATTCATCAAGGAAACCACATTTCAGAAGTAAAAAAGGGGCGTGGGGGGCTCTGTGGCCAAGTTTGAAGCAAGCAAGAAGGGGAAAAGGCATATTGTTCTGTTTAGTAGCAAAAATGGGAGCAGAAAAGATGACCTGGCAACTTCTATTAGAACATAGGGCTGCCCTGAGGGGCGTGTATTAAGTTCTCTAGAATTAAGAATAGGNTTCTCCTTAACAACCCCGCAGGTGCTCCATCAGGTACCCTTAGCGCCTTCCCTTGGATCCTGCATGCTTCCTACCTTTCCTTCTGCTCTGTCTGTTGCGAAAATCAATCACAATGTGCTTACATCTCCCGTGATTGATACNTTTTCCATCTGCTCCAAATGTGCACAGGCTTGGACCGGACGGCACCATCCGGCCCCTCCCGCCTCTCCCCTCTCCTGTGAACTGTCTTTCTACACAGCATAGGCACACAGATGTTTTCACCCCGCTGCTCCAGCGCAAGGGTAATTTCCCCAGTGCCTCTGTGTGTGTGAGCTCCAGGCACTGTCTCTCTGGGGAGAGAGAGAGTAAATGTTTTCATTCCAAACCCTCAGGGTCAGGTCTTGTTTGTCTAAACTGTGTTTGTTGTCGTAATTATCAGATTAGCTGATCTCTGGCAGCAAGTTGGGGGGCAGAGGAGGGAGGATATTAACCCGGAGTAGGATGGCGGCTCTGCTTTGTCTTAGGAATACCTCTGAGAGGAGCTGTCGTCTCCTCCAACCTGAAAGATTTGCCTGGAATTCTTTCTGCCAACTGGGCCGGGCCTTCTCATTGGCTGTTCTGAGTAAATTCATGCTTCTGCTGGGATCCAACAGGCACTCAGCCGGAGATGGGGGGTGAAAGGTCATCTCTCTGGAGATCTGCGGAGGTAGGAAAGAAGGACACTCTAAGGAAGATTGGTTAAGTGATTTCATGAAGGTGTGGGTGTCTCTCAGACCCAATAAGGAACAGGAGCTTGAGCCTGGGGACTTCAGTTTGCTCCCCCACCCTGTTGACCATTCCTCCCCTGGCATGCACAGAGTTCACAGCAAGACCACTGCTCCCATTTAGTGTTTGGGGATTTTCTGTTGTTTCTGAGAATGTTAAGATAGTACATTTTCACTACTATCATTTTAACAAAGTCAAGAGTCTCCCCTTGTATAGACATTCACAAATCTTGTTCTTCAAGCCCAGATGGCTGGTTGTCTCAATTTCAGGATTCCCCACCTTTCTTTCCTCCTACCTACCACACCTCTGAACGTCTGTCTAGTCTCCAAAGTTAAAAATAGATAGATTCTATCCCCTACTCGCGATCACACAAGTACCAGTGCTTTGTGTCCTAACTNCCCGATTTACAAATGAGTAAGTCTTGTCTCCTCAGGTGTATTATAGGCAATCAGGAAGGATGAGGTCCACATGCTTGTACTTGGCAGGGGATCCCANATGCACAAATAGGTTTGCATTGTAAGTACTTCTTAGTGATGGCACTTTCTCATTTCTGTTCCTCTCTGATTTTGTTGTTATTGTTAGCGGTGGTTATAGTGCTGATGGTGGTTGTAGTGTTTTATTTAGGCAGGGAGTGCTTGGACAATGTCTTACTATGTAGCTCAGGCTGGCCTCCTCCAACTCTCTTTTTTTAAAGATTTATTTATTTATTTTATGTGCATTGGTGTTTTGCNTACATGTATATCTATCTGTGTGAGGGTGTCAGATCCCCTGGAACTGGAGTTACAGACAGTTGTGAGCTGCCATGTGGGTGCTGGAAATTGAACCCAGGTCCTCTGGAAGAGCACCCAGAGCTCTTAACCACTAAGCCATTTCTCCTGCCCCTTATGTTTGGTTCTTACTATGCGCGAGTGTGTGCACATGTGTGTGCATGCACACACACACACACACATACACATATGCACATTTGAAAACTACTGTTGACTAATTTTCTAGCCCTCTACAGCACTATGAGAACTGACTCCACACATAATATCTCACTAGAAGCCCACCATGGCTTGTGAGGTAAGTACTGTCTTGTGTATGGAGGCTGACTCAGAGTGACGTGGTATAAACAAGCTCCCACAACTGTTAGTGGGAGAATGAAGACCGAGCCCTGCTGTGTATGTATATGATTTTAAACCCATACAGTCCTGTCTTTCTAGCTACTAACATGAAGAAACATCTGGACAGCTAGAGAAAATATGCTTTTGCCCAAAACTAAATTCAATCCAATCCATCTCTGTGGATTCTCCCCCCAACAAATAGAGCTATAATAATTTCTTCATAAAATTTGAAAGTGCTCAAATGCAATAAACACATTCCAAATAATATTTTATACAACAAAATAGTTTTTGCTCTGTTGTTAGTGTTAGTTTTAAATAAAATGTGACTCATTTGTCCTTGTCTATACTGTTTAAAAATCTGTCGCCACTGGAAGCAAATATGATTTTTCAAATGTTCTATGGAGTTCCCACCGATTCACAAAAGCCCTGTTGAAAAGCTACCCNGACTGAGACTAGCCATGAGTGCTGAGATCTCACTTCTCCATTTGTGTTGCCAGAATAGAAGCTCTTGAGAAGAAATGTTCAGAACCAGAACTGGGCAGGGAATTTCCATGTGGTACTCCTGAACTGTCTAGGGAGCAGAATCCAAGAGGGTGGGTGTCCATGGATGACAAATGGATGACAAAGCCATGGGGCTGGGAAATGTCCCTTCATCCTCCAGCTAGCCAGACAGTAGTCTACAGCTCAGGCCTTCCCTGGATCTCCTGTCCCTGGGACTTATCCCCCTGCTTCCCACAAGCCACGGTGGAGCCAACCCAGCGGTTCTCATACATGTCTTCTGTCGATTATTCTGACAACAGTGTCGATGACAGGGAAGTTTAAATGCTCATCTTACTGTCAACCCAGAAACTCTGTCTTCCTTCAAAGAAACACTCACTTGGCAAGGCTTTTTTTAAAAGCATAAGAGTTCATAGAGCACCTGTTTGTAGTCCTCGCTACAGCAAAATGAATTTGGGGTTGCTAAAATACCTTTGCTGATACTGGCCATGAGTGGTTAACTTGTTCCTGCTGTGATATCTGAGGTGCCCAAATGGTTTCTGGAGCAGAGTCCAGGAGGCCTGACTAACAGTTGCNAGCCCCTCCTTTTGAATTATCTAGAAAGTTAGGGATTGAATTAGATGAAGCAAGAATTCTTCTTTTATGACGTACTATTGTATTCTGTGCCCTTACAGATATGCACATAGGACAATTTGTTTAGAAATATGACATTTTATCTTGGTTTAATATGCACAAAGTACTCAGAATAATGCCTGGCACCTAGGGGTATACNCTACTACTCTTGTCAAGAGATTCAGATACTGCAAATATTTTTACACACACCCCTCTGGAAATTTTATAAAGAAACAATCCAGAACTGCAGAGATGGGTAAGAGTGCTTGCTACATAAGAATGAGAACCTGNGTTTGGATCACCAGCACCCACATAAAAAGCAGACATGGCCCCAGCTCTGGAGAGGAGGCAGTAGAGACAACTGGAGCTCTAGGCCTTGATGATTATCCTACCCCTAAATATAAGAAAAATGGGAAAATCAAAAACCAGCAAGCTACAGGTTCAGACCCTGTCCCAAGGGAATAAGGCAGAGTGACAGAGGAGGGCTTCTAGCATCCTCCTCCAACCTCTGCATGTGTGCATGGTGGCACACACCTGCTCAGATACACACACAGGTACAAACACACACACACACACCAATGCACACACACTCAATGCACATGTGCACACTTTTTAAAAAAAGAATCTAATATTTGAATAACTTAAAAGCCTTTCTCTTAAGACCNATAGAAAAGACATAAGCTGTGNCTCCTGCAACCCCAANTAACTACTAGCCANTGAAGGAGAGTTTCCTAAGCAAGNCACTCCCATGATCAAATGCAGGAACACATCATTTGAAAATTGAGTTGGCTATTTGGCCACTGTGGTGATATTTTATCTGTGTACCCCAATAAAGCTTATCTGAAGATCAAAGGAAAAAGTCAGCCACTATATTAAACATAGAAGTCAGACAATAGTAGCACACGCCTTTAATCCTAGCATTNGAGAGGCAGAGATCCACCCAGATCTCTGTGAGTTCAAGGCTACACTGGGAACAGAGCCTGGCGTGGTGGCACAGGCCTTAATTCCAACACTAGTTAACCATAAAGGTATGGAGGTCTGTACAGACAGACAGGAGATGACAGAGCTAGGCAGGAAGAGGAAGTCATGAGATGGCAGAACAGAAAGGCATATAGGCATGGGTGTACAGGAAGTAGGTCTCTTTGGAGACTGAGGTGTTGGTGAGGTGAGGTTGNCTGTGACTTGTCCTATTCCTCTGGTCTCTCAGTTTTTCATCCCAATATATGGCTCCAGATTTTTCATTAATAAGACCATTTAGCAATTCATCNTACAGGTCATGGAATGGACTCGACTGTCTTCCTGAGCAGCTAATTTCCCTCCTCTGGATTTGTGGATTCAGGCATCAGATGGTTAGANGGACTATGTGACATGAAAGAATTTTGCTCCATGAGTTTCTGATTCCAAAGGAAATAGTACTACCCACCATGACAGTGTCCCCAGTGCCTGTGAGCAAGTAGCAGAGAGTAGGCTGTGGCCAGAGCATGCAGACCTGTAAGAACATCATATCCACCTGCCATGTCAGTGGGGTCATTTCAACCCAGACACTGCACTGTAAACCGTGAAGCTACATCTTCTAGGCCTCCAGTGGAAAGGTGGTTCATGGAGTGTATTGTGAGGCAAATGTCTTCATCCCTTCTCTCTTCGACTCTGAGGCTCAGAGCTAAGAATATTAAGGGGATAGCAGATNCACACAAATATGGGAAGGACTAGAATCCAAAAGAATCTTGAGTTTCTGCCCTTGAACAGAANAGCAAAAATGCAGAAAACAGAGAAATAATGAAAATAAGGAAACAAGGAAGATTTTAAGAAGAAAAAATATACTGAGTACAAGAAAGATGCAGAAAGACTTCTAGAGGAAGTCTAGAGGAATGGGTTGCAAAGAAAAAAAGATAGTAGCATGCATCAAGCACTAAGAAATATACAGAAGACTAATTAGGGAGGAAATGGTTATAACCAGTTATGTGATGAAAAGATCCACAAGAGATAATAGCTGCCTCTTTGTGGGNGAGGAGGGGCAGGGAGACACCTTCAGCCAGAGACCTCGGCATCTGGGCAAGAGATCTTCATCTCTTCACTAGGAACTTTGGCCATCCAAATTAAAGAACAGCTAATTAGATGTGGTGGCACATGCCTATAATCCCAGCATTTGGGTGGTGAGAGGCAGGGTGGAGACAAGAGAATCAAGGTCATCCTTAGCTATATGGATTTGAAGGCTAGCATGGAGAACACAACAGCTAGCTAACCAGAAGCAAAGCTGCTGTTGAACCACAGTGGGGCTTTACCCCTGCCTCTTCTTGCAGCACTGACCCCTTCCTTTCCTCCGTCATTTCCCTCCATGCCCTTGTTGACATTACCGCTCTTGCTCTTATTGACTGTGTGGGGTGGGTGGTGAGCCTTCCAACCTTCTGAGTCTACAGTTCTTCACTTCTTATATAATTCTCTTCCTTGCTTCCTCTGCTGTCCCTTACTTACTAAGATCTGAAGTTCAGGCAACAGTGACACAAGGATGGCTCATGTGATGGGCTAATGGCTGAGCCATCTCTCAACTGGTGGAAAAAGTCTGGAAAAGTTGGTTCCATGTTCACAAAGAGGTTGTTTGGCATCAGATATCAGTCACCTCTGCAAGCAGAGGCTCTATTTCCAAATAGCTGAGCATTGCCTTCTTAACAACATTGAATGGTGACAGATCAGGGTTAGTGATCCCAGTTAATAAGCCCTTAAAGTTAAAGCAGTAGAAGCTGGTCTTGAGCTCAAAGAGCAAACGGGGCAGTTCTAGATCCACTCCAGCCTGGGCTCAGTACCACCCAGATGCTGTTTACCCTGTGAAGCATGTTAAGTCATCCTCAGAACATTCCAGTGAGATGGGCGCTGTCACTGCCATCCTTATTTACTGATGAGGCCCTGAAAGCCACTTTACCAAAATCACTCAGCTTGTGACAGCCTGGGATTCAAATATGTAGAAAGCACATTACTAACTGCTTTCATGTGTCCCCTCTGTATCAACCAGTATCCATTTAATGACTCAAGGTTTATTCTAAGAGGCATAAGGTCCCCAGATCCATCTTGCTCCTACTCCAACACTAATTTTGAGGATTCATTGCAGGAGCTGCTCTTATGTGCCCTTTCTCACCATGTCATCTGAGAGCCAACCTGTTTTAACCTGTCTATTGTCTTACCTGTCTTGACCTGTGTGATGCCCACACTGAGGGATTCTTGCCCTGGGATCCTCCCCTTCTTCCTACATCTCCCATTCACTTATCTACAGCCTTGACTACATCAGGCCTTCCCAGAAATGGCGGTGTCAACCCCCTACAACCCACAGCACGTGCTCCTGATCCTTGTGATTTCTACCTATGCTTCTTATCCCCTCTTAATCCAAGTGAATGGCCCAGGCAAGGCACATAAACCTTCCAGACAATTCCTGGACTCTCTCTCAACNCCCATAGGCAGAGCATCTTCTCCCAAATGCCTTTCTGCCTACAGCAACAATCCAATGTGAGCCTTCACTTGGTCTCTCCCAGGACTTTAGAAGTTCTTAGCTTTGAGACACTGTGAAGTGTTTCTGGGTAACAAATATCTGAAGATAAAAATGGATTTTAAAATGTTTTAACATATTATTATAATTATTAAAAATCATATTACATTATCATTTTCACTTTAACAATACTTTTTACTCCAGTTTGGGGACTAAAATTACCTGAAAAGAATGAACTAATATTAAAATTATAATTATGACTTTTTAAAGAACAATTTTTCCATTCTTTTCGTTTCGTTGCCCTCCCTGCCTTCCCCTCTCCCTCTTGGTATACAAAGTGGTAGACTCTGCCTTACTAGGGGGAGATACTCTGTGAATACTCTGTAAATATTAGCCAAGTGACTAAATGAATTAATCTAATAGCCTCTGGTATTTTCCTTTTGCTGTCTTGCAATGAAAATCATTTCCTTTCCTCTTGCTAACATCGGCATTCATGCATTCAACTCAAACAGTTGTTTACTTACAGCTATCAGGGTTTCACAAATGCAGTCTGCTAAGTGCAAGATGACAGGAAAACGCTTGCTCAGGCAAGGGCTACAGCAATCCAGAGGACCTTGACAAACATAGGTTCAAAGCCCTCCTTGTGGGTAAAATGGAGCATTAATGACAACACCTTAGGGCAGTGGTTCTAAACCTTCCTATGCTGTGACACTTTAATACAGTTCCTCATGTTGCGGTGACCCCTAACCATAAAATTATTTTTGTTGCTACTTCCTAACTGTAATTTTGCTACCGTTATGAATTATGATGTAATCCTCTGAGCTCAGTCTCCTCTGCCCACCCTGAGATCTCACAGTCAGTGGTGGGCATTCTGGAATTTGAACACATTCTCAACTCTAAGGATGCTTTGTGGGGTAACCTTGAGGGTTAGACTCCAGTCAAGTTCCTCTCTCACTAAGAGTTCAACATGTGTTTCCCTCTGCCCCTCCATAGGAGGAAGGGACTCTAGGCTCAAGGAATGGAAAGTGGCTGTTGCTATTTTATTCCTGAAAAAATGTGAAATTTACCCCCTGAGGTCAGTGATGTGCCTAGGCCCTCAGATCTGCTAGGAGCCAGGGAAGGATGCCAGAGGAAGAATTGCCAGAGCTCATGCATCGATTTGAGGGTACAGGGAGGACTTCGGTCAATAACGGTAAAGAGGGCCCTACCTCTGCAGGGCATCTTCTCAGGGTTTTTGCTTCGTTTTGTCTTCTGGTAGTTTAGCTTGGCTTTATCTTATTTTTGTAGTAAACATTCCTTTATTTTTGGAAAATGCAATCCTTATTTCTACTGAACAAAGGAAAGGGATTGGGCCTAAAAGGAGGATCAGCATGTCCTCCGGGTTAGATGTGGTGATGTCAGCTGGAGTACGGGGAAGCGATGCAGAGGACCTGTCTCTTATACACATCTAGATGTGTATAAGAGACAGGACATACACACACACACACACACACACACACACACACACACACACACCACCACCACCACCACTACCAACACACATACACCACACATACGCTCACCGAAGCTCTTCCCAGCAGGCCTTGCTTGGCTCCCACCAAGAGTTGTTCAGATCCCAAGAGGTCAGAGACGATCACCTCATGTCTTAGACCAGCCTGGGTGCAGGCAGGGCAGTGTCAGGAGAGCTTTGAGCCAAGGGTACCAGCTCCTCAGGGATCAGAACATTTACTTAACTTCTCTGAGTACCCATGGGTGATGGTGATGCTATGCAGTTCTCAAGGGACACTGTGGTCACGAATGAAGTCCTATTCATAAAGGGACTGGACACCTGGGAAAGGGTGTGATAGCCCCAATAAGTGTCAGAATTTGGATAACTGAATCCTATCCAAAGCTAGTTGGACTGCTCTGACCTTCCAAGGAAAATATTACAATGATGGGGGGGGGGAGCACTAAAATTAGTCTGTCTGGGGAGAAAAAATAGAGTTGCAAAAAGAATTTCCCTCAGCTGAGCAGGTACAAATGGAAAGGAGGGTTTTAGAAGAGCACACAGTAAATCCAGGATAGAATATAGAGTGCCCCAATACGATGCCCAAACTTAATCTTTAAAAACATGGTAACTCGATGCCTGGGGTGGAAAAAGCCATCTTGTTTGATGACTGTCAAAAGAGAGAAAAGGAACAGGAAGCCAGCTTGTGGTGGTGCATGTCTTTAATCCCAGCACTTGGGAGGCAGAGGCAGGAGGATCTCTGTGAGTTCGAGGCCAGCCTGGTCTACAGAGTGAGTTCCAGGACAGCCAGGGCTACACAGAGAAACAGTGTCTCAAAAACAAATAAATAAGTAAAAATTTAAAAAATGAAAGAAAGAAAAGGAAGAGGAAATAGCTTCTAAGAATATGATGGCAGAAGAGAGGTTAAAAAGAAACCACACACATTTTGGTGGTGTGCAACAGAGAAGCCATGGAGCCATGTAAAGGAGATGACTGACTGCCTCTCACAGGCCAGGAAGGCCAGTCTCTCTGCTTTTCCGGGATTTCTGTTGAGTTGCAATGTGAAGAGAAGGGTCAAAGGTCAGAGGTGTGTCACAGGTGTGTATCTGCCTCACAAAGCTCTCTCAGAAGCCTTAGTCATTAACTTCAATCTACTACTAGCTACCTCATGGACAGGTGGTGAGCAGACCTGTAGGAGAATTGGGGTGATTTTTTGGAAAGCCCAGTGGTGAGCTCTCATGGTGGAAGTGGAACTGTGCTTCTCAGTGTTGCCATTTTCTGTGGTTTTGAGCTACCATTAAAGTTACTGATTTGGGCCAGGCAGTGGTGGCACATGCCTTTAATCCCAGCACTCGGGAGGCAGAGGCAGGCGGATCTCTGTGAGTTTGAGGCCAGCCTGGGCTACCGAGTGAGTTCCAGGAAAGGCACCAAA
>LZPO01055076.1:292040-305280 GCA_001675575.1 Neotoma lepida
GAGAGAGAGAAAGAAAGAAAGAAAGAAAGAAAGAAAGAAAGAAAGAAAGAAAGAAAGAAAGAAAGAAAGAAAGAAAGTATTGCTTTTTAAATGTTACATTGAGAAAAAAAAAAGATGTAGGAATCCTCTGCAAGCTTCCACCTGTTATTGTGAACTGCAGTTGTGTTGTGTATGCACGTGTTTTGTGTGGCATATGCATGTGTGTATATGTGTGAGTGAATTCTGAATGTTTAAGTTATTTAAATCCCTAGCATACCTGACATGGAGAAAATCCATTTTGAAAGAATTAAACTTAGGCGAAGCTCTTCCCGGCGTCCTGTCCCAAATGCTGACAATACCAAGGCTGGTGGCAGCCAGCAGGTGTGTAACTAGAGCCCCAAGAACATTTGCTGCTTTTGAAAGCTTTGACCCACCTCCAGTCCCCAATGTCATGAGTCAGCTTCTGTCCTAATGCCTCACTCATCACATCTGGGTCTCCTACCAGGGAAACACCCAGTTCTTCCTTTTGTCTGGTAAGAAAGAAAACTGCCTTAGTCCTTTTCTTCAAAGACTGACATAATGATGTGAACAGACACGAAATGTCACTCAGCCAAAAGAGAAAGATTTTCTCTACTGATGCTTTTTAAAATAACTTTTTTTTGGTTGAAAAAAAAAACCTCCTCATATAACAAACAAGTGAAATCATGTCCTCATTCTGCTGTGCTTTAGAATGAGGCCCTCGTAGATAGCCTCTGTGGACAGCAGACCACAGTCCCGGGAGAAGCAGCCCTTCACTGCTTGTGTTTCAGACTCTCACCCCTAAGTGCTCATCGTTCCTGGCTAGACGCAGTCACTTTAAGGCAGGAGCAGGTGCTGTGCAGGAAGAAAGACGGAAGACCTGGCGGGGTTGATCCCACAGTCCTCAGGTAGTGACTGAGCATCGGAGTTTGCCATTTGCCCAGCACTTGGCCAGGCTGAAGTCTAAAGCTGTACTCTGAAAACAGCACACTGTGGTGGGGGGACACTGGACTTCTGAACTGATGACCCAGTTTTACTGTTTACTTGCAATGTTACCTTGGTCTGATTTTCATTTTCCTCACCAATCTTGGGAGCTCGTGGAAGTCAAGAGTAAGTATGGTGCTGGTCAACCGCTAGGCCAATGAGGGCTATTGTTATCACGCTCCATTGTGTAGTAGGAGGTCGGAGAAGGAAGAAGGAACTGGGCAGGAGCTGTCAGAGAGGGTTTGATGGAGGAGGTTGGTCTAAAGTGGACCTTGGAGGAAGGAAAGGATTGGGGGAGGCAAAAAGCCGTTCCTCCCAAGGGGAGCTGAGGGGGATTGCATCCTGTGGGGGAGGGGCAAAAGTAAGGGAACTTGACCTAACCTATGCGAGGGGTTTTTGATTGAGGAACCATATGGCAACTAAGTATAGGGAGATAAGGGAGTCCCTATTTATTATGGAGCTTAAAAAAAATAAAGATGCTGGGGCAGGTAAAGACTCTGGTAAAGGATGTACCAACTTAAGAAAACACGTTTTATTACATGAATTAATTTTGGGAGCGGGGCATGTGTGTGCCACAGCACACAGGAGTTGGTATTTTTCCACCATGTGGGTCCCAGGGATCGAGTCTAGGTTGTCAGGCTTGGTGATTCTTGTCAATGGCCCACTTACCAGCTTTCTGCTCTGCTCTGTACCACAGAGTATGTACAATGCCCTCATTTTCTTAAATACAGCTAACTCCAGTCTACACTGTAAAATTGCCATCGTGAACTGTGGAACAACAGAAATNGCAGCAACAATCACATCATCATTGCTGTGGATTTGATGACAGAGAGAGAGCAGCAAAATTCATTCCCATACTCAGAAACAAATGCTGTTTCCTCAGTTGTATTTCTTCTAAGAGATGTAATAGGACATCTCCCCAAATGAGAAGGTTCTAGAAAAAACATCTCTCTTCTTTCACACACAACTATTTCCCAATTCGAAGTCAGCACCCTGAAAAGGAACGACAGCGTGCATGTCTTACAGTTCCTCACCANGACTCAATGTGGCTAGAACTCCACAAATCCTGCTGTCTGTTGTATTCCTGGGTCANGGGCACCTTGCAGCTCTCCGTGGCTGAGGTATCTCAAGGTAGTAAACCAAGTTGGAGGGTAAGAAGCATGAATCACGGAGGTTCTCCTTCGCCCCTTCTTCTCTGTACAGTTGTTCTTAATCTTTCGTTGGCACCTTTCTTCTTTGGGGAAAGGAGCTTTTATCTAACCTAAGCTTCCNCCTTACGAAAGGAAGTAGAGACGTCTGGTTGCACAGTGGAAAATGCGAAGCATGTGAGTGAGANCAATGTTGGCCATCCTGCAGTTAAGGGACCNTTTGACAAGAAATGCTAAGGCCCCCAAAAGCTGATGTCTCTCCTATTTCTTTCATAACTTTAAACAAAATTATGGCTATTCTTCTACGTCAAATTACCACTTGCAAAACAGCTACACAGCCAAGGAAAAACACAATCAAATGAGAAAAATTTAGTTGATAGCACTGGATTTGAATCTGGGGCTGTATGTCATTCTTGCTTCATTCTGTTACCCGGCATGACAAACGTGTCTTGGGTGAATAAGTGAGTACACAGTAAATTGTGATGGTCATAGCAAACAAGAGATCCTGAAGACAAGGACAGGTGATAAATCTCCAGATCCAAAATGAATGAAAATAGTGAGGGCAGAACCTCTGTGTATCATTTGTGAGTGTAATTAAGTCATCCCCAGGAACAAATGTAGATGAACTTTCCAGAGTGCAAAAATAACAACACTAGCTTTTTAACTATAAAATAGAGTATAACCATAATTCCTACCCTGGGAACCTTACAAATTAACACAGAAAATAACAAACAAGTTAATTTGACAGAAATATTTTAAACGATCTACAGACTGACCAGAGAAAGATGATGTCACATTGCGCTGTCACGTTGGAGGATACTTGGGGTTGCTTACTCAGGAAACACGAAGTTCCTTATCGTGAAATATCTTTATGAGACTGCTTCTTTCTGGTCATGAGAGGAAGGTGAAGACTACAAGCGAAGCTGAGGTTGAGAATAAAATGAAAGTCCAAGTGCTAATGAAGGGTAGTAGTGATGGTGGAGCTTGAGAAGGTGGTAGAGGCTGAAGCCAACGTTAAAACTAGGGCTTGGTTATCCATGCACTCTGCGATGCTCTTACGAAAAGAGCAATGATTAACAGAGTGAAGGGATAGTGGATGGAAGGGGAGAATAATCACAATTATAAACCTAAGGGTTACGACCCAAAATACGTAAGGAACAATAACAACAACAATGAAAACTGAATAGTAAAAAGAAGGGGAAAAAATTAAAAACAGGCAAAAGACCTGCACAACATTTCTCGATAGAAGACATGTAAATAGCACATAGAAATGTTATACATTATTAAACATCAGAGAAATATAAATTAAAATCACAGTGAAAAAGAACCTCACACCTGTTAGAATGCTTTATCCTAAAGACAACAGATAACTATTGCTGAGGAGGTAAAGAAAACAGAACTCTTGTACACTGTTGGTTAGTCTCACTAATCGAAAACAGTATGGACATTCCTCAAATTGAAAACCAGTTAAAGGGGGCTGGAGAGATGGCTCAGCAGTTAAGAGCACTGGTTGCTCTCCCAGAGGACCCAAGTTCAATTCCCAGTACCTACATGGCAGTTCACAACTGTTTATAACTCCAGCTCCAGGGGATCTGACACCTTCTGACCTCCTCAAGCACCTGCATACACATAATACACATAAACTCACGTAGGCATATACACACATATGCATAAATTTAAAAATGAGTAAATAAATCTTTAAAAACTGTAATATAGAGAACAACAGAATGAAAACTAACAATTTAAAAGGAAAGAATCTTGTCATCTGTGACAACATGGATGAATCTGAGGTCACTGCGCTAAGTGAAATAAGCCAAACACAGAAAAACAAAAACCACATGATCTTACTTATGTAAGGAACCTAAANAGTCTAGCGGAGAATAAAATGATGGTGGCCAGAAGCTGGGGGAGAGAAATTGTTGTTCAAAGGACATAAAGCTTCAGCATGTGGGAAAAACAAAAGACTCATGGCATGTGGAGGCTGTAGTTAACAGCATAGCATTCCTTCAAAAATTGCTTCAGGAGTACATGCTAAGTATTCATCCCACAAACACAAGCAAATCCAATAAAAACACTGGCAAGTTATCTGAATAAATAGTTCTCAAAAGAAAAAGAAATGGCCAATAAATATAATAGAAAATATTCAATATTTTTAGCTTTCAGGGAAATGCAAATCAAAACTACAGTCAGATACTATCTCACTCCAGGTATAATGACTATTATTTAAAAACAAAAACAAAACAAAAATGACACGTACTGGCAAAGATGTGGGGGAAGGAACCCTTGTGTGATGGTGAGAGATACATCAGTATAGAACACTTTGGAGGATAATATGAAGGCTCCTCAAAAAACCAGAACCACCATGTGACCCAACTTCCCACTCCTGGGTACATACATATGTCCAAAGGTCATGAACTCAGCATACAAAACAGATACTTGCCTCGCCGCCGTGTTTGTTGAAGCACTGTTCACAAGACAGCTATGATATGAAGTCAGCCTTGGTACCTACCAACTGATGAATGGATAAAGACAATATGGAATATAATTCAGCCATAAGGAAGAATGAAATCCTGTCAGTTGCCGGAAAGTGGATGGAACTGTAGGGCTTCATGCTAAGTAAACTGAGCCAGACACAGAAAAGCATAAAGTATCACAAGTTCTGTCTCACGGGTGGAAACTAAAACACCAAATGGAAGAAGCCAGGCATGGTGGCACATGTCTGCAATCTCAACACTTGGAAGGTGAAGTCAAGAGGATCAGGAGTTCAAGATCATCCTTGGCTATTGAGNGAGTTCAAAGCCAGCCTGGGCTACATGAGACCCGATCACAAAAAAATTAACTAAATAGAACAAAACAGGCAGGCCTGAAAGTAAGAATAAGAGGACTTCTAGTGTCTAAAGAGTACTAGGGAAAGGAAGAGAATGGGGGTTATAAAAAAAGGATGGATGGAAATGATCAATGCATGACAGATGCATGCATGGAAATATTACAATGAAGCCCATTAATCTGTACAATTAATATCTAATACTGTAATAATTATAATAATAAAAATGTTCTCTTAAAAATAAGTGTATGAGGAAGTAGATACATTGGTTAGCTCTATTGAAGCATTCTACANTGTGTGTATATAAATATATACTCTTTTGCCAAGTAAATAAGTGAGAAAAATACAAAGTCTGGTGAATATATTTCCTTTTAGTACTTTGAGTAAGTTACTCATCTTTGAGGAGTCTTAGGTTCTTCCTTGTAAATATGCTGATAAAAGTCATTTGTCACCTAACGTACAACTCCCACAGCTAAGGCTCAGAGATCATTGGGAAGGAGAAGTAGAAAGACTGTAAGAGTCAGAGGAACAGGGAGTTTGCTGTGAGATTGTGTCTCTAGGAATGTCAGAAGTCACATCCACACAGTCTCCCCAACATGGCTGCATAAACTTGAGCTGAACATGGACAACAGAGACGTGTAACATGGATAGGGAAATCCCAGGAGGCCTCAGCCTCTACAAAATAGAGGCCAAGACTTTAAAAAAGAGCAAGGAGGGTTATATAGGAGGGTTTGGAGGGAGAAAGGGGAAGAGAGAAATGATGTGATTATATTATAATCTCAAAAAGATGTAACTTTCAAAAGTTAATTTTCTCATGTAACCATGATCTTACACAGTTTGAGGACCTGGAATATGATACACATGAAGCATCTCTTATAATGCTCGGCACATAGTAAGTGCTCAATAAACTGTGGCTGCCTGCTCATATATTTGCCTGATTAATCCTTTTGTGGTCGTTTTAAAGGATTTCTAGTCTATCCTTGTCTGGTTAATCATCCATGGCTGTTGGTCTTTTTCCCAATTCTGCTGCTGACTCACCCGTACAACCNTCAGCAAATCTCATGTCTTCTGAGCCTTGGTTTTTCATCAGTAAAGCTAGGTTAAAATCTGTCCAATACACTTCTCAGGTGGTTATGAGGATAATTCGTGTGAAAGTACCATGAAATGAATAAAGTGCCCAGCAAATCTAAGGTATTACTAGGATTAAGTTCCGTGTGATTCACTCCCCCAAATGGAATGTCCGTCACCCCGAGGCTGGGGCAAGGCTGAAGAGAAAGTGGGTAACTTCATTGAACCAGTTATCGNTTGGCCCCTCTGGGATGTTTCTGCTGGCTCTGGGGTACTTCTGAGGGGGCGACTGGTTTTGGACACCAAGCAAGACAGTGATCTTGCAATTGGAATCAGAAGTTAGGAAAGGAGAAGGAAATAAATGGCCCAGAAGTGTTTATCTGTCAACCACAGGAACTATTTCNTANGCNCTGCTGTAAAAACTAGCAGAGCTTTTTGTTTCCTGGGGTTTGAAGCGCTTCTAAATGAACAGAAAGAAGAGTGGATGTGGCCACCAACTGTAAACACACACACACACGGGAGTGTGCAAACACATACACACATATGTCCACCATATTCAGACATGGAGTGGGCCAGTATTATAGCCAGGCTCATAAGGAGTCAAGATACCAGGAAAAGGCCCTATCAAATACCCCAGAAGGAAGCTAGACAGTGATAGACTAGAATTCAGCATCTGTCCTTTAACCCCTAGTCATGCCAAAAACAAATAGTAGAGAGGATTTCACATGGGATAGTTAAGTTTTCAACTCAGCTCATACAGGGAAAATCAAATATAACAAAGACTGTATTTGAAAAGTCTTTAGATTAGCCACAGTAGAATGCACACATGTATAGGTACACACCCCTCTACAGATATGGCTGTGAGTCACTCTCCAGGGCAAGAGCAGAGCTTTATAAATTGAGTCCTAGGGCGAGGATTTGGCTTAAAGACTGTTGTTCTCTGTCTCGTGTCACTGCTCCCNTGCTAGCAAACAAGCAAGCAAACAAACTCTACCTTTAAACCCTAGAGCCACTGCAACAAAGTGCTTCATCCTAACAGACACATAGACATGAAGCGAGTCGACCCGCCCACCCATCTCCCTTGCTGTCTGGATAGAAGCACTCATGCTAGTCTTCACATTTGAAAGCCTGCCTCCGAACTCACTTGGTCATATTTGTCTTGTTGCAAAATAGCAAAACTATTTCAAAGGTCCCTTCTCAAAAAAGTTACCTTATTGATGTGTAATCTATAGAGAATAAAACACATAAATTTTAAGTAGTTAGTTTGGTAAATGTATATGCCATGCAACCACCACCACGTTCAAGAGACATGCGGTTTCTTCCTTCACTCCAAAAGTTCCACTCTGGTCCTTTGCAGTGAATTTCTACCTTTGACATTAGGCAACTGTTGATATACTTCCCTTTCCTAAAATGTTCTAGAATTTCCTAAAAATGCAATTTCCCTTTTAAGAATTGCATATAGGCAGAGTTATACAGCATGCATTTTTTAAAATTACCCACCTAAGCAATGATTTAACTCGTTATAAATCTAGTACTGTAGAAGCGGTGAAGCCCTTGAAGGATTGTAACAGCAATAAAGGAGGGAAACTCCNTTATCAATATGGAATGACCTGCCCCAGCCTTGGAAACAGGAGAGTCGATAGATAGGCAAACTCAGAGGACTACAGTGAAATGGGCTTCTGGAGAGCAGTGGTCTGAGATGGATCACTGTGGAAGGTGAAGGCACAGAAGAACCACTTAAGACAGGGGTTCTCACCCTGTGGATCCAGACCCCCCCACATCAGGGTGGAACCACCCATTCACAGAGGTCACCTGAGACCATCTGCATATCAGACATTAACCTTATGATTCATAACAGCAGCAAAACTACAGTTATGAAATAGTTAAGCAAATAATTTTATGGTTGGGGTCACCTCAGCATGAGGAACTGTATTAAAGGGTCACAGCATTAGGAGAGTTGAGAGTCCCTGAGTTAGAAGGCGGAGGAGGCAATCGGAGAGAAGTAGGAAAAGCCTGGGAATCAGTGTCCACCCTTATTTTCAGTCTTGGTTTTGTCATTTGCAAGCAGTATGTGACAATCTGACCCTAGTTCCCTTAACTCCAGATAAAAGGTGCTGAACTGCGTATACATCATTCAAGGAGCTATGACACTAGACGTGTGTTTTACAAGCACCTAGCAAAATGCCAATGCTCAGGAAATGGTGGTGAGGGCTCTCCGCTCTCTTCTAGCTCTGATATATGATCATTTGGGACGGAATCATCTGATGTGACAGTGATCCTCAGTCCATTCAGCCCCTAGTGAGCCTTGGTCCAAACCACCTTCTCTGCCACACAGCCCCCATGCACACGAAGGCAGTTCTAATCTCGCCCACCCATTGATAGTCATGGAGACCAACCCTTCCTCCAGCTGTGGGAGAACCAAGGGTGGAGAACAAAACAGAAAACGGTCTGACCATATCATTTGTGTAGTCAAATTCAAGAGATGTGGACTTTGGGTGGGGAACACAGTGGGCAAGTGAGGCTGAAAGGTCAGGCGTGTGACCTTCTAACATTACTAAGATGATGATAGTGTCCTTAGCTTAAGAGCTTTCCTTCTGGAAAATTANCAGCCTCTATTACANGGCACAAGAGCCTACCCCAAAGTTTCCAACTTCAGGGGCTTCAAAGTTTGTCTCCAGTGGCCAGATAAACAATGAATAAAGGGGCTGGAGAGATGGTTCAGAGGTTAAGAGCACTGACTGTTCTTCAGAGGTCCTGAGTTCAATTCCTAGCAACCACATGGTGGCTCACAACCATCTGTAAATGAGATCTGGCGCCCTCTTCTGTATACATAATAAATCAATAAATCTTTAAAAAAAAAAACAAAAAACAATGAATACAGTTGGTTAGGAATAAGCCAGTATAGAGTGTGGGCTAGAGGGACTGGAGAGATGGCTCAGCAGTTAAAAACACTGGCTGGGGTCTGGAGAGATGGCTCAGCGGTTAAGAGCACTAGCTGGTTCTTTCAGAGGACCCAGGTTCAATTCCCAGCACCCATATCCCTCTGTAACTCCAGTTCCAGGGGATCTAACCCCCTCTCCTGGCCTCTGTGGGCACCAAGCACACAAGTGATATACAGACATATGTACAGGCAAAACACTCATACACATAAAGAAAATATAATTTTTGGAGGGTGGGGGAGTTTCGAGACAGGGTTTCTCTGTGTAGCCCTGGCTGTTCTGGACCTCAGTCTGTAGACCAGGCTGGTCTCGAACTCACAGAGATCCTCCTGCCTCTACCTCCCAGGTGCTGAGATTAAAGGCGTGCGCCACCACTGCCTGGCTGAAAATATAATTTTTTAACAAATCCTGAGCACATAGCAGTTTAATGACTACTTCCTGAATTCCTAGGTCATGATAGTTGGGGTTTTATCGAACTGAAAAATCTTATAGAGTAAGTCTCTTTCCTAGTGTCTCTTCCCCTTGCTTCTNCATCAGGCGCCCACTCCAGTGCCTGCTGCTCATTTATTGCCACACTGCCAGCCTGGTCACCTTGAAGCACACTTGATTTCTGTAGGTTCAAACCGCTTGAGTGTTGGCTTGTCAAGCCTCCTCCCACCCCTGCTCTCTTCCTCAAGTTCTCCTCACTCCCTTTTCTTCCCTTTTCCCATCCACCCTGGTTTTACCATTACCTCTTCCTCGCAGAGCAGAATCTGGTTTGTTTAATTTCATCTCCTCCATCTTCTTCATGGGTCCTGATGCTGGCATCCCAGCATTCTCTTCATGGATCCTGATGCTGGCATCCACATTCTCTTTCTTAACTCTGACAGTCCCCCTTTCATTGTAATGAAAACCACCCCGTAAGCCTGTTCAGACAATACCATGAGTGACATCCAAAGGCCTTTGAAAATGTAGAAGAGTGGCGGCTGGAGAGATGGCTCAGCGGTTAAGAATCCAGACTGCTCTCTTCCCGAGGTCCTGAGTTCAATTCCCGGCAACCACATGGTGGCTCACAACCATCTGTAATGAGATCTGGTGCCCTCTTCTGGCCTGCAGGTGTACATGCAGACAGAACACTATACATAATAAATAAATAAATCTTAAAAAAAAATGTAGAAGAGCATGGCCGGGCAAGGAGAAACAAAACTAGTATTTGGCCAGCTGACTTTCTAGATGACCTTCAGACCAAAATACCACTTTCACCTTCTCTGTAGAATAAAGGTAACAAGACCCAGGTAAATNCTCTACTAGGAAGTAGGAAGAGCACAGCTTTACTGGTGCAGAGTTCACAGGCTAGGCACTTAGGTTCACACCTCAATTTTGCTTCTTGCTAGATTTGGGGCAATTTGTTTAACCTGTCTGTGCCTCAGTTTCCCTAGCTTCTGAGTGGAGATAACAACAATACTTCCCTNTCAGGATGTTCTGAAGGCTGAAGAGTTATTATGTCTAAAGGCCAAGATGAGAAGTTATTACAGACTAAGAATTAAATGGAGGTTATCTGTTATTGGCTGTAAACTAGGAGTAATACCTATTACTGGACTGGAGACTTAAAGAGACAGCTGTATTACAGCATTTAGCACAGAATTTAGTAGANAGGAAATACCTAATACATTTGTACCACACTTGAGGGTGTGTGGCAGACTAATTAATGACCACTGTGTCAGTTGAAGTTCTCCAGACATACAGAACCAATAGGAGATAGGTAGACAGATGGATGGGCGGATAGATGGACAGATGGATGCATGCACATATACGTACATACATAAGATGATTTGTTATAGGAACTGCCTTGTATAATTATGGGGCTAAGCCCCACAATCTGCTGTCTACAGAACCAGGAAAGCCTGTGTGATATGATCTGTCCAAATCTGAACCAAAGGGCAAATGGTGACTGTGCTGATCTGAGCCCTAAGGTCTGAGCCAGAAGTGCTGATGTCTAATGTTCTATGCTCCAAGCCCAAGGCCAGAAAAGAAGGTCAGAGCTCCAACAAAGAGACCAACTTGCCCTTCCTCCACCTTCTGCTCTACTCAGAACCCCAGCCNATGGAATCACTGATGAGTGTGGATCTTTATTCCGCCTCCTGACTGAAATACCAATCTCATGACACACANCCAGAAATCATGTTTTACCAGCTGCCTGGTGGGGACTTAGTCCAGTTAAGTTGATACATATAATTGAACACCGCAGTCCTCAAAGACGTGTAGGCCCCACTTCTGGANCCTATGGATATTGGTTTTTATGGCAAAGGAGACTTTGCAGGACCTCAAGATGAGGGAGTTCCCTTCAATTACTAGATGAGCCTAAATTACTCACAGTGTCTTACTAAAGGAAGATAGAGGGGAATGAACCATAANAAGATGGGAGCCACATGATAGACATTGGGGGAAGCAGACTCAGAGAGACAATGGTATGCTTCAGGCTTCAAAAATGAGAGTTTACAAGCCAAAGAAATGCCCGCAGCCACCAGAAACTAGAAAACACAAATGATCAGACTCCCTACCGCCCGTCCTGCATCCTTCCAGAAAAATCTAGCCTTGCCAGCACCCAGATTTCAAACCCATAAGGTTCTGAACTTCGCACTTACAGANCCATAGGAGAATAAGTTTCTGCTGTGTCAAACTACTGAGCTTGTGGTCATCTGTTACACCAGCTGTAGAAGCTAACGCTGACTGCTCACTTTATCCCGGGTCCCCTTTATGTCACAGCAGGACCTTCAAGGACATCAGAGGAACAAGAATCATCAGGGACGAACAGAAACATTACAGGAAGCTTGATGTGGAGGCACAGGCCAGTAACCTCAGCACTTGAAAGACTGAGGCTGGGGGCATTGTGAGGTTAAGCGTGGCCTGGCTACAGAGTAACTTCGATGCCAGCCTAAGTAACTTGGTAAGGATGTGTCTCAAAGCAAAAGGGCAGGGACTGTAGGTCAATGGTGGAGTGCGTGCCTAGCATTCATGAGGCCCTGGGTCTGATCTCCAACTGGGGAGTTGGGGCCACAGATACTGCGGGAAACCTATTCTGGTTCCTCTTTGACCACTGGGAAAAGTTAGTAAAACTTTCTTTTGCCCTGAGTTTGGAGGGAAGGGAAGGAGCTGATGGTTCCAATCTATTTGCAGTGATGGAACAGTCAACACGCAAAATTGTTGTTTTTGCAGTTTTTAAAACAATAGAGTGCATTTCTTTTCTAAACGCATCAGCAGGGCCAATTGAGGAGGCCTGGAATGCGACAGCTAAGATTAGCTTTCCAGGTCCTCCTGAGACCTTGAGCGGCTGTGCAGGGAACAGCAGCGAAGCCTCACGCAAATGGCCTCCTATAAAAAAGGCCTTGTCAGAGACACCTTGACCTGCGGGGCTTCTCTGGTACTGGGATTCCCAGCGGCCCTCCCAGGGTTATGCTCCCTCGCATGATGTATTTCCCCTGCCTTTTTTAGAGCAGCGTTGTGATCGCTCCAGGAAACAGCCTCTTCCTTCTCATAAACACAGCCTTGGGTTCCTGACCAAGCGTCGTGCCACTCCGTGGCTCTTTATCCATCCATCACACCTTGCTGTCAACCTGACTCCGATTGTGGAGAACTGGTCCAACTCCAGAGGTGAATTCAGGATGGGGAGAAGGAAGAGGCAAGCCCTGAGAGCAGCTGAGGGTCACACACGTTCCGTTGTCAGTCCCCGGGTAAATTCCTTGGAAGCTTGGCTGGCTTGGACGGTGAGCAAGAATTTCCAATGAGCCAGTGAGTGTGATGGGAAACTCCTGATAAAGCCTCCACCACCGNGGCTAGGATTGGCCTTTCCGGTGTGCAGGGACCAAGGAGAGGATAAAATAGAGACGCCATGGAGAAATTGAACTCTGAAATTCAGAGTATGGGTCTCATTGAGGGATGGGAAGATCGCAGAAAACTCTGGCCTCTTTGTACGCAATGTAGATTAGCCAACAATGGGACTCGAAGAACTAATATGACCTACACCTAAATCCTCGCCTGGTTGGTCTGACAATGGCATCTAGTGTTCCCACTGAAGGCTTAAGAGGAGGGANTATTTGCCAGAGTCTCAGGGGCCCGGTCCACCTTCTCTATCATCTTGTCAAGAGACCACTGGAGAACATGGTGATACACATCTGTAATCCCAGCACATGGGAAGCTGAGGCAGGAGAATCAGTTCAAGGCCAACCTGAACTATGTAGTATCTGAAAACTGAGCAAATAAAAATAAGTAGATAAATGGCTGGGGGTGTGTCTCGGTGGTAG
>LZPO01055076.1:348741-368998 GCA_001675575.1 Neotoma lepida
TCCTGCTTACCTTACCCTCTGAAGAAGAGAGTGTCAGAGCTGGAAGGNATCACCCACCTCAGTTTAGAAGGTGAGAAAATGACCTGAGACGGAGCCTCTCTCCCTGGATCACTGGGCCTAAGGTGCAGTTCAGTATTTTCCCCTCTGCAGTCCACTTCTTCCTTTTTTATCCTCCAAATCTGTTCTTTCCTCATCTTACTTTCTGAGTGCAGACAGGGCTCTGAGGGGGCAGACCTTGGACATTCTAGATCAAATTAGATCTCTCAGCTCTGTACTCTGCATGGTCCCACTTTGTGTTCAATGCTGTACATGATACCTGTGTGACACACACCATCACACATACTCCCCAGGGGTTGTGAGCATATAGATTAACGTGTGACTATCATGTTTGACTGTCTGGGATAAACACAGCCTTCACCAGGAAGCTACCACGCAGAATCTCTCTATGGGGGCCGGGTAGGGTGGTGGTGACGTGCATGCCTTTGATCCCAGTACTCGAGAGGTGGAGGCAGGCAGATCTCTGTGAGCTTCAGGCCAGCCTGGTCTACAAAGTGAGTTCCAGGAAAGCCAGAGCTGTTACACAGAGAAGTCCTGTCTCGAAACAAAACAAAACACACAAAAAATCTCTATGTTTGTGTGTGGTGCGCACACTCAAATACACTTCTAAAAGGTTTTCTCTGGTCTAGACACATGGTGGATTTTACCACAGTTCTATTCCTTAAAATGTCAGACAGTATTCTAGACATTNTAAAACAGCAGTTCACAACCTGTAGGTCGTGACCCCTTGGGGTCAAACGAACCTTCCACAGCNGTCACCTAAGACTATTGGGAAAACACAGATACTTACATTACAATTCATAACAGTAGCAAAACTACAGCTATGAAGTAGCAACGAAAATAACTTTATGGTTGGGGGTCACCACAACATGAGGAACTGTATTAAAGGTGTTGGGAAGGTTCATAGCANCTCTACAACCCCNAATCATAGCAACTCAAGTTTGCAGATGAGAAAACAGAGCCTCAGGTAGGCAAAACAGCTTACTCCAGGCCAAAAGCTATCACTGGAACCAGGAGATGGACGGTTTCTCCAGAAGACACACACTGGGCAGCTCTTCTGCCCATGTCCTCCTCAACAGTTGCCCCCGGTGATCCTCTTAGGGAGGAACTGCACCCAGCTCCTGCCTCTATCAATGACGTCACCCACTTCTCATCTTGTGACTGACAGCCGATCTCTGCCAGTGCCCTCTAGTGGGCTCAACGAGGGTGCCCAACACTTCCTGGCTGGTTTCAGAGGTGTCAGCACCCTCTGGTGTTGGTCAGAGACCAAGGAATCTCCCCATTTGCCTGGGCTGTTCTTTAAGGAAGGTTCTAGGATATCTGGGTCCCACTTTAGTGATCAGAATAGGGTAGGAACATGGCCACAGTCCCAAATTCCTTTTTGGAGAGCCAGCAAAGTCCTCCGACTGAGTCTACAGCTGAGATCAAGTCTTAGCTCCCGTAGTCCCCTATTCCAGGACAGGCACCTACGCCTAGACTAAGTTCTAAAATTTATTATTCTNCCTGACCTTGAGAAGGTCTCAGGGCTGGAGAGATGGCTCAGTGGTTAAGCACACTGGCTGTTCTTCCAGAGGACCCAGGTTCAATTCCCAGCACCTACATGGCAGCTCACAACTGTCTGTGGCTCCAGTTCCAGAGGATCTGACACTCCGCAAAGACATACATGCAGGCAAAACACCAGTGCACATAAAAAAACGAATAGAGAGAGAGAAAGAGAGAGAGGTCTTACTCTCTCTAAGCAACAGTGCCCTCCTCTGACTGGAATAGACACTTGGTCTACACTGCCGTTTTAGGAGTGCTGAGCAGCAAGACAGACGGCAAAGGTAGCATGGCTGGAAGACTGAAGGTTTCCATAATTCANCTTCCTTCCTGGCGGTGCGGACCACCAGCTCAGTGTCTCAGAACTCCTTCAGATGANTAAGCAAACTGCTCTAGCGGAATATGGGTTCATATTGTGCCATTGNCATCTTTGGACATGTTAGAAAAGAACATCTTTTCCTCAAAGCGGTTGCAGCACCTGCCAGGGGGCGGGGGGTGGTGGTGGGGGCTCAGTGCACAGATGTATGCTGTGTTGGGGGTGGGGCTTTGGGTCAATGAACAACCTGCTCAACAAAACATGGAGTTTTGGCACCCTGTGCATCAAAACCCCTATCTCTATTCTCTCTCAAAAAAAAAAAAATGCCATTAAATAGACATTCTGGGCTCATTTACAGGACATCAAACAATCAGCTTTAAGGAAAATACAGCAATAATTAGATGCCTTGGTTTCTCTTTGTGGAGAGAAAGAGTCCCCTCTAACTGGGTTTGCTCAACTTCTTCATAGAGCAGAAATTTTCTTACAGTTAGATCTAGAGTCCAAAGAATTCCTCCTTTAAGCAGGCCATAATTCTTACAGTGGATTTAGTCTCCCAGTCACTAAAAGAAATGACTTAGAGAGAGGAGGAGGGGGAAGGAGAGCCAGAGAGCAGGCGAGTCGGGGGCTTTCTGGAATATATTTTCACATCTCTCTGGTCTCCCCCAGTCCCATGCCTCCTCCGTCTCCTCTCCACTTCTCTTNGCTCTCTCCTCTCTCTTCTTCATTCTCTGAACATCTACTTTCATCTTAAAACCTCTGCTGGCCTGGTCTTACCCTCCTCCATTTCTCTTCCCTCACCTTTCTCTCTCTCTTTTTCATTGATTTATAGTAGATTAATTCAAATTACCCAACAGCTTTATGTATTGCATGTATAATTACTCAATAGCTTTATGTGATGCATGTATCATTATCCAATAGGTTTATGTATTACATGTATAATTATCTAATAGCTTTATGTATTTCATAAATAATCACTCAATAGCTTTATGTGTTGCATGTATAATTACTCAATAGTTTTATGTATTGCATGTATAATTACTCAATAGCTTTATGTGTTGCATGTATAATTACTCAATAGTTTTATGTGTTGNATGTATAATTACTCAATAGCTTTATGTATTGCTTATATCATTATCCANTAGGTTTATGCATTACATGTATAATTATCTAATGGCTTTATGTATTGCATGAATAATCACTTAATAGCTTTTTAATTAAATTTTTTAAATTATACATGTGTTGCATATATAATTAAAACACAGTAAGTCTGAACCAGTCATAGCTATTTCATAAAAATTCCTATATTTTGGGCTGGGGAAGGTAGCTGGATGATTTAGCATTTAATCTCACATGCCTGAGGCTGGGGATTTGATCCCCAGAACCACAAAAGAAATGCTAGACTTTATTTACTANTATGTTTTTAAATGATAAGGCATTGTCTGCATTTCTTCTCTAACTAATTTAAAAGGTATTTACTCATTTGATCAATTTACTATTGAGCATTTGAAGTGTTAAATGGTAATGGTTTTCACTCACAATCCTTAATACTATTATGGTCACGATATCTAACACTGTTAGCCATGTCTTGGAGATAAAGGAGCCCAAGACCACTCTTTACTACCCTCCTGAATTTTTAAAATTTATATATGTGTGGCAGTTCTGGGGATTGAACTCAGAGCCACATGNATATGAGGCTAACATTCCACTACTCCACTATATTCCCAGCCCTTTACAAACTTTTATTTTGAGGCATTGACTTGTCTAGGTTTGATAACCAGTAAAAAGCTGTGTTTAAAATAGTGTTTCTCTTAAAGCTGAAGAGACAGCTCAATGGGAAAAGTGCTGGCTGTAAAAGTGTGAGGACTGAGTTTGGGTCCCAGAACCCACAAAATGAGCTGTGATACCAGCTCTTCCACAGCAAGAGGGAAGGCTGCATCAGGAGACTCCCAGAAAACCTCAGGCCTCACGTGTGCAACAGCCAATTGGAGACTTTGTCTCCAACAAAGTGGAAAATGAGGACCAATACCTGAGGTTGTCCTTTGATGCCCCACGGCATGTGATCATGCTCACACATAAACATGTACACACACCCATGAACATACACAAGACTGTAAAAAAAAATCACACCTTTCTTCATATATCAGCCATAGATCCTTTTCTATCCCACTAATCTTTGACAAGGAAAAGCTCTATGGATTGTGCAATGCAAAAGAAGCAGAGAGAGAGAGACTCTCTTCCAATTGGCACGAAGGGGAATCTTGGGGTGCCAGCAGCCAGGAAGGGTCGGGTGACTGAGTGTGAAGGTGGATTCTCCACTCCAGGCCTCTCCTTTTCTTTCCAGGCTTTTCCTTTGTCCCCCCCCCCAGACAGAATTGGAGGGCCAGAGAAGGCATCTCATTTCTCATAAGACACACAGGCAGCTCATTTGACCTAATTGTTAAATGCAGTCCATGTATAGCACAAGATATATGTCTTCCTGTAGTAACTACAAGAACTCAAACAGCTTAATAAGAGCTCGTCACTACCTAAGTGCAATTTATGACCTCCGGGAGGAGATAGGTCACTTAAGCCTCCACTCATTTGCCAGGTGGTCAAAATCAGATTCAACCCCAAAGTCTATAGATTACATGTCAAATCCACATCCCCATGCCATAGGTCACTCTAATGGAGGGTCAGGGATGGGGTATCCACACAGGCTCTCCTTTCAGCACTTGTGTGTGTGCAGGGCCTGGCCCATTGACACCAGACAGCCACAAACAGCTGCTTCCCTTACCGCAGCCCTCCAGCATCCTCTAAGTACCTTCTTCTGCAATAAGCCATGTGACTTCTTTTCCAGGGTATACAATGATCTGCAATTAGCAGGCATTTTTTGCTGACTGGCTTTGGGTTTATTAAACAGTGAATTCCCAGAGCACTTTGGTTTTTGCTGTTGGTGNTAGTGATGATTTTAACAGCACCTGTCACATTATGTTCAGTTGCAGAAAATATTTCTGGCTATGTATGGTAGCCCAGCAATATGGTTTCAGTAAGCCAGGTCCCCTCNTTTTGGTGGGCTAAAGAGTCATTAGGCAGGGGGAGAGGACAGGGCATATTCACAGAGAACATTCCCCTCCATTGGTGATGGGAAGGAATGACATGTTCTGCCCAAGATGCTGTTGTCTGATGGGAGTAGTTAGGACAGACTTGTAGGAAAAAGTGATACTTAGCTAGGTGTCTGGGAGGCGCTAGGGAGGAATATGCCAGATAAAGTGAAAAAAGCTATGCTAAGTCTGTGAAAAGAAAGGTGGGAGCAGGTGGGAAGAGAGGGAGGGGCTGGTGCTGAGGGAACTAAGTGGAGGTGGTTAGGTTTTGTTTTGACTGTGGGAACGATTTCCTTTGCCTTTAAACTAATGTTAGAAAGATTCATGTACAAGATCCCACCCACATGTAGAATCTAGAAAATTCCAACTTTTAAGAGACAGAGAGTAAGATCNGGGCTCCCAAGGACAGAGGTTGAGGTGATGTTGGTCAAAGGAAAATAATAAAGTTCAGTTGGGGGAAATAAAGTTCAAGGCACAAGGCAGTGACTGCAGTTGTTAACTATGTATTGCATTCTTTTTATTTTTTTTATTTAAGTATGGGTGTTTTACCTGCATGTGTGTCTGTGCACCATGGAAGCCAGAAGAAGGTGTTGGAATGGCTGGAACTGGAGTTACAGACAGTTGTGAGCTGCCATGTGTAGGTGCTGGGAATTGAACCTGGGTCCTCTGGAAGAAGCTGTCAGTGCTCTGAACTGCTGAGCCATCTCTCCAGGCATTGCATTAAAAAACAGATAAAAGCAGAAGTTTCATGTGTTCTCACCACAAAAAAATAAGTATGTGTGTGTCAACACATATTAATCATCTAGACTTAGATATCCCAAGATATATACACATATGAAAAATTATGTGTGCCATAAATATATGATTTATTTATTTGTCAATTACAGCAACAATTTTTTTGTTTTTGTTTTTTCTGAGACAGGGTTTCTCTGTGTAACAGCCCTAGCTGTCCTGGAACTCGCTCTATAGGCCAGGCTGGCCTCAAACTCACAGAGATCTGCCTGCCTCTGCGTTCCAAGCGCTGGGATTAAAGGCGTGCACCACCATCGCCTAGCTAGAGCAACAATTTTAAATAAATTTTTTTCCANTTTATTTTATGTCTATGGATGTTTTGCCTACATATATGTCTGTGTATTGCATGTATGTAGTGCGTGAGAAAACCAGAAGGGGGCACTGCATCACCTGTAGCTGGAGTTATTATGAGTTGCCATGAGTTCTGGGAATGAAACCCTGATTCTCTGAAAGAGCAGCCAGTGCTCTCGACTGCTGAGCCATCTCTCCAGCCCCTTAAATAAACTTTTTTTTTTAAAAGTACATTGATTGATTGATTGATGGATGGATGGGTGGATGGATTGTGTATGTGTCTGTGTGTGTTTGCCTGTGTGTGTGTGTAATATAGTGTATGCATGTGTACTTGTTTGTAGTGTGTACCTGGTGTGCACACAGGCACACATGCATTTGTGGAGGCCAGAGGTTGGCATCAAATATCTTCCTCAATCTCTTGCCTCAGTATGTTTTGAGACAAGGTCTCTCACTGAACTTGGAGCTTGCCAATCCTGGCCAAGGAGTCCCAAGGATGCCCTGTCTCTGTCTCCACAGTGCCGAGGTTACAGATGCATGCTGCTGTGCCCAACTCTGAGATACCCTCCAGGCTCTCAGGAGGTGATGAAGTGAACGAGTGTATGTTTCATGGAGACTGGAGAGGAGGGAGGAAGACAGAGGTGATTGTGTTGGGGGCAAGTCAAGGGGACACTTCCTGGTCATCCTACTCTAAGACTCCCTTGGAAGGCAGGGACTGTGCTGAAGTTCCCATTTTAAATGCTTTGTACTCTGCAGGCTCTGAGGAATCCCAGCTGGGGACCACGTATATGGACTGTCAGAAGTACCATGTCAGTTGCGGAGTTTCTAATATGTGTCCACACCCTGGGACACCTTTGGAATGTTGGTTCTCTGAATACCCATGTCATTCACACCCACTCAGCCTGTCCTATTCCCCTTGGCCCCTCACACTTCGCTTGCTTTTAGATCTGGCAGAAACAAAACAAACCCAAAATACACGGCCAACTGGCACATGATGAGTGACAAGCTGCCTGTCTCAAAAAGGCATCACCCTACTGGGTTGAGGGTCTTTCAGTGCTAAGTGCAGCAACCCTAGCCCCCGGTCTGTTGTAATTCTAGATGGAGGTAGCCAGGGCAGGGCACTGTTGGCCAGTATGAACAGCCTGAGAGGTAAGTTCTCAGCCCACGTGGGAAGATCACCATCTTGCAGTCAGTTAGAAGCATAAAATTAACCCTAAGTAGAGGTTAATTAGATGTGCTGGGGTGGCATGAAGGGAGNTGGTTCTGGTTACTAAGGAAAGCCTCTCCACAGGGAAGGGAAGGCCACTTTGTGGCCATGTGGTCTCCCTTTTGCTCCTCATCTGAAGCAAGATAGCAAACTGTCATTTTGTATTTTGTGCAGAGGTTCCCCAGCTTGGCTGTGGGCGAGTACATTTAGCCCACCCGAACCTGTTTCCTNGTGAATACAGTGAGTTCTAGTCCCTACTGCACAGGAGTGAGCCGAAGGGTCAAAGGAATGACTGGCCCTCAGAAGGCCTTCTCTAATGTCAACGGACTCAAATTTACAAGCTTGAACCTACTAAAAGCGAGTTCCTACNTCAGAAGTATGAAGTGCTGGAGAAAAGCAGACAGCTATCATATGTCTGTGGTTTACACTGTGGTTAGTAAGTATGTACTCCAGGGAGATCAGACCCTTAATGCAGAGTTGTTTGCAGCCCAGAAGTGACCAGCTAGCACTTAATGACAGGNCCATTGTTAGTGGGAGGGCGTCAGCCATGTTGTCTTCTGTTAGCACTGAAACAAGCATGCTAACGTATTAGACTGATTTTCTTTGGAGAAAAAAGTGACTCATTAATAAGCCAGTGAGAATCAAGTTCTCATCATGAAAACAGTGGTGTATATTCACTGACCATAGTAGTTCGCACTCACTCCCCTGTCTTATGTGTAAGAAAGAGGGCTCCCCTGGGTCCTGCACTGTAGCCGAAAGTTTCTCGGCTACCGCCCGGCCACTCAGTCCCNACGAACCTCTCCCACCGGCGGTGTAGCAGCCCCCTATAAAATAATCATTCAGAGGCTTATAGTAACTACAAATTGTACAGCCTATGGCTCAGGCTTCTTGCTAGCTAGCTCTTTCATCTTAAATTAACCCATTTCTATTAATCTATGTTTTGCTATCTGGCTGTGGTGTTACCTGCTCTCTCATGTCTTACTTCTCCTGTTGGCTTGCAGCATCTCCTGATTCTGCCTTTCTTCTCTGTCTCTCTCTGTCTCTGTCTCTGTCTCTGTCTCTGTCTCTGTCTCTATCTCTATCTCTGTCTCTCTCTCTCTTGATTGCCCACCTGGCTGTAAGCTTTCTTGCCATAGGCCAAAAAGTTTTATTTATTAACCAATGGGAACAACACACGTTCACAGCATACAGAAAGACATCCCACAGCACTGCACTTTTTACCTTTCTAGAGGGTAATAACCGCTCAGAGGTTCAGTGCTGGGAAAACGGTGGAACCAAAGTTTCTTTTGACATCGATGGCTAAACAGTTCCCAATTTTAGGGGCTGGAGAGGTGGCTTAGAGGTTAAGAGCACTGACTGTTCTTCCAGAGGTCCTGAGTTCAAGTCCCAGCAACCACACGGTGGCTCACAACCATCTGTAATGAGATCTGGTGCCCTCTTCTGTATACATAATAAATAAATCTAAAAAAAAAAAGGTTCCTAATTTTAAAATGTTAACTTGTTTATATATTGTGGGGAATGTTGCATTTTAAGGCTTGGGGAAATCAAATAGAGTTAGGTTTATTTTGAAAGGAGAAAAATGTATTTTGGCTCATAATCTTAAATGCCTCTGTTACTCCCACCAGTTGAGAATAAGACCAATACCATCACTGCCACAGTTTAAAGCCAAATTTGAAGCAAACTACAATTAAATATTGGCCAGGTGGATGGGCTCTGGTCAGGTCCACACCCAGGTTCTTGGGAAGAGGCCCTGAGTCACAGTTTGCGGTGGCTTAAGAAGGAAAACCCATAATTCATTGCATTTCTCATCAGGCCCAATCAAGGGCAAGCACACATCCTGATGTACCTCTAGCCTACATCCAATCAGGGGAAAGCATATATCCTGACATATTCCGTGACTGTGAACCTCCCGCCCACATGTGGTCAAGCACATCTAATGTAGATGGGTGAAACAAACTTGTTTAGGGGAGTGAAAACACATGGCTGTTATCTCCCATAAACAGTAGCCTCCAGCATTTCAGGAACTATCTGTCTGTCCTTGGGCAAGGGGCTTGCAGATCAGAAACATTTTTGTTTCATGGCTCTCTAAGGCACAGTAATTAAAACTTAAAATGTAACTTTGGCTCTCACACCTCCCCCATAACTAGCTGGCCCCATTGCTTTTAGGCAATGACAGAACATCATGGCAGAAGAAATCTTCTCACTTTAGAGCAGCCAGGGAGAAGGGAAAGAGCCAGCCTGAGCTAAACAGCATTTTACAGAGGAAAAGGAGCCAGGGCTCAGTGGCTTAGACAAACCCTTAGTGGCCTGCAGGATCAAAGGCCCCCATAGAGAAATAATGTAGACATAGAAAGAGGGGACAGGGTACTGTCTATAATCTGAGCATCTTGGATGTGACCTCCAGGATACCAATGAAGAGAGAAGCTAATGTGGGCTCCACCAGACTCCAAATATTAACTATCTGCTGTTTATTTCTCCATAACCAACCTACCTGCCAGTGTTGGGCAGAACACACTGAGGTATGGAAGCCCTAAGAAACAGTTGGTGTTCCCCTATGTTCCAGAAAGAGCCACCAGCATCCAGGTCAGCCCAGAAAATAGATCTAGAGAGAACTCCTCAAGATCTCTCCATTAGCTCACTGAAANGAATTAAAGCTGAGTCACATTTGAGTGTTACAGGAAGTAACCACCAGGGGGCACACTTTCATCACTGGAAAGCCTGGGTCTCAGTTCCTGTTGGAAAAAAAAAGTGCCAAGATGGAAGCCTTTGGGGAGATGAGGAAGAAGGGGAACACACAGGTATCTTCAGAAAGAAACACGTTTTTCCTTTGCATGCTTCATACCCAAACGTTATTTGTTGTTTTAAATATTGACCAACACTACTGTGGGGAATGCTGGGTTGCAGGATTTCCTCCTTTCTTTGGTCTAACCCGGAGTGGCTATTCAGACCCCAAACAGTATTCCCTGTTTCCCTTTCTCAGTCTTCCGGATTCTCATTTGGTAGGCTTAAGACTATATAATACCAATTAAAACCATTTAAGACTATTCATAAAAATAAAAAAATAAATAAATTTAAAGAAGACTGAAACTGCCTCTTNAGAGGAGCTAGAGTATGTTCTATTTTCTCAACCTCCAACAGACAGTGATGATGTTGGCCAAATCCCTGGCTGGCTTTGCAGACTTAGAAGGCTCTCTGCTCTTCATTTCCTGCGGCTAGCATAGCTAGTCCTGATGTCAGGAGCGATCATGAGAGGGTCATAGTAAAGGTGAAGATTTGGCTGTCTCACACCAGTCAAGGTGTGGGGGAGGGATGGGGAATGAGGAGGGAAGACTGAGGCAGGAAGATTGCTGCAAGTTCAAGGCCAGCTCTGTCTGTATAAGTAAGACCCAGGAGCTGGAGATATGGCATAGCAGGTAAGGCCACTGCTAACCAAGCATGAACATCTGAATTTTAATCCCCAGCACCCACACAAAACCTGAGTCTGATCACATACAACACACACTAATTAATTAATTAAAGATAAAACTATACCCGTAGTAAGTTAAAACAAACAAACAAACAAACAAACGAAAAATGAGACCCTGTCTCCCAAGAAAGGGAAAATGTGGGGTGTGGAACACTTACACTCACATGTTGTTGGCAGGACTGTAAAGTGGTACAGCTAGCTGCCAAGGCAACCAATATGACGGTTCCTTAAAAAAATGGGACCTAGAAATACTACATGACCCTGAGCTGGAGAGATGGCTCAGAGGTTAAGAGCANTGACTATTCTTCCAGAGGTCCTGAGTTCAACTCCCAACAACCACATGGCAGCTCACAACCATCTGTAATGAGATCTGGTGCCCTCTTCTGGTGTGCACGCATACATGCAGATAGAGCACTCATACATAAAATACCTAAATCATTTTTTTTAAAAAAGAAATACTATGTGACCCAACAACTGTAGGTGTACCATAGTCCCAAAAGAATCGAAAGCAGAGATGAGCAGACGTGTGCACATCTGGTTTCATTATGTTATTCACAACAAGCAGAAGGTGGAAGCAAGCCAATATCCATCAAAAAATTCACAAGCACAGTGCAATATGTGCTTGCAATGGCAAAGGAGTCAGCCCTAAGAAAGAATGGAAACTCTAACACATACTACAATAGATGAACATTGAACACATTATGCTAAGTGGCATAAAGCAGACTGGAAAGAACTAATGTAATTCNACTTTTTTTCAGATATGTGGAATGGGCACTGTCATACAGAAAGAGTCATTGCCCACTGCTGCAGGGAGAGGCCGTGGGAAAGCACATTCTCAGTAATGAAAAACTGAGTCTCTGGACGTGACAGTGATGATGGTAACACAATATGAATGTGCTTCAAACCACCGAACTGTGTATTTGAATAATTTAAAGGGTAGCACTTTACATTACGAATGTTTTACAAAAAAAAAAAAGGAGATTCCTGGGTCCTACATCACTGGTTCCCCAGGTTTGGGAGAAAGCACAGGAATTCTCAATTTTATTCTGGATTTTTATTTTGTTTTATGTGTATGGGTGTCTTTACTGCATGTATGTCATATATAATAATTATATAAGGGTGTCTCTTCCCATTCAAAACAGCACCAGCAATAAAACACAAAGATGGGCCAGGTGGTGGTGGCACATGCCTTTAATCCCAGCACTCGGGAGGCAGAGGCAGGCAGATCTTTGAGTTCAAGGCCAACCTAGTCTACACAGTGAGTTTTAGGACAACCAGAGATACACAGAGAAACTGTCTTGAAAACTAAAAGTAGATAGATAGATAGATAGATAGATAGATAGATAGATAGATAGATAGATAGTGGCTAGCCAGCCTAGCCAAAGTGGTTATCTTCAGATTCAATGAGAGACCCTGTCTCAAAAGAATAAAGCAGAGAGCAAAAGAAGGCACACAACAACACAGCATAAAAAAATTAAAACAATCCACAAATGCCCACTCAATATCCTCATATTATAATATAGGTAATGAGGGCTGGCAATGTGAGTCAGTTGATAGAGTGCTTGCCTAGCATACCCGAAGCCTTAGATTCAATTCCAAGCCCTAATGGTAAAGCTTGGCATGATGGCCCAGGAGGCAGAAGGATACAAAAGTCATCTTTGGCTACACAGTGAGTTAACAACCAGCCTGGGCTACATGAGACTTTGTCTCAAAACCAACCAACCAACCAATCAACAACAAAACTCTGAGTTGATGATACCTTAGTAACTAGCTGTTTACAAAGTGTGTTTACACCCATTATCATTTAGCAAGTGGAGTTGTTTACAAAGCAAACAGCATCATACCCTGATAGCTGAGAGTGGCCACCTACACTTCTGCATTTTTACTGCCAAATCTTTTGTGTCTTATGGCTGCTTTGCTTTGTGTTTCTGGCATCTCTTGTTGTCCTAGAATAGGACAGATATAATCCATTCATTTGCAGATTAGCCCCTTAGGCAGCCAGGCAAAAGAGCACAGTGCTGGTCAGGTAGCAGCTAGCAGCGTTTTTCTTGCCTCTCTAGGATAGAGCAAAATTCTTGAGCACTAAATAACTCCTGCACAGACAGACAGACGATGGATGGGCTGTTGGAACCATGCTTCTGTTTCGTCNGCTTGGCAAGAAGTGTCAGGTAATTGTGAAGGGGTGATCTGGCTATGCCAGTCTGGCCAGGGCACCCTCACTGTTTTCCCATCCATGTTCCCACAAAGCAGTGGCTCTCACCGACGACGGTTTACTTGCTACAAGGGACTGNAAAGATGTTTTTGGTCATTTANTTTTTCAACTGTGCTCATGAGTGGCCACAAGAATATGAAAACCTATTTGAGTCTCACAAGTATTTCAAGTAAGGACATAGCCTCAGAGACCCCTTGTAGGCCACCACTCTCTCTAGGACTAAGTAACTTACAGGGTCCAGTACAGGAGGAAGGTGGAGGGTCCCTTGTTCAAAACTTCAGAATTTCACAGGGCGGTGGTGGCNCACGCCTTTAATCCCAGCACTCGGGAGGNAGAGGCAGGAGGATCTCTGTGAGTTCTAGGCCAGCCTGGTCNACAGAGTGAATTCTAGGCCAGCCTGGTCTACAGAGTGAGTTCCAGGATAGCCAGGGCTACACAGAGAAACCCTGTCTCGAAAAACAAAACAAACAAACAAAAAAAGAATTTCAAGGGGCTGGGATTCAGCTCTGTGAGTGCTAGGGGCACTTGTGTTGGGAATCTCCAGCTTGTGGAGGTGGCGGGGGTGGGGGTGGGGCAATGGCTCCTCCCCCGGAACTCCTCAAGACCTCACCTACAGGGTATTTAAGGTCTGGTTCATAGANCTTCCCTGTGATTTCTCTTCTTCCCCGGAGATCACCGGGGAATGCTTTGCTCATTAAATCTGGACTTTTAATTCAGTTTGATTTGGCTTATTGCATCGGTGGAGAAACCCACTACCGGGGATTTTCAATATACTTATCAACTTGCTTAGCGTGCAGAGGCCTCAGTGTCTTCTCTAACATCAGCAAAGAAAAGTAAGACAGTAACACCACGGCGTTAAAGTGAGGGCAGGGCCTTTGCACATACAGACAGTTCACATCCTTAAGGCCAGGATTCAGCCTCTTACAATTAAATTCCCAGTCTGGAGAACTGGACCTGAGTTTGGTTCCAGCACCTACATCGGGCAGCTCACAACTGCTTGTAACTCCAGCTCCAGGAAATCACACACACACACGCACACACACACACACACACACACACTTAAAATAAAAATGAATCTTAAAATTTTTAGTTTGCTGTTTGATTGAACCAGGACATTAATATAAATTTTAATTTTAAAAGATGCAAAAAATAAGTGTCTATCAACCTTTGATAAACCAGCCTGCCTCTATCTTGGGTTGAAAGCCATCTTATAGTAAAGACAAACTAAGTTCATTCCTGTTTATATTTTTATTTTTACTTATTTATTTTGNTTTTTTTCTGGCTATACTGGAACTTACTCTGTAGACCAGGCTGGCCTCAAACTCACAGAGATCTGCCTGCCTCTGCCTCCTGAGTGCTGGGATTAAAGTTATGTGTCACCACCACGTGGCTCATTCCTGTTATAATTAAGTCTGTTACTCAAGGATTGGGCTATGCCGCACCTGTAACNTTAACTACAAATGGTTCAATACTGCCTGTTCCAGGAAACCTTATCTCTGTTTCAGGAGGTGTTTATGACCAACNTGTATGCTTATGTTCTGCTTCTGTGACCCTGCTTATTTGCTTGCCAAGTCCCTCATTTGGAAACCCCCTACCCCTGAGCTACAAAAACCTTATCTTCCCCATGTCCAGGGTNTCCCACTAAAACCCATATTAGGGAAGATAGCCCCTGGACCAGCTGTATTCTGCTGTGCCCAATAAAAAATCTTGCTCCAATTTGGCCATTGGGTTGGTAGTCTTTCACTCCTGTCTGTGGACTTAACATCATCNCTATTGGAACTACTGTTGCCAATTTCTTGTGTGTCTTACCAGAGATTTTCATTCAGTTGTAAACATCCATGTTTACCCCTCTAGAAGCTGTGGGACCTGGGAGAATGGAGCCTAAAAATGACGCAGACTAAAGTCTCATGCGTTAGCCCATTTTATTCAGTGCACCAGACAATTTATACTATGGGGGTTAAGAGGAGTCACATCAGTAAAGTGTACAGTCACAGGGCAAGCTACATGCAGTAAAAACAAGTTTTTCTATAGATGTATATAATAACAATATAATAATAACAGAAAATAACAATAGCCAGTTGTAATGCATAATCTGAAGTAAATTCACTCCTATCCACTACACCAGGGAGGGACACGAAAGCATAATCCAAGAACAATTCCATGGTTTTGGAGAAACTGAGGTCACAAGACTCTTGTCTTAGTTTNTTGGAGTGTTCTCANGAGCACTGAGAAATCTCACTTAACTCATTCTTGGACCTTGTGTTCCAACACATACACACACAATATATTATCTATCTTCCTTTAGGACACACATAGGCACACAAATAATGNCATAATTTCCTCATTGTTCTGTATTATATATGTATATCTATAACTATATTTATATCCATATCAGAGATCATTCCTTATCCATACAGATTGTATTGTTTCCATTTTCCCACGGTATTCTACTATGTAGATCTAACATGGCTTATTTATCTAGTTCCCTTTTTTGTTTTAGTTTTGAGACAGGGTCCCTCTACTGTCCCTCATAGCTCTGGCTGTCCTAGAACCTGTCTCTTATACACATCTAGATGTGTATAAGAGACAGAGTTCCCTTTTTTGTTTTAGTTTTGAGACAGGGTCCCTCTACTGTCCCTCATAGCTCTGGCTGTCCTAGAACTCACTNTGTAAACCAGGCTGGNCTTGAACTCTCAGAGATCCACCTGCCTCTGCCTCTAGAGTGCTGGGATTAAAGGGGTGCNCCACCACACCCAGCCTATCTAGCTCAGTTTCAGTTTCATGGACGACTATGTTGCCTAAAGTTGCCCTACCCCTAAATCCTTGCAGTTCATTTTCCTGCAGGTGAATTCTTCTGTGGAATTGTCAGGTCAGAGACTATGATTTGTTTTCAACTGTGAGACACTGCCTGTTGACTTCTGACCAGAGTGTACAAGTTCACAGTCTCAGCAGCAGGCTTAGCACTCTGATCTTTGCTTCCCCAATGATACAGTAGCTTGTTGCAGTGTTAACTTTCATTTCTTACCACCAGTAGAGTGGAACTGTCCAGTGGTTAAACATCGGTCTCCTCTGTGAAATGACTGTTCAGATTCTCACTTCTGTATTGTGCTGGATTTTGTTAAATACTTTTCTTCTCTCCTTTTTACTTGTATAAGTATTTTACCCATTTAGAATGCAAGTTTTGGAAGGGCACTTGCAGCCAACCCTGAGGGCCTGAGTTTGATCCCTGGGTATCAAAATGGTAGAAAAAGAGAACCAATTCCCAAAAGTTGTTGTCTGGTCTCCAGAAGTGAACTGTGGCACACATGCATGCATGCATACAGCACACATACACACACAAAATAAATAAATAAATGTAATGAAAAGGATGCTAGTTTTAGGTTCCTGAGCATTTAAAATATCTTCACCATCTTTTTTTTTTTTTTAACCTTCGTAAGGACTTGTTTTGCCATGAAGGATAGTTTAATGAACTTGAGCTTATTTTCTTTTATGGCTTCTGGATTTTGCAACACACTCAGACCTGAGTTCCCATGTGTCCTTCCAATGTTCCTTTGATTTTATTCTCACACATAAACCTTGGCTCCGTTGGAATGTGTTTTCATATAAAGTGTGAAACAGGAGGCCAGTTTTATTTGGCTACCNCATTGCCCCAGCATTTAGTGCCTTTCCTCCATGGATTTGAAATCCCGTCTTTATCAGATAGCAAATTCCTATGAGCATTTCTAAACATTCAATTTCATACACATATTAATTTTTATTTCTGAGCATCTTATGTCATTTATAAGAATGATTAAGCAAAATTATCAAAAAAGGAGTCAGTGGAATATAGCTTAGTGGTAAAGTACTCGTNTAGTGTGTACAAGGCCCCAGGTTTGATTCCCAGGACTGTTAATATTCTGATCCACCCCTTGAAATCCCACCCCTTGGCTCCGCCCTGCCTCCTGACGTAAAAGCCTCATTCTAAGGAAAAACTCCTCCCCTTCCTCTCTCTCCCTTCTGCTTTTCCTCCCACGAGGGGCGCACCCTCAACCTCTCTTCTTCTTCTTCTTCTCTCTCTTTCTCTCTGTCTTTCTCTTTCCTTCATCTCTCTATTATAATAAACTCTCCATGTGGATGCAGTGTCTGGGTTGTGAATTACTGGCCACTGCCATGCCAACCATGCCAACCATGCATCTGCCCAGCTGCTGCATCTGCCCAGCATGATTCCCTGCATGTGGGGGATACTCTTGGGGGTCCCCACACACAATAATTCATAACAAGGACCAAAGGAGAAAAAAACAAACCTAAACCTCTTTGCAGTTTTCAGTTTGGGCATGGGACTAGCAGCCAATGTGTGACTTATTCAGAGCCACTTAATTCAATACAATAATCCCTAAAGGATGATTCTGGTATGTAATTACTTTCATGTACGTCTGAAGGGGAAAAAAANATCCTAATGGTAAAATCCTGGGTTTGGGAGACAGACAGACCTGGGTTTCCATGCCAACCCCACACCTACTTAGCTGTGTGACCTTGGGTGAGGTCCTTAGTTACTTAGCTGGTCTTCAGTTTCTTCATTCATAAAATAGAAATAAATACAGACCTTCAGCCANTGAGTCAATTAAAAAGCAAAAGATGCATACAATAGNGCCTGGTAGATAGTAAATTCATTATTGCTATTTTTGTTGCTCCTAGGGCTTAATCCACAGGTGACTAAACTTGTCTTCATTTGTTCACTCAAACAGTTGCCACACGCTGTTTTTCCTCCACGGAGGCCTCACATTCCTTACCCCAGCTCTTACAGATACATCACAAAATGTACNCTTTTTCTACAAACAGAATCCATGTTCTTGTCTTGTTCCAGTANAGTACCCACTTCCTGGGGCTAGTAGGCATTCTTTGGTCACCAGAGCCTAACCTGGGATTTCCTCAGGTTTCCACCCAAGTCAAGATCAAAGAGGTGTTGGGGGAGGGGGAAAATAGGGCTCAGCTGAGAGAGAAGGCAAAGGATTCCATGGCTTGGAGATGGGAAGGCTTCGCTCCAGAAACTGCAGTCTCCTCAGGACNGACTGGCTAGAAAACGTGAAGATCAATTTTCTTCCTCCTACAATACCTGCCCCCTTTTGCTCTGTGATGGTCAAGCCATGTCACCTGGGGGGCAGGGTAGCACATTATGTGTTTCTCAACCNAGCCTGCTCTGAGTCCACACAGACAAAAGTGCCAGGCCCTGGCTGGCTCTGTGTCAGAGGAGTCAAGTTGGTTTAGATTTAATTTAATTATGCAACAGAAAGAGGCTGGACTAAAGGCTAGAAAACTACCCTATCTCTTTCATGGACTATGAAACCTCAAGCCACCACCTCCCATGGCCTCCCTGCAATGGGTCAAGGCATCCTGACTGCATTACAAGGACTCCCGTCTTCTTTGCCAGCCCTCCATCTCTGCTGTAAAACNGAGGACTAAATGTAATGGGTCTTTGTCATTTAATTAGCATCCTCTGTGGCTCAGCCCTGGTCACTGACACATGAGCAATGGTTCTGTTAGTATCATTGGGAAAACATTGAACTCTGANGCTCCCACAACCAAGGTTTCACTNGTTCCTTCCCTACGAGGGAGAGTGATAGAGGGACACCAACAAGATACTGAAGAAAGCAAGACACTGATGTGGGAACACCACCATTTCACTGTCACCCCCCACAAACTTCTTGCCAGGCACGTCTTTCATCTGGCTTTAGAAAGAAAATTCTAGATGAGGCAGAGTCTGACTTGGCAAGACAAACCACCCTTCCCTGGCCAAACTGCGCAGAGTGACCCACATTTCTTCTCCCTGTCTCATATTCTCTCGTTGACTCTTGGGCCAACTGTTGAGAGGACTGGAAAGAGCACAGACCCTTACAAGAGGAAAACACCCTAAGACAGGANCGGCAAATTAGGAATTAAACCTGAGTCTGCCCCCTCCCCAGCNACTTTCATGAAGTTGTGTTGGGACTCAGCCGGCGCCCTCATCTGCTTCTGTGTTACCTGTGTTACCTGGAGCTTTTGTGCTCCAGTGACAGCATCCAGCAGTTATGATAGACAGTACCACCTAAAAAGCCCGAGGTATTTATCATCTTGGCCTTACAGGGAACTTCACTCACCTCTGCCTGTGAGTTCCTTCTAATTAGACTGCCAGAACTATCCTAATGCCTCTTCATTNCAAAGCCAGGTCTTCGGGGTTTCCTTTGAGTNTGGGGGCTACTCCATGTTTTCCTTCGACATTCCCTTTTTGCTTATGCTAGACTGGGTCCATTACTATTGCTTACAACCAATGAAACCTAGTGTTTTAGCATTTATTTAACTTTTTTTAACTTTCTAAATATTTTCCTAGAAATTTCACTGTAGCTGGGTGTAAATCCCACCTACTTTTGAGGCTGTGGCAGGAAGGTGTTAAATTCAAAGCCTGAGCAGCCTAGGGAGGCCCATCCAACACACATCTTCATCCAAAGAACAGAAGGAAAAGGTGGGGTGGATGGCAGAGGGACAGTATGGGCCTTTTCTTGTTGGCTCCAGGTTCCTGGTGGGGATTCTCTTTACCCATACAAGGTTCCCAGGCAGGCTCAGACACTGGCAAGGGCACAGCCTCTCAAACTGTCGGATGAATAGTCCTCTGGGTCTGTGGCAGGGCCTGCAAGGACTTGAGGAGGGAATGGCTAGTAATCTCTGCTTGGTGAACTTGTGGATATGGGTGCATCTGGCCCTTAGGAGGGCAAAGGGTAACAGGCTGGCCCCTGTCCCCAGTCTCAAGGACATATTTAGTTTATCTGTCTTGAGCTTTGTGCCTTCCAGGCATAAAGTAGTTGTCAATATTTAGGACCCTTGCCAGACTTAGAGAAACTTTGGCCATGAAGGCCAGGCCATTGTCAGACCTCAGGGAGAGGGGCAACCCAAATTTATCGTAATATCTGAGCCTGAGTAACTCAGCAGTTTTAGATGTCCCCAGATGGGTGGCCTGGTGGAGTTTGGTGTCCATCTGTCTTCTGATAATGGCAGGGAGTCCAGAGCCTCCTTATCTTGGTCAGTGTTGGACAGGAGGGAAAACCTGCTCTATCTGGGCTGTACTGTCCCAACAGTACCCCGCCCAGCCTAGGGGTGGCTTTTCTATTTTTTGCAGAGGCTGGAGAGTTCTGAGTTGAAAAGGAGACATGGACAAAACAGTCCTAGCCAGGAGCACGTGCTAAGGAAGTGGGGTTGAGGGAACAGGTGGAGGTTTGGGGTTTCTCTTGGCAACCTGGCAGAGCCAAAAGGATTTGAGTCCCCAACAAGAGGGCACAGGTCACCGGGCGTG
>LZPO01055076.1:370048-387998 GCA_001675575.1 Neotoma lepida
TCTCTCTCTCTTTCTTTTCTTCTTTTTTGGTGCTGGAAATTGAACTCAGAGCCTCAGGCATGCTAAACCCAAGACCTACCACTGAGTTCCACCTGCAGCCAATTTAAAATATTTTAAATGTTCCAGTAGTGTTAAAGGACAGTGTGAGCACCGGAATATACACTGGGTTAGGAATCCAGAGCTCTGGGTCCACTTCTTGGCTCTGGCATAGCAGTATTTTGTACACGAACACGACTTCTGGGAGGCACACTGTTTGATAATGCAAACGGAATATGCTGATAATTACTGTGGAAGGAAGAGAGTGCAAGTTCAGATAATTTTCCTCAACCCTGGCCAAGAAGCAGAGCCTGACTGGTGCCAGTGATTTCAGAAATGAAGCCAGTGCCGACCGAGGCTTGTGTGAAGGAAGGAGACAGATCCTCTGGATTTGCAGAGCCTGGAAGATAGCTTCAGTGATGAAAAACATCTATCTGGATTAGGCAGCCTCCAATAAGTAGGCGGATTATCTGGCTTCCTTGGTTCAGAACTGACTGAACTTGTTAGACAACTTCATAGTGTTCAGGAAGGCGGAAGGAGGCAAGTGCCGCTTAAATCCCGTGCAAATAAGGTACACGCTGAGCTGGCAGCTGGCAGCTAGCAGCTGGNAGGTCGGCCGAATCAGGTCTACNGACTGGAGCGGAGGGGAAGAATGATTGCTGACTTCAGATGCAGCGTGGCCCTCAATTACCAAGAGGCACCNTGGCCCACGATCAATGAACCTGAGATTGTCACCAAGTGCAATCACAGGTGTTTTCAAATCATATTTCTTTGTTGTAGCTTACCATACAACATTCATGTTTATCACTCCTTTGAAATTATGGTAGAAGCTTGACTCACTGCTATAGAGCTTGTGGTTTTGTTTGTTTGTTTGCTTGCTTTTTGGTTTTTGAGACAAGGTTTCTCTGTGTAGCCCTGGCTGTCCTGGAATTCACTCTGTAGACCAGGCTGGCTTCGAACTCAGAGATGGATAGCTGCCTAAAGGCGTGCGGTACCACTGCTCAGCTAGAGCTTGTTTCTTAATGCATAAAGTACATGCATTATTACTGTATTAAATAGCTGGCTTTTTGCTTTGTTTTGTCTGAGATAGAGTCTCACTGTGTACCTCTGGCTGGCCTGTAACTCACTGTAGACCACGCTGGCTTTGGACTTACAGAACTCCACCTGCTTCTGCCTTTCAAGTGCTGGGTCAAACTCTTGTGCCACTGTGTCCCGACCTAGGTTTATTATTTTTAAAACTTTTTTTGCATTTACTGTGCATGTGCGTTCGTGGTGTGTGTGTGTCTGTGTCTGTGTCTCTCTCTCTGTGTGTGTGTGTGTGTGTGTGTGTGTGTAAATGCACAAGCATGTATGAAGAGGTCAGAGAACTTACAGGAGTCACTTCCAACTGTGGGTCCTGGGAATTGTACTCAGGTTTGTTGGCAAGTGCCCTCACCCACTGAGTCATCTTGCCAGGCCTAGTTTTTGAGTTTTTCTTTTTATTGCATTTTATTTATTTATTTATTTAGGTTTTTTGAGACAGGGTTTCTCTGTGTAACAGTCCTAGCTGTCCTGAAACTCTATTTGTAGATCAAGTTGGCCTTGAACTCACAGAGATCCCCTTGCCTCTGCCTCCAAGTGCTGGGACTAAANGCGTAAACCACTGTGCCCTGTTTAAACATTTATTTACTTAGTGTGTGGTGTGTGGGTGTACATGCATGCCACAGTGCATATATGGAGGTCAGTGGACAATTTGTAGGAGTTAGTTCTCTCTTTCTATCACGAAGACCCTGGGGCTCAAATTCAGGTCATTTGGCTTGGTGGCAGGTACCTTTACCTTCTGAGCCAGCTTTCGAACCCCATGGCTTTATTTTTGTAATTGTATTCTGACGTAATTTATTTTCTAATCTCATTTATCTCATGCATTCCAACAAGGGCCCTAAGGGCTCTGAGAGACTACCAAGGGGTTGGTGCTTGGAACTCTGCTCTAGAAACTGTCAAATGGAATAGCCCAAGGCCTTCGCACAATCATGCTCCTTTATAGACATCATTAAGGGATCTCTGTAGCAACCTGGACAATGTTCCAAGTACACTGTGACAAAGGAGTCCTTCAGCATGTCTGTACCTGGGGGAGGGGGGGTGCAGGATCTGATCGAGTGTTGTGTTTGTGATTAGAAGAGGAAAAATGAAAGAATCTGGGTTTACTTTTACATTTTCCTTACATCAGCCTTTTTGAGTTTGGCAGTGCTGGGGTGGGACCTAGGCCTTGAGCAGGCTGGGAAGTGTGCGGCATCCCCACNCTTCAGTACTGTTCAGTCATCATTTTCAAAAGCAGTTATGATCTCTTTCTTACTTAGATAATGTAAGATTATAGCACAGGTAAGTGAGGAAACCCCAACAGCACNTAAAACAGAATCCCATTCCTGGGTTTTGTTTAGGTTTTTTGTTTGTTTGGTTTTGGTTTTGGTTTTGGTTTTTCAAGACAGGGTTTCTCTGTGTAGCCCTAGCTATCCTGGAACTTGTTCTGTAGATCAGGCTGGCCTCAAACTCACAGATCAGCCTGCCTCTGCATGTGCCACCCTGCCCAGCTTGCATTTCTGTTTTAAACACACACACACACACACACACACACACACACACAAGAAAAAAAGAGGCGCCTCTGAACATGAATAATGTTGAGATGGTAGAAGAGAGAACCACAACAAGCAGACAAAACACCACTCCGTAAATCAATAATGCCCTAGGAACTATGATTCCCATTCCCATTCTATCCCCAGCAATAANGGCTAGGAACACTCAGATGAAAAGAACGCCAAATCAGTACTAAGTAAGGCTGCAAAGAATGCAGTGATTGATTAGTGATGTCTGTCTCAGGCTCAGGAATGGAGAGAGGTGGAGTGTTCATTGTCTGTGCGCTAAACTCATCAACTATCTAGAGTCTNACACATCAAAGTGGCCATTCTAGTAGAAGGAAACAAGAATGAGCTAAGTAAATTCTTTTCAATTAATCCAGGGAGTGTGCTAGAGAGCTAGTACCCCATTATATTGGGAAGGGGTGGGTCAGAGGTCTCCACAGAAAAGATGCCAGAGTGAGCCTGAATGACAAGGAGCTAGTCAAGGGGAAGATGTGACGTTCTGTGTCTGGGCAGAGGTTACAGCCAGTAGGAGGTAATGTGAGCTAGCAAATAAAAGCACTGAGCCANGGGAAATGTTTTAGTGTATCTAAAATGAGATACATTTTAAACAATTTTTTTGTGATTTAGCTGACATTTGAGTTTAGTGGGGTGTTCTGTATGTTAATGGGACCCTGCCTGAAGGAGGACTAAACAGGGGAACAGCTGAAGTGATGCATGGAGAGCAGTGCACCCCAGATGGTCAGGGGACAGAGATGCCCTGGGGACAGTAGAGAGGTGGCAGGATCCAGATCTTAGGGCGCACAGAAGAAAGTTTCCAAAACCCAAATTACCAACAAAGGTTGTTCTGAGAGCTGTGTTCCCCGGGCTCAGTGAGGTCATCGACTTTACCTTCCTGCAACCCTATGGCTTCTGGGAAAGGGTTCTTGGAAGATGAACAATTGTCTGGGCTGCTATGCCTGGGTGGTGCCTGAGGAGTCCTCAGGCCACTGGTGGACTTGCCTGAACATAGCGTGCGGTATACATTGTTTGGTCTGAGCTCTTAAGTGCCCTTTCCCTGTTTGTTTGTTTAATTCCTGGGCCTTTGTATGTGGTCCCCTATAAATCTCCCTTTTCTCAAGGGCTGTGTTTGACAACTTCATTTCCCCCTAACTGGACACATTTCCCCTGCTAAGGGTCAAAAAGACTAATTACCCTAAACGGGGTATCGGAGACACTCTTAGGCTCACACACTGGGAGTGTCTAATTCTGGACTTATTAATAGAAGAATCTGATGAGATCATATCTGCAGAGGCGATGACGTCCCCAAAGCCCAGCCATATGCCTTTTGGAAAATAAACTCCCGACCCCTTCAGCAATGGCCGTGTCCTTCAGCAATGGCCGTGTCCTTCAGCAATGGCCGTCCTTCAGCAGTGGCCGTGTAGGACCTCACAGTAGAAGACCCTATGAAAGATATTCTGAATTCCCACAAGAAACTTGGAGTGGTGATTCACGCCTGAAATCCCTGCACTTGGGAGGCAGAGTCAGGAGGATCACCTCAAGTTCCAGGCCAGCCTGATCAGTATTCCCAGCTCAAGGTCGACCAGGACTACATAGTGAGACCCTATCTCAAAAATCCCCCAAACAAGCTGGGCATGATGGCATGTGCCTGTAGTTCCAGCAGCTGGGAGGCAGAGGCAGGCGGATCTCTGAGTTCCAGGCCAGCCTGGGCTACATAGGAAGTCCCATGCCAGACAGGACTATGTAGTGAGACCCTGTCTCAAAAACAACAAATGGACAAAAACATCCCTGCCAAGATTGTCACATGAGAAAATGGGGGCCTTTGAGGATCACGATTAAGGACCATGTTAATAGTGCTGGGACGCTAGTTCACGATTAAGGACCATGTTAATAGTGCTGGGACGCTAGTTTAGAGCTAACTCCCTGTTCAGTGCCCCTTCTAGCCACATTGAACTTGGCGTGGAGAGGGGTGGGGATAGTGTGGAGGAGTGGGCATGGTCACATGGTCAGCATGGAACATCAGCTGAGACTTGTAAGGTGTTTTAATACAAAACACTTCCCTGTGGGACCTCATTCTGGTAGGCCGGACCTCATTCCAGTAGGCATAATTTCCGTTTTGCAGGCGGACAACCTGGGGCTCAGAGGGGTTAAGTGACTTGTCCAAGGTCACAGTAGCATTAAATGGAGGACAAGGTGTAAGACGGATTTTCTAAATGGTCTTGTTAAATAAAACACAGAGGCAGAGATGGGGTGAAAGTCTGACAGAGATCAGAGGAATTAGGAATAGCTACCAGCCTAACCTTAGACTGCTGTCGCCACTTCCAAAATGGAGAGAGACTTCCACACCTTATACCTCCACTTTTATATCCCTTTCTGTTCTGTTCTCCCATTGGCTCTTTCAGCCTAGCTACATCACTTCCTCCTATGGCCCACTTCTGTCACTTCCTGCCTGTCTGTATAGACNTCCAGAATTCTATGGTTGATGCTGGGATTAAAGGTGTGTGTCTCCATGCTTGACTGTTCCTAGTGTGACCTGGAACTCACAGGGATCTAGATAGACCCTGCTTGCTAAGTGATAGGATTAAGGGCATGTGCTAATTTTGCAAGGCTAGCGGCTGACCTTGTCCCTCTGATCTTCAGATAAATTTTATTGGGGGACATAGATAAAATATCACCACAACAAGGAGTCAAACTCAGATCTTTGGGCTCCAGATCTCTGTGAGTTCCAGGCCAATGTGGGCTACATAGAGAGTTTCATGCCAGCCAGGGCTCCATAGCGAGAACTTGTCTCAAAAACCTGGAGAAAGTGGGCGGTGGTGGCGTACGCCTTTAATCCTAGCACTTAGGAGGCAGAGGCAGGCAGATCTCTGTGAGTTTGAGGCCAGTCTGGTCTACAAAGCGAGTTCCAGGACAGGCTCCAGAGCTACATAGAGAAACCCTGTCTCAAACAAAACAAAACAAACAAACAAACAAACAAAAACCCTGGAGAAGATAGACAAGGAGGAGCAGGGGTTTGGATCAAGGATAGGCAGGGGTTTGAAGATCGGTGTTTGAAGTCCGAGAGAGGACCAGACTATGCTTTGTTGAACTCTTGCCTCACACCAAGCTTATCAGTGGGGTGTCAGCACCTCCACTTTATAGAGGAGAGACTGAGGCTTGAGAAGGCTAAGAGGTCACCCGACTGGTACGGAACAGGCTTGGGACTTGACTCTAGATATGTTCGAGTTGAGAACTTCAGCAGGTCTCCACTCCCACCCTGTTTCTTGTGGAAAACTGCCCCCAGAGGCTTTATCCAGGGCCTAGGGGGTGGGGCTCAGCTGGTAGAGTGTGTACCTAGCAGGTAGCCTCCCNATTTGATCTTCAACACCACATAAACCGGGTGTGATGTCGCCCAACTGTAGTTCCAGAACTCCGNAGGAGGAGGCAGGAAGATCAGAAGTTCAAAGTTCATCCTTAACTACATAGNGAGTTCCAGGCCAGGCTGGGCTACAGGAAACCCTTTACCAAAGTCCCTCTTCCCTCTGTGGGCTGTAGGTTTGCTTTGGCACCTGAACTGGAGCTCTTCCTGTGTCCGGAGTCTAGTACCAGCTTTGAGTCTGCAGACGTCTAGCCAATCATCTCTCTGTCTGTCCCAGAGCCTCCCTTTCCCAGAGCCCTGTCCCCACCACCCCCCCAAAGACCACCAGCACTAGGCAGGAAGCAGAACTGAGCTGCCTGTGTTCATGCAAGAACGTGTCCTGTCTCCCCCGTTTCTTCCCCTCCCTCTACTACTTTTTGTTTCCAAAATATTCATGATGTGTTTTCCCCAACCAAGGGTCTCTGAAGAGCTAGTACAGGAATTCCTCCCAATGCTCTTTACCTCCTGGAGACAAACCTCCCAGTTTTTCTGCTAACCCAGCCCTTTATTCAGTACCAACGCATAGTAGGTTTTCAGCAAGTCTTTCTGCTCTGAACCAACAGAAGAGGTGGGGAAAAGCTGGGATCATTTTGAAAAGCTATCATTGCTAATGTTTCTCTTGTTTAGACATCTTTTACAGCTAATGGATCTCTCCAGGCTCAGCGTCTGGGACATTCCTCAGAAGCCTCCCATTAGGGGAGTCACTGGATAACCTTCTCATCCTTTGTGGGAAGGCTGAGAGTCAGTCAATACGTGCCAGTAGCTCGGGGTTCCTACGTGGTGAGTGGAGCATGCTGCCCAGCAGCCAGCCACAGTGCCCACTCCTCATTCTTGGCAAGGGCCATTGATGACTGGAAAAGAAATGAAAATATAAGCTCAAGAGAAAACAAAATATAGTCACAAANTGTAATTAATGTTTATTCTCAGCAGTAAACTGCCAGCATTTGGAGACTGTGGATGAGGGTACATGGGGATTCTTTCTACTTTTTTTTTTCATTTTTTAGTACTGGGGATTGAACTCAGCCCCTCTCATATGTAGGCAACAGTTCTACCACTGACCTACATCTCCAGCCCTCTTTCTACTATTTTTGAGTACTTTCCATTCATCTAAAAGTATCTCAAAGTGAAATGTTACACAGAAAAAGAATACATTTGACAGTGAGGTTTCATAAGAACCCAAACACAGTGTGTGGCAGAGAAAGGCAGAGAGTGGAGTGGTTTAGATGAGGGTTGGAATCCTTGTCCACTTAAGAGGACAGGTTATTCAGCCTCTTTCAGTTCTGGTGTCTCCATCTAATAGGGATGCAGATGAGAGCTGGATGGGAGGGTGCAAACATAGTGTTGTTAGGACGAGGCCTGGTACTAGCAACAACCCAGGAAATGGTAGGTGGGGACAAAATGAGGCACAGTTCTCCCCTGTCCAAGCCCTGTGACTTATCTCTGCTACCCCAGGTCTCAATGCCCACCCTACAGACTCCTTGGTGTTGACTCAGCTGCCACATGAGGAACAGGCCAGAGTGTCCACCCTCAGATTATTTCCTGAGGGTTCTTATGCCTTATTTTCTTTTTCTTTTTCTTTAAGATAGGCCCTCTGAGTTGGAGAGATGGCTCAGTGGTTAAGAGCACTAACTGCTCTTCCAAAGGACCCAGGTTCAATTCCCAGCACCTACATAGCAACTAACAACTGTCTATAACTCCAGTTCCAGGACACCTGAAACTCATGGCAAAACACCAATGCACATAAAATTAAAAAAAAAAAAAGATAGGACCTCAGTCTGGTCTTGATCTAAGAACCTCCTGTCTCAGCCTCTAGAGTGCTGGGATCACAGGTGTGCACCACTATGTCTGGCTCCAACTGCTTGTTTAAAGGGCCGGCAGGAACGGTGCTTATGAATGCTTCTTGTTTTGTAAACTTGGGGACACAGGCCCTTTTTCACTAGTTCATTCATTCATTCATTCGTGTAGCCTGTCTCACTTGGGTGAGGAAGTCAGGAACCATGGGCCAGGCCCTGTATTAGACATGTGGAATGCGGAACAGAAGTGACCTGTCCTTGCCCCCTTGGGTCCTCACACCCTAGGAACTAGCCTTTCCCTGTGGTTTCCTCTGACTTTCCACCTCTGTTTCAATACCCAGGCTTACTCAATCATCCAGACACAAAAGCCTTTTGGTACAGGATACAGACAGCTCAGGCTCACACAGTCACACAGACCAGGCACATTGGCAGTACTATAGACTATGGGTGGTCATTCTTCAGTTTTTGGATAAACTGGGCTGCGGGAAGTACTTAGGGCACAAAGCCACTTATCTGCAAACTCTTTCCACCTCAGTGTCCTCTATTCCACATCCACTATGTGTATATTTTATCTAGTCTGTACCCAAGACTGTCTTCTATCGTCTGCATATTGGGAATGGGGATCAGTCTCAGAGTACTAGAGACTTTGGGTTCAATCCTCAACCCTGCAAAACAAACACTCTGAAACCTCTTTGCTAAGCAGTTTTCTTCTTTCTGTCCAATATGCCCTCTTCCCAAACTTGCAGTCTGCCTCACCCTCTCCAGTGAGGACTGGCTTCTCATCCTACCTACCAAGAGTCCATAATTCCAAGCATCAACACAAGTTAAGTCAGCTGCCCATCGTCTCGACATGCAGTTTTCCTGCTCATGTCTGCCTCTGGTACTGAGCAGCCTGTGCTTGTGAGGCAAGTAAATGCTCTCCCACTGGATGAAATCCTCAACCCTACTCATCTGCTTTACAGGAAAGCTGGAGGGACGATCCAAAACACAGTGCAAATTAGACAAACCTTACCTTCCTTTCTATTTTCGTAAACTTAGGAGAAGTATTTAGCTTGGGTCTTCTCAATGAAAACAACCACTTTTCCCTTTAGAATATTATTTCAGTATTACAGCTTATGTTTATAATCTATATAACCATTCATGCCTTTGATGGTAGGGGGAACCCCTGGTCCCTGGTATCCCCTTTGCTTTTGTTTCCTGAGTCTCTGAGTTCCTGATTCCTGGAATTCTCTCAGTGAGTGGGTGGGGACTGTGCCACCTTGATAGTGGAGAGTGTGGATTAGGCAGAAGGAAGGAGAAGTGATCCAAGTGTGTGTAACCCTAAGCAAAAGGGGGAGCAGAGGAACATGACTGGGACTAGGAAGGGAAGAGCCTAAGGTGTCTGTCTGTTGGGGGTTCGGAAGAGGCTTGAATGAAAGGGTGGGGGGGACCTTTATGGAGGGTCTCCGAAGTTTTGGAGAAGAGTCTGGACTTGATCTTGGAAGGAAAAGAAAACTGCTCCACTTCTGAGTAAGGCAGGGACAGGCAGCAGGCGGTGTATCCAAAAGAGTTAATCTGGCCACAATGTGCAAAACAGACTGGAGGCAGGAAGAGCCTGGAGACAGGGAGAGCAACATAAATCTTCTAGCCAGTCATCAGATAGCCAAACATTGTCAACTGAGTTTGAAAGAAGCCGTATGAAGCCTCTGAACAAAAGTGTAGCGATTTCAGCCAAACCATAGATGAGAAGTCTTTCCCCGGAAAGACATGTCCATCTCAGAGTTTCTCACACAGAGCAAGCCACAAATAGCGAAAATCGGTTCAATCCTTTTGGAAAAGAATTTGGCACGATGGATCATGAGCCTTAAGCATGGTCACACCCTTTGACCTAGTAACTCCACTTCTGGGAATGCTAGGGAAATAATCCAAACTAGANAGGAAGAAACGACNGGGAGATTTTAATCACAACACATCCTATAACAGCAAGTATTAGAGACTATCAGTGGCCAGTGCTGGGAGGGGGCATGGGGTGGAGAAGCAGACTGTGGCTGTCAACTATGGCACGCCCATGAACTTCAAGGCGAAGGATGACCAAGCCAATGACATGAGAAATACNTACAATATAATGGAGGAAAACAGGATGCAAATTGCATATGGTGGGTTAACATACAGCTCAAGTACAAACAGCTCCAGTGGCAGAGAAAACAAGGCTTCGAAGGCAGTATTCTCAACCATTCTCTTGTTTCATTTCAATGGTGGAAGGAAGTATAGAGTTTTGCTTGTTTTTCCAATAAATGTTTTTCTCCAGTGGTTTTATTAATTTGTACTCTTTTGGGGGTGTTGGAGGTCAAACTCAAAGTCTTATGCATGCTACATATGCTCTTATCACCGAGCTATACCCCCAACACCCACTTACATATCTAACTACAGTGAGTGCCCAGGAGAATTGCTGCTTTCCACAAGTCTCTCCATTGCTCTGCTTTTATAAGAATGTACTGAACACGAGCCCTGGCAAGACAGCTCAGCAGGCAAAGGTGCTTACCTCCCAGACCAATGACCTCAGTTCCATCCCTGGGACCCACATGGTAGAAGGAGAGAACCGACTCATGCAAATTGTCCTCTGACCTCCACGTGTACGCCATGGCTTACCCCTCACCAAATAAACAAATGTAATGTAAAAATTTTTAAATTGAAATAATGTGTTNAGTTTGTATTGCTTATGTATTAAAATGAATATTCAGACAAAATATGCTAACAAGTGCATAAGAAATGTTCATGTCATCACCAGCGTGTAGTTATATTCATCTTTTCTCCGAGTGTATATGTATGTATGTATATGTATATACCCATGCATACATGCATATATACACATGCATATACATATATATATACACACATTCATACACACACACACACACACACACACACACACACACACACACACACCGAGGGTTTGTAGGGGCAGAGGTGTGGCTGGTCATCCATGCATAGTTGAATGACCAGGGGGAGATGATCTATGAAGTAGGGAATAAGGCCCTTTTGCCCAGCTTTTGAGGAGATCAAGTGAGAGCATGTGTGAACTCTCTTAGCGCAGTGTTCTGTGTTTAGGAACACGCGATAAACTAGCTGTAAATTTCTCTCGCTATCACTCTCTCGTTTCTTTTTCCTGCCTCTTACAGCTAAAGAGCCATGAGTTTACAAGATGGGCTGTCTAAGAGAGAGACAGAAACCCCAGGCAGTTTCTCAGCCTCTTGGTGAGTTTACGATGCAGCCACTCAAGTCAGTTTCCCCGCTCTGACTTCAGCGGGAAGTTCCTGCTCTTTGAAAACCTGCCCAGATCACACTCTTGATACAAATGAACTGACTATAGAGGCCAAAGTTTATTTTGGAAAGAAAGTTTTATGCTTTGCATACTCCNTTGGCATATAGTTCAGAATTGTTTAATGTTTTAGATGCTTAGGTNGAAACATAAAGTGGACTTAGCTTAAATCATTCTGTTACACGTCCCTTGACCCCGGTTTTTATGCAAGTCCCGGTTTACAACCCTGCTCATAGTTGCTCAGGTCCCTGGGAAGGGTGCACTGGGAATTTAAAGGGTCGTTGAGATTAGGAAAAAGACAGAGGAAGAATAAGATAAGGAAAGTTGTGGACCACCTAGGGTAAAGCCAATTAATGCCAAGAATGATTTTGGGGGCNGCTAAATGGCACCACAAATTTCCCCAACATCCTGCTTAATAAAACGTTCACACTCGGCTGGATTTTCCAAGTTTCTCAAGGACTACTTAAGTGGGAACCATTCAAAACCTTATTAAAGTCCAGGAGATGATGTTTATTGGCTCTGTGTGGTCCCAGAAGGCTGCTGACTGTCAACGGATACCAGGCCTTGCCTGTGGTTCCCAGCAGGCTGGAGAGTGATCCTCAGGGGCAAGGAGAGTGCCCATCTTCCCCATCTTGGGTTCTGTTTTACACCAAGGACGTTGCCACTCTGCAAACAGAAACACCGTATGTGTGTGACACTAAACTCATGGATCCTGCCCTTCTCCAAGTCAGATTTACTGTTGTTGTGACAACAGTAAGCCACTTTGGGGAGGGGGACACTTCACCTCCATTTAGAAGGAATGACTCATTTTAAGTGCTAGAGGCGGAGAGATTGGTTTATTAGCATTCTGGGAACCAGCAGATTCCCCTGGTATATGCTTCTTTGCTGTAGGCTGTTAGGACTTGTTGGACCAGGATTAGCTCTGAGTTACATCTCCCTGGCTGTACTTGTATGGAGAAGGGTGGGAAATGTATCTTCCATCTGTAGGCGCTTCCTGNTGCTCCACACTGGTTCTGAGCATTTTCCCCAAACGTGACCTCATCTGACCCTTGGGGTATAGACTGTCACCTTCTTGTCAGACAGAGAAACGTAGCTGTAGAGATTTCTTGCTCTTTGTTGGTAGACAGGGGGAATGGTCCNACGTGCCCAGTTGCAATACCTATATATCTAATGAATGAAGAAGGGACTGAGGAATGACTAACAGCTCATTTCTAAAACGTGTTATTTATCCAAAGCAATGTTGATGGGAATTATTGCTATAACTAATAATCAAATTCTCTGCTTGAGGTATAAGCACTTACCTAACATGTACAAGGCCTTTCAGTCTCATGGTGAGTGGCCGTGTACATATAGCACGCATTTACACACATGTACTTTGGACATAGATCAAGAGAAAATACAAAATAGTACTAGTGATTATAAGCAGTAAAATGAAAGAATTTTTCCTCAAAGTATTGGTCATGTTCATTATATTTTCTATGATATATCCTTATTTATTTGTGTGTTTGTTAATTGATTTTTTGAGCTAAGGTGTTATGTAACCCAGACTGGCTTGAACTTGCTATGTACGGAAGGATGACTTTGAGGTCCTGATCTTCTTGTCTCCACCCTCTGAGTGCTGTCCCTCCATGCTGACTGTATCCAGGTGAGATCTAACCCAGGACTTACCCTGTGATAGGTAAGCACGAGACAGAACAACTGAGCTACAGCCTACCTGGGATGTACCCGTTTTAAGAAGAGAAGATACACGTATAACACGTCTCCATGTATATAAGCTGGAGTTTCTAAGATACCTTCATCTATTTGTTAGTGGATTTAAGTCTTAAATCATGGGAAGAACTCTGAGTATTTTTTTAATCTCTGTGTAACAAAGGAATTATTTCCCTAATGCCATACAATATAGTTTATATGAGGTGGGCTTCCCTATAAACCCAGATCTCCCAACTGCTTAAATATTTCTTCTCTTTCTATCTCTGTCTCTGTCTATCTGTCTGTCTCTGTCTCTGTCTCTATCAGTCTGTCTGTCTCTATCTGTCTCTGTCTATCTGTCTTTCTGTCTGTCTGAGAGACAGAGACAGAGAGATAGTCATTTGTAGTCCTATATCCACACACCTCCCCATTGGGTCCTCACTTCCTCCTGTCTTGCTGTTCCCTCTGTGTGACCTCTGCCTGGCACAGCAAGAGAGGCAAACTATACATGAGGAAAATTATACATGAGAAAACCCAACAGCCCATGGCTACTAGGTTCACAGGCTTCACAGTGCTGAGACTGTCCCTGTTGTCTCCAAGGGGCTGTGCATCTGCTCCATAGGCAAGATGGCCTGTCCCTTCCTTTTCCCTAGCCAGGGTCTCACTTCACAGTCCAATCCTTCTGCCTCAGCCTCCCGCCCNAAGAGCTGGGGTTGCAGGCAGGCACCACTATGCCCAGCTATNCACATTTCGCTCTTCACCGAGCCTCTCCAGACAGAAGCACTGGCCGTTGCTCCCAGGGAAAGGCTGGGATAAAGGAGGGAGACAGGCGTCTCTTGCAAGGCGAATGATGCTAAANGCATCTACTGTTGGATGCGAGGCAGCAACTTCCAGGGCAGTCCTTTTAGAATGGGTGACACAGATCCTGTGCTATGCTCCTCAGAGGACACGACCCTGCCCTGCCCAAGGATTAAAAAGAGCTCTCCCGGGTATTGTTGGGTTTCTTTCCTTTCCACAAGGAAGAACAACCTCTGGGCCACAAGACTGTAGAACATGTGAGTCAGAAGAGAGGGGTGCTGTGGGAAAGAGGGCCCTGGTGTGCATGCGGACTCANATATGTGCATTTGGGACCTGGACCTGCCAGAGACTTCTCCGGGCCCAATTCCTTATTTCTAAAACAGTAACGTGCCTGATGCTTTAGTGATCCCTAGCTTGCAAATTACTGTGAAGTTTCCATGAATTTTTCTCAACCAAATGCTCATTGAGCCTGTGTTCAGGCCCTGTTCTGTGCAGCAGACAGAAGAGGTTCTAGGCCTCATGTTGGGGAGGAAGGCAGAATCACAGAGACATGGGAGAAGAAAGAGAAAGCCACATGCCCTGGACAGAGAGCAGGGAGGGCTGTGTTAAAGAGAGACTTCAGATAGATCTCTCCGGAGAGTTAGACAAGGAGGAAGTGAGAGGGACTTGGTGCCATTTGCAGGACAGCAAATTCAACAGGAGAAGAGTTCAGTGTGAAGAAANACACGCATCCCTGGCCTGCCCCCTCTGGATATCACATGAAAGCAGTTAGACCGTCCTAGATGACCATCCTTTGTGGGCTTCTTGACTCTCTAGACAGTTAGCAAAGTGACAGTTACAGAAAGGTAAGAGTGACAGCTGACATTCTGAGAGACCCTGAGATCCCACTCATGAGAACNAGTTCGGGGCAGCCAGAAAGAAAGACATTGGAACCCTCTTCACACATCCGTTAGAGCAAGGAGCTCCTGTTGCACGGCCTATTTCCAGGCAGCTGCCTGCCTGAGTCCTGGACTTCCAGCAACAGAGATGCTTCCCACTGTGCAGGGGCCTCGGGGGCCAGCAGTGAGCCACACAGCCTTGGGAGTTCTTGGCTGGGATCCTGGCTCTTTGCCTATGCTCTTGCGGTGATGATTCATGCATGTTTCTCAATTTTCAGATTTCTGGTTTTATCTGTAGACAGACATTTTCAAAGTGAGGTATCAGGATGGTTGTAAGAATGAACAGGGCCCAGAACATATTGTCTGCAAAAATTTAAGCTATAGACTTTGAGCTGGGCATGGTGGTACATGCCTGTAATCCCAGCACTTGGGGAACTGAGGCAGGAGGATTGCTGTTCAAGGCTAGTCTGGACTATATTTGTGAATTGTAGTCTAGACTGAGCTACACAGCAAGATTCAGTCTCAGAACAAACAGACGAAACAAAAATCAAATTACATGCTTTGGTTTTTAGTAAGNGTGTTGCTGTTGCCTACGTTCCAGATGCCTGGAGGTAGTATGTGCTTCATGTATTTTGTGTGGCAAACCTCTGGAAAACGGTCCAGAGAGCCTTTCATACTTAGAGCTACTGCTAAAACAAGGATATTCTTACCTGGACCATGCCCGTGGAGGGCTAGAGCTGTCTGTCTTGGATCGCCTGTGAGACAAGCTAAATCCCTGATCTAACTCCTTGCTCCAAAGCTGTTTTAATGCCTTGTTCTCTGATGGAAACCACGTCAAGCCATTAACTTGATATGAACAGGTTGCCTCAGGCTAAGAGGCTTCNAATTCAGCTTGGCCGCCTTCCAGCTCCTGGGAACAGGGTCTCTACCAGCCCTGTGCGGCCTTTGGCTCACCGAGCCCCTACTTAGAGCTTGGTTCTGGAAAGTCTTCTAAGAGCAAGCTGGTAGAAAGGAAAGTAAGACCCCAGTCTTCAGACAGGTGTCAGCATGGACTGAGTGGCTNAGGAAAAGCTGTCAAAGCAAGGGCTCAGAGCCCAGGAGAAGGAGGCCTCAAGAGGAAAGGAAAGAATGCGTCCCTCCGAAGAGCATGGTGGTTGTGGGGCTATTTGAAGATCCTAACAGCCAACTTAGGGCTGGGGCGGGTTGGTGAGGGGAGTCGCAGGAGTTGGCAGAAGTCTGTGGNGGTGGGCAAGGACTAAGAAGGCTTTTCCCCTTTAGTCTCCTCTTTGCTTGCCCTGATTCCAAGTGCCACTAGCATTTTATTTGCTTTCCTGAGGCTGGACCCCAGCACGTAGCAAAACTGTCCCTGTAGGTCTGCAGGATTGTTCAGCTCGGAAAGGCAAGCCTGATCCACGGGACCCACACGGTGGAAAGAGAGAACCAGCTCCAGCAAGTTGTCCTCTGGTCTCCATGTGCACATGGTGGTACATGTGCTCCCAACACATACAAATAAACAAACAAATGAAATTAAATAAAAAAGTGAACTGTCACCTTAGAGCTTGCTCTTACAGCCTCTCTGCATTTTGCATCATTGGGACAATGCAAATCCTATATATCTAGAAGCTACCATCATCCCAGCTTTCTTTGAGCTGAGAGCTGAAAAGGGGGGGTGTGTCCTGTCTTCCAAAAGGTGGGGAGCTGGCAGGCAATCAGAGCTAATGTCTACATGCCTACTTTCATTCCACGGGCACTTTGTCCAGGCAGACCAGACTCAGCCGAGAGACCCTGAACAAGATGANTTTTGAATTTTGGTGAAACATTCCCCTGAGCTCAGGGTGTAGCTGGAGTGAGCTGCAGATCAAGGCCAGAGCAGCACTGTCTGGAATCCCAAGGTCTTTGTTAACCCTTCCCCAGTGAGAATGAAATCCGAGGCCCTCATCTAAGGGCCAAGCTGCTGGCTGACAGCCTATGGCTATGNGAACGNAGGCAAGGGCTTTACCTGTCTTAGTATCCAGTTTCTCATCCACAAAATGGTGATGATTACTCCTGTCACACCCTTAGCTCTCAGGAGACTTGCACTGAGCAGCATTAAACTTCAGAATAATATGACATATAAAAATTCGCTTTACTCTTGTGTTCATTTGCTGGCAGGTGGGGTTAACACACAGGTCCATGTCTGTCTGTCCTAGCATTGCAAAGTTCTTCCAGCCAGAACCTCAGAGATTCCCGGCAANCCTCCTTGCCTTTGGCCATTTCCCAGTTCAGCCCTGAACAGCCTCTCCTCAACACTCCTCCCCTCAGAGCTGGGCCTCTCTGGAGGAACACGGCACCCTCAGCACCCTCGGCATTCTCGGCACCCTCAGCACCCTGCCCTCCTCTCCTATCTCTACTCCCAAGGTCCAGCCAGCTCCTCTCCATACTTCTGTGTACCCCACCCAGATGAGCATCACCGTCTCTTCCCTCTTCTCCCTTTAGTCTCTCATATTTCTTATCCCTCCTTCCTTTTGGAAGGCCCTCTGACTACCCTACCCCCCACCCCCCAGATCACTTGGCTTATAGGGGCTCTGTTAGTGCTGTACGGTCTTGCTTTGATAGACAGATATCTTTCTTTTTTTTAATTTTATTTTTTATTAAGAAAAATTTTTATTCATTTTACATACCAATCAAAGATCCCCCTCTTCCCTCCTCCCACCCCTCCAGCTTCTCCCTCCCAACCCACTCCCTATTCCCTCCTACAAGAAGGTAAGGCCTCCCATGGGGAGGTACATTTAGTAGAGGCAGGTCCAAGCCCCTCCCCCTGCCTCAAGGCTGTGTGTGGTGTCACATCATAGGTAGTGGGCCCCAGAAAGCCTGCTCACGCACCAGGGATGGATTCTGATCCTACTGCCAGGGGGCGCCTTAAGCAGATCAAGCTACACAAGAGATCCCATGATAGAGGGAGACATTCTGGGGATAGGGAAAAACNGGGTGCTAGGGAGGTTCCCAGGAATCCCCAAGGATGACCCCAGCTTAGACTACTAGCAATAGTTGAGAGGGTGCCTGAACTGGCTTACTCCAGTAATCAGATCGGTAAATACCCTAACTGTCATCATAGAGCCTTTCTCCAGTAACTGATGGAAGCAGATGCAGAGATCCATAGCCAAACACCAGGTCGAGCTCCAGGAGTCCAGTCGAAGAGAGAGAAGAGCGATTCTATGAGCAAAGGGCATTGAGATCATGATGGGGAAACCTACAAAGACAACCAAACCAAACTAGTGGGAACTCAAGAAATTTAGATCAACAGCTGTGGGGCCTGCATGGGACTGGACTAGGCCCTCTACAGATAATCTTTCTAGGCCCTCTACAGATAATCTTTCTAAACATTCTTTAAGCCATGTGGCATTGTCCTCCCATACTTAGTAAGATAGGTTGTACAGAGGAGGTGCTCAGGGGACACGTGTGTTGACCAG
>LZPO01055076.1:402441-428595 GCA_001675575.1 Neotoma lepida
GAATTCAGTTCCCAGTTACCCACGTTACCCATATGGTGGTTCATAACTGTAACTCCAGCTCTAGGGAATCCAATGCCTTTCTTCTGGGATCCATGTGTACATACTCTCCCCCAATACAAACACATATTATACACAATTTTAAAAGTAATAAAATTAATCTTTAAAAGAAAATTGGCAATCCAGTTTATCAAACCTTTNAAGTATGTCTTTACACAAAAATCCTAACGTATTTCAAAGCTAAGGTAGCATGGAGCCTAATAGTTCAGAAGCAATGCCTGGCTACTGGTCCACAGGAGCCTATAGGATTTGTTTGCCGANTGAATGAATGAATCTTTTGTCACACATACGTCTACCCCAGTTCAGAAAATAACAAGTACAGCCACTGGTAAGTCAACGGGGGCAACTGATGACCAGTGACAGTTTAAACTCCTGCTCCATACCAATCATTAGATTCAGTTTAGGATTTAAAAGCCTGTGTCCTCCGGATTCAAGTTAGCCAGCTGGGATCCAAGAATAAGGCCTTTTCTCCAGACCATGAATGAGGAGACTAACCAGATGAACAGGTCCTGGTTAGCCGCAAGCAATCCACATTCCTCTGGGGTTATTCTCTCCCGCCTGCTACTAACAAAACTCAGCATGCTTAAAATGTTAATTACCGGCCTCTCAATCAGAAATATCACATATCACTGTATCACAATGGACATTCAGTTTCCAGTTCTCAAAACCATCCAAATACACCGTGTGCTTTACTTAATGGGTGTGATTTTAATCTGGACCTGGTGGCTTAACAACACACACTTCTGTGAGTCTGTTTGAAANTGGTCTTCTACAAGAGGATTCAGAAACCACAGTGCTCTGCCTGAGTCAAGGGCACATTTGGCAACCAGTGATGAAAGAAAGATTCTGGCCTCAGAGAACTCTTCATCCCCAAGAGGAAACTGGACTATGCGGAACTTACTCCCAACATTTTACAAACACATCCAAATCTAATTCAACGACAGTGCACCCCTATGCAGGGACCCAGGACCCAGGCAGAAAATAGTCCGAATATAAAAACAAATATGGATGCCCATATTTCTGAGTCAATAAATCTTCCTTCTGTGGAATGATGAAATCTCTAAGAACATATGAAAAGCTGTAGTATGAAAAAACAAACACCACTACCTACCTAACACTGAAAAAAAGCTAAGTAAGCTTTGCGGTAGTGGTACACCTTTAAGGCCAGCACTTTTGGAGGCAGAGGCAGGTGGATCTCTGTGAGTTCAAGGCTAGCCTGGCCTACAGAGTGAGTTCCAGGACAGCCAGGGCTACACAGAGAAACCCTGTCTCAAAAACAAACAAACAAACAAACAAAAAAAAGTTTTGAGGTTAGGTGCTTTTGGTGAGGTCTGAGTTAGGAAGCCTGGTCTCAGAGACAGCTCTGGCAGACATGCTCAATCTCGGCTATGTCACTCAACTCTCATTATCTCATGCAAGAAAGATGGCCCAGCAGTTAATAGTGCTTGTTCTTGCAGAGGGAATGGGTTCAATTCCCAGCACCCACATGGCAGCTCACAACTGTCCGTAACTCCAGTCCCAGGGGCTCCAATGCCCTTCTTCTCATCCTCCATGCACACCAGGCATTCACATGGTACTCAAGACATATATGCAGGTAAAATACTCATACACGAAAACAAAATAATCTAAAAAATAATCACAGAAAAAGAAAATCACCATGCTATGTGAATTAAAAGAAACAAAGTATGTAAAAACCATAATTTGCAAAGTATTATAAATGTAAGGGTTTTGACTATTAAAACATGATTCTAAAATATATTTGTTCATATCCAAGAATTGACAGGTCATGGCAGCACGGTATACATCACTCACATGGGCAACTCACCAGTCCTTAGCCACTAATGAATCAGATTTAACTCCAGAGGTAGTGCATGTGTGTTTTCTGAGCGATTTTTCTGGTCTATACTAATCTATATTGTACATTCAGATGCCACTCTCAAGGTTAGACACTCACAGGTGAACTCTGTCATTCTTTAGCTGGCTTGGCTCTTGAAACCTGCTTTTGGGAAGCTATAAGGAAAGTTGATGAGTCACAGACTGAGTTCAAATCACGACTGCCACTTAGACTCTGTGACCTTTGACAAGTTACCTAACTGCTCTCCAAGCCTTTCTTAACCTATGAAATAATGAGCAGGGTTAAGCACTTTACACAGTGCTGGGAATGCAAGAACATCTGGCATTTACTGATTACTTAGTTATCGTTATGAGGTGTGAGAAAATAAAATACAAGTCAGAGATTATATTTCCTAACCTTTCACTGGTGGATGTACAGAGATAACCCTGTACACTCCAAGTTCAAGAAAGGTTTCTCTCTGCTCCTTCCTTCTGCAAATTACTGTGTGATACCTGCTTCANCACTGCAGAGCCCCAAACAGTCCTTTGCATAGGGGAAGCAGCCAGAAGACTCTGGGAAGGGTTCTGCTGCTTTGGGTTTCAGAGCCTGTCCCTACAGATAAAGTCTGATGCTTGCCTCTGAGGCCTAGAAAAGGAAACTGTGATTTATCTGGATTTCCAAAGCTCCCTATTATGATCATTATGATCATGGAAATAGCAGGCTTGATAATCATGGCCTAGCAAGGCTCTGTTGACTTCCCATGGTCCTTCCCAAGGATATTTTAAGTCATCTTGACCCTGATAAGTGGCTAGGGATACACAGGCCTGCATGCCAAGACACTACGTCAGCATTCATTTGCAAACACCGTGGTGTCCCTTTAGGCTCCAACACTGACACCTGTTTCCAGTCTAGTCTGAGGGTCTGGCTGGGCTGCTTTTCCTCTTCACNATCCTTGGAAAAGCNGCTAGGGGACAAATGAACTGGGAAGCCCTTTCTAAGAGAAGGGATTTGAGTTACATTCATGCCTGCACAAAAACATTACACCGTGGGACACTAACTCATACTAGGCTACCTTCTCATTATTTAATTCCCAGCATTAAGAGCAAGGAGAAATAATTCTTCTAAGATAAACCTTTGCATTTTTGAAGACTCAGGCATTTGTCCTTCAAATCAAATAAACAATTCTTTAGTGTAGGGTTTAGAGGTAAGACTGCAATACTGTACTGTCAATTCTTTAAAAATATAAATCCTAAAACATATTCAGGTGATTAGGAACTATTAATCAAAATAGTTAACCTTGGTAGGCTAGACATAACTTACTAGTTATGCAACACACCTTTGGAACTTCCTTCTCCTGTGTCCCCTCAATTGACAGGCCTTAGAAGTCAATCAGGGATTTTGTTTGTCTGCCCCTCCTTGTGTTTAGAGAGCAAGCAGTGTGGCCCAGTTTGATGTGCCAAATTTGACTCTTGGTGGTCTCTGTTGATTGAGATTTGTCATAGGACAAAGATTTGCCCCCATTAAGGATATGCTAGAGCTATTTCTTTTGTTTGTTTGTTTTTCTATGATAGTGTTTCTCTGTGTAGCCTTGGTTGTCCTGTAACTCACTCTGTAGACTAGGCTTGCCCCAAACTAAGAGATCCTCCTGCCTCTGCCTCCCAAGTCCTGGGATTAAAGGCACTGGTCAAACCAGCCAGCTCTAGAAGCATGTCTAACAAGGAAATTTACAAAACTTCAAGCAAATGTTTATAGCATTTGCTATACAGCATTATAGAATAAGGAAACACTCTCCCAATATTTTGTAACATAATACAACTGTCCAACTGATAGGTAGTAGTAACATTTTTTCTTCCCTTTCTGTGTGGCCCCCATACAGGTTTACGTGGCTATGTGTAAGTTTGTGTATGTGTGTAGGGGGTGGGGGGCAGAGACCCATCTTGGGTATCTTCCTTAACCACTTTCCACCTTGTTTATTTATTGAGATAATCCTATACATAAACCATGCTGGCCTCAAACACCCAGATCTGCCTCCTCTGCCTCCTGAGTGCTGGAATTAAAGAGCATGTGCCACCACACTAAGCCACCTTATTATGTTTTGAGACAGGATCTCTTACAACCTGAACTCATGGTTTTAGCTACATGTGCTACCTGGTGAGCTCCAAGGATCTGCTTGTCTCTACTTTCCCAACTCTGGGGTTACAGATGTGTGCCATCGTGCCCAGGTTCTTATGCGGGTGCCAGCAGGCGCTTTACTGACTGAGCCATCCCCTCAATCCCAGTAATAACATTTTTAAGTTGGTCATATTATCACAATGTATTTTCCATCCCATTAAATAATTTTCATGGCTTTCTCTGATCTGTTTTCCATTTGATACTTATCCTAGACTCTGTGCTGTACTTGCTTGCAGTTAAGAGGGAGAGATTGCAGGGCAGTGGGGGTACACACCTTTGATCCCAGCACTCAGGAGGCAGAGGCAGGTGGATCTCTGTGATCAGTAGAGGCCAGCCTGGTCTACAGATTCAGAATAGGCTCCAAAGCTACACAGAAAAACCCTGTCTCCGAAAACAAGCAAACAAAAAAACAAAAACGAGAGAGAGAGATTGGGATTACTCTGCAGTTAGATCAGCTAAATTTTACTAATTTTTGGATATGTTAGTGAAATGTTATTAACTCATGACATCCAATCTACAGTCTATTTCCTAAATGTCCGAATCACTGTTACCTCTATATGTACATTTTATAATTATTGTTTCATTAGTTATTTCTCTCACACAGGCTTTATTTCTTCTAAGGGAAGACACAGTAAGTTGTCTGGCAAAAGCTCCTACCNGAAGAACAAGCCACAAGTCCAGTTCAAGGTCTAATTCTCTCTGTTGACAAAGACATTTAAAATGCTAACGCTCACCTCAGTCAGGTGCACTTGACCACATTTTTCAGTGGGTATGGCTCTGGTTAGGAGTTACCCTGTAATGTGCTGAGACACTGGCCAACTCCACATCATTCAGGAGCACTTTCTCCATCTACTTCCTCACCACAACTCAGTGTCATTCACAAAGCGTCAGGAGCACTTTCCCTATTTCCTCATCCACTTCACTAGTGAAATTGTAAAATAGTACTGAAACCAGAAGCAAACAGAAGAAACTGATTTTTCCAGGGCTGAAGCTGATGCTCTCATCTGAGAAAACATACATCAAAGAACTGACACGGTATTGCCTATATTAACTGGTGTCAAGAAAGCACCGTCCTCACCAGTAATTTCAACAATCTCCTCGAAGTTACTTCCCCTTCAGTTTAGAAGCTGGCACCTCTACTAAAGTACAACAGTGAGGAAAAGTATGTTTCCATCCTCAGCCAGGCTGCTTCGGACCTGTATGTCCATTACCATCCTGCTTGGTTGTGGATGCAATTGGCTTTACGTTCAACACTGATCATACCCTGACAACACTTATCATACCCTGACAATTTCATCCTATTTTTTCCACGTTTACATCTACTTTCTAGTATCATCACTTTTCTTCTGGCCGTTTCCCTTTATGACAAATTCAGGTGCCCAAAGAAACAGACCATCAGTTTCAGCTCTGTTGTGTAGGGGCTGATTCGATCACACAGTCTTAGCTCCAGCGCAATTTTTACGTTCAGGAAATAGATGGGCTATCAGTCTTGCTTCAGAGAAACCGAAACCTTTTCCTTAACATGCCCTTTCCCATATCCATTCCAGTCTGGAGCTCTCGCTTTGGACTGCACAAATGATTTTCAACCACTCACGGGTTAAGATTGAATACGTACTTTTATCTAGCTGAGAGATCCCAGATTCCGGTTCTTGCCCCGTCACTTTTAAGGAAAGACGCAGCAAGGAGCTTGTAAAAGCACCGACCCGAAGCACATCTCAAGCCAAGCCATCAGATCGAGTTCACGATCTGACTTCATGCCAGCTGGCTTTACCTTAAACGAGTTGTCGACTTACCTGTGCTTCGGGATCCCCCATCCCACCCCATTCCTGCTTAGTCCCAGGCGGTATCAGGTCTCTGGCTGACAAGATTTTTGCTCCGAGTCTCGATTCAGCTCTCACTGACCGTTAGAAATAAGTCCTGGTTCCTGACTGAGCTCAACTCCCAGCCAGGACTTTGCTTGCACGGAGGAGTATCGGTTCAAATCGTGCGTAGAGGTAGGAGCCAGGAAGGAACCCATCGGCTCTGGGTCTCAGTCGGGATTCTGGCTCTAAACAAGGCTCAGGGTCGGGTCAGCCCCAGGTCGGGTACGCAGCCCGGTCCAGGTCTCACCTTGACGCAGTCGACCGGGTACATCACGCAATGCTCCAGGATCCCTGCCACGGCGCCCGCCACCATGTGCGTGGTGACAGTGGCTCCAGCCGGCAGCGCCTCGTATTCCGGGCCGGATTCCGGATCCTGCCGTACCGGGGGCTGACAGGCCCCCGCCTCCCCGCCGCCGGCCCCCCGGCCCACGCCCCGCTGCAGCCACCCGTCCAGCAGCGCCGACTCCCCGGGGCTCCGCCCGGGCCCAGCAGCCGGTCCTCCCGCCACACCGCCTGCACTCCGCCCCTCCAACTCCATCCACTCGGGCCAGCCGCGGCGCCCAGCCGCGCCACAGCCGCCGCCACTACTGCCGCCGCCCCCCGGCCCCGTTGCGTCCGCCTCAGGCGCGGCCCAGAGAGCCCGGGGCCTCCGGCTCCCGCTTGGCCCCGCGGGCACGCCCCCCAGACAGCCATTGGTGCAGACCTTAACGTGTCCCCACCCTCATTTTACGGAGCGAAATTCTATCTGTGCTATTCGCCAGACAGCTTGTCANTCTTCACGTACGTCCCACCCCTTCCCCTTTGATCTTGGAAGCTTCTTGTTTATTGGCCACTGATTGGCGGACTTGGACAATCGGCCCGCCCCTGGCGTCTCGGGGGCGGGAGAAACGTAAAGCTGAACTTTGATAGGCTCAACCGCTCTGGCTACTTTGGCGGCGGCCATTGGCCCGGGCTCCTTCGTCCTTCCATTGGCTGCGGACAGAAGTCCCGGGAGGACAGGGACCGGCTCCGGGCTGCAGCCGGGCTCCGCGGGACGGCGTGCGTGGCTGCCCGGATTGCCGGGCAGAGGGGGCGGTGCCAGGCCTTCAAGGTCAAACCGCTGTCGGCTGCCGTTAGGACTCGTGCTCCGGTGTGCACCGAGTGTCGGGTAGCACGGCTCCCACTGTTCCCGCGGGATCTCAGGCGGGGGCGGAGTCGGCCGGGACCCTGCGTCCCCTGGCACGGCCCGACCCGCCGCTAGGGGAGGGCGGCGGCGAGCCTCGGGTCGCTCCGGAGTGGTGGACTCTCGGAGGCGTCGCTCGCCTAGGACCTCCCACCCCAAGCCGCCTAGTGAGCCCTGCGGTGGGTGGACCGGAGACTTCTCATTGGGTGGGCTCTGCGCCGGGAATGGAGATGGCGAAACGGGCCGGGATGATTCAGAGGCGACGACAGGTGGTCAGGGTCTTGGAGCAGCATCCCAAGTGCAGCGGGGCAACTCCGGATGCTTCGAAGTTCAGCTTGTCCCGACTCTTAGAAACTTGAGCGTCTTATCCCCGAGCCGACTCGCTGACTGGCCGTGATGACAGTCTTGTGATACCAGTCTGCTGAGCTGGATCTTTTGAGAACCGCTCCCTGGTTATGAAACGGAACCAGTGACGTCTAGTCCTTGGGACCACCACAGGGCCACACATTGAGCAGAAGAAGCAGGCACCGAAGCGACCCTAGGGCCTCAGCCTCTACTGAGGAGAGGGGGCCCCTGTCGGCGGGTGCTGCCGGCTTCCTCAGGCTCCCCTTCACCGCGGCGTGTTTGCACACGCTTCCCCAGTTTCAAGCTCTGCCTTTAGACCATTTAAATGAGATGATGGCGCAATTGCAAACTTCTTCATCTTTTCATAGCGTTTCCTTAGGACGGTAGGAGGATTTCCCATTTCCTCTCTAAAACTTAACCCTTCGGTGGGTCTCAACTCATCTTTGGCAGTGGTTACTAACATTTGATCGTGATCTTTTGGAAAGTAAAGTCCCCATCCCCGGCCACACATAAAATTGCATTTCATTTCGGATTTCAGCGAGGAGGAGATTCCCTTACAGCTTGTTCAGTTTTTTCCGTTATCCCGCACATTTCTCTTGAGAGAGATGACTAGGTCTCACAAAAAAGATCCCTCAATCCTGTTAGACTATCAATTATTTCCTGTCAAATTGCTCCAATGATGATTAATACCTACTGTGTCCTCTCCTTATGCTCTACATATTTACCTATTTTATGATCATAAAACGAGCTTTCCAAATTCAGTGGCTTCTCGTGGTGAGGGACAACACTTGTCCTCCATTGACCCACACCTCACTAAAACATTCTCCTCCCCCAAGAAGACTCCAATACCACCTTTTAGATTTCTAAGTCTGTTTCACTTCTCTGAGCACTAAAGATGAATATTCCTGGAGAGTCAATGTTTCTTACCGGTCTTTAATACATTGCAGAATTTTGCCATTCCAAACCCATTTTCCTCCCAGGAGACTTCTATTTTCCTGTTGCATGCTTATTTTGTTTTTGTGGTCCTGGAGAGCATTCTAGGGAAGCACTCTACATCTCCAGCCCCTTACTGCAGTGTGGCTGGGTGGTTCTATCAACATGGCCAGGGGAGGCCTTTGAGACGACACAGTAAGTTCTAAGTGGCAAGCAGAGCTCAGTGATGACAGATCTGGAGAAGAGCGTTCTAGAAGGAGACCAAGTACGATTACCCTCAGGTGAGAACAGGTTAAAGGAAAGTGAGGCTTGTTTATTGGCCAGTTGGGGTTAATCTGAATATTTGTTACACAACTGAATTATATAAGGACATGCACTTCCCCAGAATGCATTTCTTCTCTCTCTCCTTTAAAAATCAAAATATTCATTCTTGAAAGTCCAAAACTTAACACTGCCTCCCACCCCCAAGCTGGCATTGTACCTGGCATATCATGGAGAATAAAATGAGACTGATGACTGTCACAAAGATAAGACTTCTAAGTGATGGTCTGACCATGAGAACTGAGTGGATGAGGGGACTGTTCTCAAACTGTAGAGGAAGACTTCCTGAAGGATATGTGGGAAAGAGTTTCAAGAGAATCTGTCTGCTGTTCTTCTCTTCGTGGACTCTTTCCTAGAACTTCATGGAGGAGCTGGAGAGATGGCTCGGTGGTTAAGAATGCTTGTTGCAGCCGGGGGTGGTGGTGCACGCCTTTAATCTCAGCNCTCTGGAGGCAGAGGCAGGTGGATCTCAGCCAAGGCTACACAGAGAAACTGTGTCTCAAAAAACCAAAACTAAAACAAAGCCAAACAAAAACATTTGTTGCAGAGGACGGGGTTCACTTCCCAGCATCCATATGGTGGTTGTCAACCTTCCATAATCCCAGTTCCAGGGATCCAATACCCTTTCCTACTTCCTTGCACACAAGCATGCACACGGTGTAATACATACACGTAATATGAGTAAGTCTAATTAAACAACCAACCTTTTCCTGGAAAAGCAGTTCTGGAGCAAGGCAGTTCTTTCCTTCTCTTGTTTCTCAATCAGTTTTTCTACCTTTACGAAAGAGGGTGACCTCACCCATCCTTCACCTTACTGATTCACTTCCAGGTGATAAACCTCCTACTTGTCAAGGGATCCTAACGTTGGCGAGTTTCCCCCCCTTTACTCACAATTGTAGACTTCATGTCTTTCCTGGTTTAAATATATCCCTGCTAAGAACAAATTACGTCCTTTGGCCCCCGTGTGTGTGTGTGTGTGTGTGTGTGTGTGTGTGTGTGTTACAGTGGAGGAGTGGGTTTTAAATCGTATGTCACCTATTCCAACCCCTGACTGCTTTCAAAGGATATGCTACTGTATTCCCTGAGATCAAAGCCAAAAATGCAACATGAAACATGGTGGTAATGTCTAATTTCATTCAGGTAAGAGCTGTGTCTTACCTGTTTATTCTGGGAATGGGATATTAGAGATTTATACTTTTTATTTTTGTGCTGGGAGCTAAGAATGACTGTAAAGGCAGTGCCCTGCTACTCAAATAAAAAGCTGAATGATACTTACTTTGGGGAACAGCTCTATTAGGTCTTAATTGTATATTTTGTGTTATTTCTATGATCCCCCCCCAATAGATCGTATTGGGGATGGAACCTAGAGATTCATGCACACAAGACAAATGCTGTACCACTGAACTATAACCCCAGCTTCATTATGTTATTTCTAGAAGTCTGGGGAAAGTATATTCTTTCATATTTTCACAAGTGAACATTATGACTTCAATNAAAGATGTAGGGGCTGGAGAGAAGGCTCAGTGGTTAAGAGCTCTGGCTGCTCTTCCAAGCACCTGGGTTCAATTCCCAGCATGCACGTGGTGACTTATAACCATCTATAATGCCAGTCCTAGGAGAGCGAATGCCCTAATCTGGCTTTGATAGGCACCAGCGTGCATGTGGTACACAAACAGACATGCAGGCAAAGCACTAATACACATTAAAATTTTTTGAAAAAAAAAGTCAAAGTGAACTTGTGTCTTATGATGTTTGACATCTAAGTTAGTAGTGACAACATTTTCATTTCCCTTTGTCAAAAGATAATTGACTGTGCCGCTTTATACCCAATACAATAGCTTTAATAAAAATACAACCACCAAGCCATGGCATAAATCTATATTCCCAGCACTTAGGAGACCAAGGCAGGNGGATCTCCAGTTTCAGGCCANCCTGGACCCACATAGATTGTGCCTCCAAAACCAAACAGAAAACCATAATCATGGCTGAAAACAACAACCATTGTTGAGGGTGTGGAGAAATCGGAACCCTCACCCATTGATGATGGAGTGTGCAAGCCACTGTTTCAGTTTGGTGAGTCCTCAAAAGTTTAAGCTGGGGCTGGTGAGGTGGCTCAAAGAGTAAAGGTGCTTGTTGCTCAAGCCTGACAACCTGAGTTTGATCCTGGAATCTATGTCGATGGAATGAGAGACCCAGCTCCTAAGGTGTCCCCTGACCTCCATACACAGTTAAATAGANCTGCTGTGTGACCCAGCAATTTCACTCCTAGACANAGTTCCAGAAGAAGTAGGAGGTGAGTGCGCACAGGTTAATAGTGGACCTTTCCACAGCAGGCAAAAGGTAGAAATATTGCAAATGTCCATCAGTAGTAGAACAGGCAAATCCTGTGTATATGCAATATATAAACACAGTAACTATAATTTAGCTTTGACAGGAAACCAGTACATACCTGCTATATTGTGAACGAACCTTGAAAACTTTCTCATTTCTCTCTCTCTCTCTCTCTCTCTCTCTCCAAACTAAGCTGGAACAGACAGAAAATTTGGCATGGAAAATGAATGTTCATTTTTGTTTGGCACAAATCTTACTGCCACTCTTTTTGCTCACATTTCTAATATCTGCATTGCATTGACAGTTATAAATTCTGTAAATAAGTCCCCCCAAACAATTGCAGGATTTTGTAAGTGCTAACAGTCCTTTTTGCTGTTCATTTCTACAAAGATAAAACTGTGGTTTTGGTTTTGGGGTGCTGGAGATTGAAGCTAGAGCTCTATGCATTTAGACAAGTTCTCTCAGGGTGAGCCCCTCCCCTCCTAAATTTCCCAGGCTAGCCTCAAACCCATCTTGTAGTCAAGGCAGGCTTTGAATTTGGGATCCTCCTGCTGCAGTCCCCCAAGTGGTTGTGGTTATAGGGCTGTGAGAGCAGGCCTGGCCATTCCATAGTTTATTACACAGTATGAACACAGCCTACTTCCTCCCTAGATCAAGTTTGTAACAAACTGACAAAACTGAATTAGAATGAGGAAGGAAGGAAGAAAGGAGGAAGAGCTTTATCTAACTTGTTCCATCCTGGTTTCNTCTGACTCCCCATNGGGAAATGAGAGTAAGGAAGACAGTACAAGGTTCTCTTACTAGNCCTCAGCTTCAGTTTCTTCTTCTGCAACATGGTGATAATTATAACGACAGCAGGACTTATTGTGGGACAAAACTTTTCCTGAGAAGCTGCAACACACAGGTCTACTGATCCCAGATAAGGAGCCCATGCCAGATCAAAGCACAGATAATACCAAAGTCCAACTTGGTGAACCATGAGTTTTAATTGAGATTACTTACAGGAATATGGATGAGAGGTTAACTACAGGAGCAGAAATGACTCAAAGATAGCTGCATCACCAAAGCCCATCCTAGCATGGGTGACAGCTCACAAAGGCTGGGAACCTGGAGCACACTGCACAGCCTGCAGGCAGCTCAGCAGGTTGGATGGTGTCCTTTTCCAGGTGCCTCATTTGGTCTAAACCTTTCCAGGCAGCTCAGAGGGTTTCCTGCTTCTTCCAGGCAGCTGGTAGTCTCAGAGTCTTGAAATTTTTCTCTTCTGAGACTCTTCTTTGCAGCTAGCTCAGCTTCACTTAACTCTGGGAGGCACTCTCAGCTTTTCTTGTTTGTTCTGGCAGGAAGGAGCTCAGTGAATCTGGTCAGTTTCAGGGACTTCCTGAAGCTTTTTTGAGTTGTTTACTTGTCTGCTGAAGGAGCTTTAGGAGCTTTCTGCACGATAGAATGTTTCAATACTCAGGGGAAACTGTTACACAGCAGGTATTAAGATTGAGAGTTAAATTAGAAAAAGAATGTTAACCTGAGGTGGTGTAACACACCTTTAATGCCAGCACCCGGGAGGCAGGGGCAGGCCGATCTCTGAGTTCAAGGCCAGACTGGTCTATAAAGTGAATTCTAAGATGGCCAGGGCTACACAGAGAAACCCTATCTTTTGAAAATACAACAAACAAAAAAGAAAAAAAGAATGTTACATGCTTAGTACTCTATTAGGCATAAAGTCAAAACTCAACAAATGTTGGTTGCTATTAATACTGTTACTAGCTTCATATAGTGGATCAGCCTTTTTAATCCCAGCACACAAAAAGCAGAAGCAGGAGGATCTCTGAGTTCCAGGCTAGCCTACTCTACAGAGCAAGTTCTGGGACATCCAAGGCTACACAGAGAAACCCTGTCTCAAAAAACAAAACAAAAATGCTATTACTATTATTATTTACTTTTCCTCTATAAATGTTTGTGAACCTGCAGAAATCCATGCCATCATATTATCCTCTCCCAGGCAACAAACTAAAATGACCAAGTGACACTGTCCTTTGTTTGTTGTCCTGGTTTTTGTTTGTTTGTGATTTTGTGGTGGGGTTTTTTTGTTTTTTGTTTTGGTTTTCGTTTTGTTTTGTTTTGCCAATTTGACACAACCAAGAGTCACTTGGGAGCAAGGTGTCTCAATTGAGGAATTGCCCAGCTCAGATTGGCCTGTGGCTAGGTCTGTTGGGAATTGTCTTGATTTTTGATTGATGTGGGAAGATCCAACCCAAAGTGGGCAGCACCATCCCTAGGCAAATGAGCCTAGACTGTACAAGAAAGCTAGATGACAAGCTATTAAGTGGCCTGCTGTGGGNTGGTCTTTCTGTATGCTGTGAATATGTGTTGCTATGATTGGTTAATAAAGAAGCTGCTCTGGCCTATGGCAAGTCAGGTTATAGCCAGACAGGAAATCCAAGAGAGAGATAGGAAAAAGAAAGGTAGAGGCGGAAGAGACACTGCAAGCCCGCCTCTGAAGGATCAACATGTCAGCAGATGGGTAACACCATGGCCACGTGGCAACATATAGATTAATAGGAATGGACTGAATTAAGTTGAAAGAGCTAGCTAATAAAAGATGACCCATAGAGCATACAGTTTGTAATTAATCTAAGCCTCTGAGTGATTCTTTTATAAGCGGCTGCAGATGGGAGAGATTCGTCCCTACCGAAGGGCCGGGNAGGACCGGCGAAACTCCTGGCTACAGTGGCCTTCCTCTGAGGTTCTTGCTTCAGTTCCTGCTTGAATTCCTGCCCTGACTTCTCTCTGTGATGGACTGTGACCTGAAAGTATAAACCAAATAAACTCTTTCCTCCCCAAGCTTCTTTTTCTCAGTGTTTTGTCAAAGCAGCAGAATGCATACCAGGACACTTGTTTATGCAATCATCTTGTTGCTAGACTACAGTAGTAAATTTGACATATCTCACAAATAACCTTTTTCTTCTCACAACAGCAGCAGTGAACTCCAGGCCCAGGTCATATGTGCTCTTAGTCATTGTGTGAACTTACCTTCATGAAGACTAGACAAAAACCCTTATACAATCACTAACATTAGGACATTTTCCTCAGCTGTGCATAGTGGTCACTCGCTTGTAATCTGAGCACTTGGAAGGATCAGAAGTTGAAAGTCAATCCTCAGCTACATAGTAGTTTAAAGCCAAGCTGGCCTATATGAGTAGAGCTTATTGTTTGGTGGGAGCTCCACCTCAGCCCCTGGCATCCTGGGTGGGCAGCTCCTGGCCGCCACACAATGTCCACCCCCTGGCCGCTTCCTAGCTTCCGGAAGCAGCGCCGTGCTCCTGCATGGCTCAGGCTCTGCCCCAGGGCCACCCACACCTCGAGCCCCTTGGACTCCTGGCCCCTGTGCAGCCTGTGCAGCAGGCCAGCACTAGGNGGCAAGCTGCTGAATCCTCCCCTTCAAAGCCCGCCAAACACGGCTCCTCCCCAGAGGGGCCAAGACCACTCCCTCGGCCTATTTAAGCGGCATCCTGGGACCTAGACGTGTATTTCCTCCGGTCTCTCGCCCCGATGATCTCCTCTCTGTGGGGCCAGGGAATCACCCGGGAACGTTTGTCCATTAAACCTGCCCTTTCCTAACTTGGCCCTGATTCTGATTGCTGCGTTGGTGGAGAAACTTACCACTTCCTTCCTTCCTTCCTTCCTTCCTTCCTTCCTTCCTTCCTTCATTCATTCTTTCATTCATATTCTCCCTCTCTCGTTTTGTCTCTCCCTCTCTCTTTCCCCCTCCCTCTCTTCCTCTCGTCCCCAGCTGATGAACAAACCCAGTGCTATGCACATGCTAGGCAAGCACTATACTACTGAGCCCCCAGCCCTGCTTACACTTTTATTGCAGCCACATCTAGGCTTCTACTTACCCAATGTCCTCTTCCTTTTAACTTTTTTTTTTCTTTGTGTAGCCCTATGTGTCCTGGAACTAGCTCTGTTGACCAGGCTAGCCTTGAACTCACAGAGATCCTCCTGCTTCTGCCTCCCAAGTGCTGGGATTAAAGGGCATGCTCCACCACCACCTGGGTCTTTTAATTCCTTTAATTAGTCAACTCGACCTCTTAAATTTCCTTGTTTTTACAACTTACCCATTACAAACTAGCACCTATAGGGAAGATATTCCAGGTGTAATAGTGTAAATTTGTAATTTTAGCACTTGGGAGGCTGAGACAGAAGGATCTGAGTTCAAGGGTAGCCTAAACTAATAGCAAGAGCCTATGGGGATGGGTGGATCAGGGTGGTGGTGAAATTTAGTGGGGAGGGGAATTTAGACTTCTACATCATCAAGTACACCAGAACAGGTAAAGTAGGAAGTTGTCCCCATAGTTACTCTCTAAAACTACTCTTGGATTTGATTGACTCCACTCAAGAGTTAGCTGTTGGACTTCAGTTATGCATATGCTCAGGCCTGTCCTAAGTGGCCAAGAAAGATGAAGAGAGGCAGAGGTGCCAGGGAGGAGGCATGAGAAGCAGTCTGGTGAAAAATAGACATTCATACATTACACAACAATGATAATACCTATTATGAAGGGCTTACAAGGTACACCCAACATATACATTTATTTTAAGCCTGTGTGTTTGTATATTGGTTATCTGCTGTTCAGTGACAAGTTACCACACAATTTAGTGGCTTAAGACAATAAACATCTATTATCTCTGTGGCTGGGGAATCTGACACAGTTGGCTGGGACTGCAGATACCTGAAGGCTTTCCAGGATGGCAAATGTACCCTTCCAATGGCTGACTCTCTTGACTGGCGAGCTTATGGTAGTTACTGGCAGGTGGCCTCAGTTTCTTTCCACACTGACCTCTTCATAGGGCTGCTTAAGTGTCTTTGTGACATAGTAGTACATGATACCACATTCTTGGAAAATTACTGTATCAGCCTCAGCTGCACAGTAAGTTCCAGGCCAACCTGGACTACATCACCATAGAGTACTATCAAACACATAGGTCCCTGTTGGTTTTAGTTGATGCTATCAAAGACCTGGGAGTTTTCATACAACATTTCTAGTCTGTTATTCCCAAGCTTGTGCTGCAGCAGCACCAGACATCTTATCCTTAAGGCTATGACCAAAGACTGGGTCTCACTAGCTGAGGCTGGCCTCAAACTGTCTGTGTATGCCAGGCTGGCCTTAAACTCTTGTTCCTACTGTTTCTGCTTCCCAAGTGCTAGGATTATAGGTGTATTCCAAAATGTCTGGTTTATCATATTTTTGAACTATAGCCATTCTAGATGATATATATTATGGTAATATTTCAGTGTGTTTTATCATTGAATTTTATCAATGATTAATGTTGAAATTGACTTCTTGTGCTTATTTGATGTGTGTGAATCTTATCTAGTGTAGTGTTTGAATATTTTTCATTTATATTTGGGAAATTTTCTTCTTTAGTTTTAAGAATTCTTTTTTATATCTCTATACAAGTCCTTTATTAAATACATGATTTACAAATATCCCCCCTGCAGTGTGTGGCTTGTCTTTTATTTTCCTAATAAAACATTTTAAAGAGTAGGTCTTGTTTTAATAAAGACTGTGGTGGTTCGAATAGGTATGGCCCCCATAGACTCATGTGTTTGAATGCTTCACCCATAGGGAGTGGCACTTTTAGGAGGTGTGGCCTTATTGGAGGAAGTGTGTCACCATGCAGGCAGATTTTGAGGTTTCATATATGCTCAAGCTACACCCAGTGTGGCACACAGTCTCTCCTGCTGCTGCCTACAGATCAAGATGTAGAACTCTCAGCTCCTTCTCCAGCGCCTTGTCTGCCTACACACTTCCATTTTCCTGCCATGATGATAATGGACTAAACCTCTTCAAACTGTAAGCCAGTCCCAATTAAATGTTTTCCTTTATAAGAGTTGCTGTGGTCATGGTGTCTCTTCACAGTAATAGAAATCTTAGCGAAGACAGACCACATCTTAAAGTCTCTGTTGTGGAACTTGCTTTTATTGTCGAGTGTTAAGGAGTTTTCCAGGCCCAAGGCCACTATGTAATGAGTCTTTCTCTGTCCCACCAGCCAGCTCCCAAATAATGACATGGAGACTTATTAATTATGAAAGCTCGACCTATAGCTTAGGCTTGTTCCTACCTAGCTCTTATAACAAATTAACCCTTTTATATTAATTTACATTCTGTCACATGGCGTTACCACTCTTTCACCTTGCACCTCCAATTTCCTCTCTGTGTCTCCTGGCTTCTCTCATGTGCCTTGATTCTCCTCCTCTTCCTTTCTCTCCCCAGAAATCCTGCCTGTGTCTCCTGCCTAGCTATTGGCTGGTCAGCTCTTTATTACACCAATCACAGCAATACATCATCTCACAGTGTACAAATATCCCACAACATTACTAAGGTATTCTCATTTCTTTTTCTTTTACAAGTGTTAGAGTTTTACCCATTGTATCTAAGACTATGATTTATTTCAAATTAGTTTTTATGTATATGGTGTATATGGTGGCTGTTCTTGGTTGTCAACTTGACTACATCTGGAATTTTTAAAACCCAAGTGGCTGCAAATGTCTGTGAGAGATTTTCTTTATTAAGTCATTTGAAGTGGGAAGACCCACCTTTAATCCAGATCTTTTGAGATGGGAAGTGTTCGGTTGGAACCTCCAGCTCACTTCTGCACGGTCTGAGAAGCCCCATCTCTGTCTCTCCAAACTCTACCCTGTCAAAGAATCTCCAACAAAGAAAAGGTGCCAAGAAGCCCAGTTCTGCATTCTTGGTGGCCACAGCAGCTCCTCCCCTGAAGTTGCCAGCAGCCCAAGTCCCCACCTAAAGCATTCAGTTTTTGACCATACTTGGGCAAAACTCAGTTTGTGGTGGACACATCATCACCCCTTGCCTACAGGGTATATAATCCCCCTGCTTTAATTCAGGCACATGACTTTTCCTGCTTTGATCTCTGGGACTGGAAAACTCACCCAGGAGTTGCTTTGCTCAAATAAACCTGTTCTTTTACCTTTTCATTTCGGCTTGATCTGGCTTACTGTGTCAGTGGAGAAACCTATTATTGGGCTACAGAAAACCTATTAGGAAGATCCACCTTTAATCTGGGCCACACTTTCTGCTGGCAGACTATTTAAAGAACATGGAAGGAGGAAGCTATCTCTTGTTGCCTGCTTGCTGGCAAATCCATTCCTTCACTGGCATTAGAGCCTACTTCTTCAAGATTCCAGCATATACTGAAGACCAGCTGAGACATCCAGCCCCATAGAGTAAACAACTACTGGATTCTTGGACCTTCTGTCAGTAGACAACCATTGTTAGACTAGCTAAACCACAGCCTGTAAGCCAGTCTAATAAATTTCTCTCATATATATGGATGTTTCTCAATAGGATTTATATATGTTCATTTAATCAGTTCTGTTCCTCTGGCTAGGGATTTTTATTGTTGTCAGCTGTCAGTGTTTGGTTTGTTCTCTTCAGTTTTGGGGACAAGGTCTTACTATATAACCTCAGTTGAAATCAAACCTTCCATTCTCCTGCCTTAGTTCCACAAGGCTAGGATTACAGATGCACATCACTGTTGTGGGATATTTGTACACTGTGTGAATTTGTATTTGCTATGATTGGTGTAATAAAAAGCTGAATGGCCAATAGCTAGGCAGGAGGTATAGGCAGGACTTCAGGGCAGAGAGAGAACTCTGGAAAGAAGAAAGGTGAAGTCTCTAGCCAGACACAGAGAGGACACAGGAGGTGCAAGATGGAAGAGAGGGGCTGGAGCGGTGGCTCAGAGGTTAAGAGCACTGACTGTTCTTCCAGAGGTCCTGAGTTCAATTCCCAGCAACCACATGGTGGTTCACAACCATCTGTAATGAGATCTGGTGCCCTCTTCTGTATATATAATAAATAAATCTTAAAAAAAAAAAAACAAAAAAAAGATGGAAGAGAGGTAACGGCCACATGGCAGAATGTAGATTAATATAAATGGGTTAATTTAGGTTATAAGAGCTAGTTGAGACAAGCCTGAGCTAAAGGCCAAGCTTTCATAATTATTAATAAGTCTCTGTGTCATTATTTATGGGAGGATTAGGAGACAGAGGGAGGAGGATTCTAAGTTCAAGGCCAGCCTGGGTTATAAAACAAGGTCTAGGAATGCACAAAGATTCTACTCTTAGTGCCCTTCCCTGGCATAATAATTAAAACAATACATCAGCACTGTCAGTTTTAGTAAATGATGCTATCAAGGGCCTAGGCTTTTTCTATAATATTTTTATTCAGTTATTCCTAGACTTGTCTGCAACAGCACCAGGCATCATATCCTTACGTAAGTTTATGTAAGGAAGAAAAGGGCCTTCTTTCTCCCATTTTATAAACTTTTTTTTTTTTCAAGACAAGGTTTCTCTGTGTATCCGTGGCTGTCCTGGAACTCACTCTGTAGACCAAGCTGGCCTAGAACACACAGAGATCCACCTGCCTTTGCCTCCCGAGTGCTGGGATTAAAGGCATGCGCCACCACCTGGCTGTATTTGTTTTGAAGATGGAGGAATGGGGGGCTGGAGAGATGGCTCATGGTTAAGAGCACTGGCTACTCTTCCAGAGGACCCAGGTTCAATTCTCAGCACCTACATGGAAGTTCACAATTGTCTGTAAGTCCAGTTCCAGGGGATCCGACACCCTCCCACCGACAGACATGCAACAAAACACCATCACACATAATACAAAAATAAATAAATCATTAAAAATAGATGAAGAAATGGTTTCCTCTCCGAACCTCTTCACGACATCTGGCTTCCTTTCAATATCATTTTCTAACTTCCCGCTCTGTGCCCATGTTCAAAGTAGTGTCTGGTGTGGGTGTGAGCCCACCATGATTGACTTAGACCAATTATAGTTTGTTCTCCAGGGCTGGTGTTAAAGCCTGGTGCTCTTCAAACATATAGTCAGGCATAGGAGTGTGCTTACTCCACAGGTGAACAAGGTGGGAGAGGCAGTAAAATCTGGCACACCATGATAAGGAATGGAAAGGGTTTGCTTCATATCCTGTCGTGGTGAAGAACTGCTGCATAAGGGCTGGAGAGATGGTGCAGTGGTTAAGAGCATTTACTACTCTTGCAGAAGACCTAGGTTCAGTTCCCAGCACCCTCCTGGTGGCTCACAACCATCTGAAACTGTAGTTCCAGGGGATCCAATGCCCTCTTCTGGCCTTCACAGGCATTGCACATATATGGTGCACATATATACACACACAGGAAAATACCTGTACACACAAAATAAAAAATAAAACAAATTGTTAAAGGATTTCAAGTCAGGAAGTAGCATGATTAAATTTCACAATAATTTCAGGATGGGATGGTGTCCTGGAGGGCACATGGGTCTAGAGACAGGGCTAACAGTCAGAAAATTTCTCAGAAGGTACCGGGGAGGATTTTAGGTCCTTATATAACAGGGCCCCAGATCTTAGTAGGCCCCGAGTCCTTAGCACAACTGACTCCATGATGGAAGTACCATCCAGGCCCTGAAACTCAGCATGTAGACAGCACCACCTGCCAAAACTAAAACAAAGATCTAATCCATTAAAGTTCATAGTTCTGGGAAAGTCTAAATGTACTAACCTTTCTTTTTGGCCTCTGTAGTTCCTCTTCTGGCTAACTGTTCTTGTTAACTGAAGATGTTTTTTTGTGTTTAAAAGCTCACCCTGAGAAAGGCTGGGGGCTGTACTGGGATCCTGAACACCCAGAGTAGTTACCAGCTGGCTAATAAAGACTTTCTGTTGGCTTAAACCCATGTCCGAGCAGTCTTCTCTGGTGAATACCCTACAACACTCAAGAACGCAGATTGGATGGAAATGAGGAAAGAAAGTAGAGGGAAAGGGATTCTAGAGTGACTNCTGCATAGGTTCCCACATGGGCTAATCACTGGGTATTTTGTCCAACATGAGCATTTGGACGGAGGAGGTTGGGGGGTGGCATAAAATGAGGGGGGAGACTGCAGGTTTGGTTTTGAACAGTGAGATGTCTGAAAGGCATGCAAGGAGGGGTGATTAACCATGGGAGAGAAACCTTTGGAAGTCAGACAAGCGACGGTGTGAAGGATGGAGAACTGATTAAGTAGAAATGAAGCAGCATGACACCAGTGTTGAGGAGGGGGAGGGGGTATTGGGGGAGGGGCGCGAGGCGGGGAGAGTGAGTTCAGGGTTGAGCATTGAGGGTATATTGATAAAATTTTTAATGTAAGTGTAGACAAACCTTTAAGGAGCAGTTAGAAACCTGTTTTGAAATGTGGCTTTCTAACATTTGTTTCAACNTGTCATTGGGCTACAGCAAACGGGGAAGAGAAATGGTCCCAACCTTTTGTGATTTGGCCTGATGACTGGAGAACCTCAGAACCCAAGCCGGTGAACTGCTGCTNATCAGNGAAGCNTGGCAGGGCTTTGGAGAGAATCATGCTGAACACATGCCTGGGGGCAGGTGGATTNATTAGAGGAAGTACTGTCCGAGCCAGCTGTCAAAGAGAAACTTGCAAGGAAAGTGTAATGAGAAACTCTTTGGATTAAAATATGGTTTTCTCTTCTGTTTTATGATGGTAGTTATACCCTCTAACTTTAGAGGATATTTCAATGCCCCTTATAACNTAGCTTATAAACCCTATGAATTAGACATTGTTTACAAATAGGTAGGAATTTTGTTTATACTCTAAAACACCTATTTAGTGGAGTACTGGAATTTGAAATATACATATTTTAGACTTAGAACTCAAAGAACAAAGGTTCAAGAAGTTAAAAAAAAAAGTATTACAAAACAGCCTTTGAATTATTTCCATGTCTTCCTTTCTTTAGGCACTAAACTGTTCTCTGGAATAATAAAATTATCTGACATTTATATAATTTTGTGATTAATACCAACTTTACAAAATGTGCATGCATGTGTGAGGGTGTGTGTGTTTGCATGAGTATGTGTGTGCATGAGTGTGTGTGTGTGTGTGTTTGAAAGTGTGTGTGTGTTTGCATGAGTGTGTGTGTGTGTGTGTGTGTGTGAGTGTGTGTGTGTTTAGGGTAAGGTCTCACCAAGTAGTCCAGAATGCCTCACAGCAATCTTCCCACTTCAGCTTCCTAGTGAAGTGCTGGGGTTAAAGGACTGAGCCATCAAGTCCAGTCCCACCTTTTCTTTTTGAGACAGGGTCTCATGTAGTTCAGGCTGGCTTCAAACTTGCTATGTATCAGAGGATGACTGTGATAGTTTGAATGAAAATGGCCCCANAGGCTCATAGAGACTGGCACTATTGGAAGATGTGGCCTTGCTGGATGAAGTGTGTCACTGGGGACAGGCTTTGCGGTTTCAGAAGCTCAAGCCTGACTTAGTGTGGCACACAGTCTCCTCCTCCTGCCTTTGGATCCAGATGCAGAGCTCTCGGCTACCTCTGCCTGCACACCACCATGTCTGCCTGCACACCACCATGTCTGCCTGCACACCACCATGTCTGCCTGCACACCACCATGTCTGCCTGCACACCACCATGCTTCCCACCATGATGATAGTGGACTAAACCTCTGAACTGTAAGCCAGCCCCAACTAAATGCTTTCCTTTATAAGAATTGCTGTGGCCATGGTGTTTCTTCACAGCAATAGAAACCTTAAGACAATGACCTTGAACTTCTGATCCTCTGCCTCTACCCTCTGACTGCAGGAATTATAGTTGTGCACCACCATGCTCAGATTTTTTAATTTTTTTGATTTTTCTGTGTGATGCTGGGGATATAATACAGGGTTTCATGGTCTGTACTTGGAAACCACTCTACCAGCTGACCTACATTCCCAGCCCTCACACTTGCCTGTATACTTTTTTCCTCAGTGTGGTTTCAGTGTCCCAGGTTAAGTATAACACTAAAGCAGTGTGGTGATTAAGGAAGAAGAAAGTTGAGAGATGAGAATTCAAGGCGAAGGGACAAGTTAAGATGTCAACCTGACAGACAGAGTAGCAGATCACAGATGATAGAACGCTGATCAGACAGAATGAGCAGCTGCTGCTGCTTCTTTTCCTCCTCCTCCTCCTTCTCCCCCATCTCCTCCTCCTTTTTGATCTCCCCTCCCCTCTTCTCCTCCTTCCTCAACAGTGTCTTTCTACTTAGTCCTGCCTCTCCTGGAACTCACTATGCAGATCAGGCTGGCCTCAAACTAACAGATCTGCTTGCCTCTGCCTCCCAAGTGGTAGAATTAAAGACATGCACCCCCGCCCCCCTAGCTAACTTCTTTTTTATCTGCTCCTTTCCTCTCCAACTCAGGCCCAGCCAGAGAGCACTGAATGTGCTACTCTGACCCAGTCACCCAGCCTTCAGCCTCTCTCTGCTCTTAATAATACCCCGAAGTCATAGATACATGAACCATTGTCCCTTTCNTTATTAAGCTGTTTTACTCCTCTGACAGCATCGATTCTCTGTCAAATGCAGTGACAGTGACTGTCACTGGTTACAGCCAGCTTTGAATGAAATAGCGGCTATTGATCTCATCTTGGTCTTCATCCTTGTCCCAGTGTTCATGTATATCCTAAGCTAGCTGTGTTTTCTGTGCGAAAGGGTGGCCTGGCTTTGGGAATGTGGAAAAACAGACAGTCCTGCCCTCAAGGATATTCTGGCTACTGGAGCAGACACATGATTGTTATTCAAGGGGTAACTGGACCAGAGGTGTTTATAAAGAGATGTGTGGGTCGAATAAGATTTTTGGAGGAAGACGACCCTTAAGCCAAAGGTAACAGATAAGCAGGGGCCGATAGTCAAAGCAGGTGGAAGAAGGACCAAAATGAACANAAATTATCGGGTCCAAACCCTCAAGGGTACGTGCAGAGCTTAACCAAGAGGCGAGGACTCGCCGCGNGTGCACTGTGTACAGTAGTGGAAGGGACAGGTTGAGAAAACCTTAGACTTCTGCCATTCACGAGGCTTCTTTATGCAATGAGAGACAGGGCTGGTGTCAGCAAGAATAAAAGCACCAAACGACCACTGCTTTTGTGTGTATCCCCNTAAGGTCCAGGACAATGACACAAATGTTCATGATCCGCACAAGTAGACAACCAACGTTGAAGGAATGGACATAAGCGTTTTGATCCAATTTTTTCCCACAATGTTTCTATCACAAGAGATGACAATGAGCCCAGGACATCAATTTGTGGGCAAAAGGAACGGGATGGAGGAACTGCCATTGTGGGAAGAAAGGTTATGGGCAAGGGGTGTACTGCTGTGGTGAATACCCCGAGACCCACCACGGGAACGGTTCAACTGTGGGAGCAGTGGCAGAGGAGGTTACCCGCAGGGAGCTGGCGACACAGCTGTGTGGGTAGCTTCTTACCTGTGAGGACCACTGCCCGCCCTCCAGGCGGAGCTTGGGTGCGACGGCTTTTCGATTGGCTGCGGCTCTAAGTCCGGGGGCGGGCATTCGGGGCCGGGCGCCCTTGGGGATTGGCTCGGTTGTGAACAGAGTCTCAGCTTGTGGACGCCGCGGGTTCGTCCGCAGCCCCGGCTGCGCGCAGGGCGGGCTTCTCGGGGTCCCCTGCAGTCATTGGCTCGGTGCGGTTTCCTTGGGGACGTGGCGCCGCTGGCGGCCAGGCCTCCTTCCGGCTGTGCCGGGAGCCACGGGGAACCGCTGGGGACCAGGCTGGGCTGTGCAGAGGGACGAGCGGGCCTCGGGATCCCGTGAGTAGGATCGCGGTAGAGCTTCGGGGAGGAGAGGGACGGGAAGAGGAAGCGGGATCCCCCATCCCCACCACCTGGGGTGGCGTGCTTTCCGAGCACGGAGCCGGCCGGCAGGAAAGCCTTGCATCCGGGATGCGCTTTAGGGTCCTCCGGGCCCGCGGGAGGAGAGACACCCGACACGGAGTGGGGGGTCAGTACAGTGGGAGGGAAGTGTGCAGTCATTGCGGGGATCTGGTCCTGGCACTGCTGGAGGTATGTCTGAAAGCCAGTCAACCCTTTCCAGGCTGCAGCCGTAGGAGATGCTGGGGACAAGGAGGCCACCCTCTCAGGGCAAAAGGAAAAGGAGGTGACAGACGTTGAGATTACTGAAGGGAACCCATGGCTAGGTAAGGTTTGCACCCGCTATCTCTGGCAAAGGGCTCAGTAGAGGGTGGTANGCTGGTTGAGTGGGTGGATGGGGGCCTCTGGGTGAGGTTTGCCCTGAGGCTTCACGGGAACTTTGCATCCTGGTCAGGTGTATGCAAAGACGTCAAAGTGGTTTTCTTTTGAAAGGCCAGTGCAATAATTTCCTGCCCATAGCCTGGAGTCGTAGGAGTAGCAGTAGTTGCCTCTGGAAAGGTAGTGGAATCAGAGCCAGCTTCACATTTTACTATGTATCAGTTAAAGCTGATGTTTTTTAAAAAGTCTCTCTGTGTGTATAATTTATTAAAGCATTTAAAAAAATAGTTAAATAACTTTTCNAGCTATCTAGTGGGCATGTCGCAGTTTCTCTGATTCACCGGTGTGAGGAAGTGGTCCCCGGGAGACTGGTGATCTTTCCATTAACACGAGATGAAATCTCTGAATTACACTCGAGCCCAGAGTTTGGAAACAGCAGATGAGGTCTTTCTGAACTGCATAATAGAAATACTATGAGCCACACAGGTGCTTTTCTCTCANATGAGAATGGGGAGAAAACATCTGGCCTTCTCTTGTCATGAATTTTTGCCTTGAGGGCTTTCATCTAGTTTTAAAATTGTTTTAAAGCAGTCACTTACAGAGAGTTTTAAGGCTTAACAAATGTTTGTCTCATTCCAGGATCAGTTTTTCCTACCTCTGCCCAGCCTCCTGGTACTTCACTGTGCCCACAGTGAGCCCATTTCTCCGTCAGCGGGTGGCATTCCTGGGACTCTTCTTTATACCCTGTCTCCTTTTGCTTCTGTTAATCATGGACTTAGGACATTGGGGCTCTTCATCACCACGAGATAGGCAGTACGAGAGGTGAGTCAGCTTCACGTCACTTTGACCAGCCTGGTGTTGAAGTGACAAACTTCCTTTTGCGGCTGGGGGCTGCACNGGGTCTTTCCATGTGGGTAAGCACTCTATCACTGAGTTATGGCCTCACCCTCCTTTTTAATTTTGATTGTTGAGAACCCAGGCCCAGAAGGACCTGGAACTCACTCTGTAGGCTGATCTTGGAATTTGCAATCAGCGTACAGTTCAGC
>LZPO01055076.1:453057-480789 GCA_001675575.1 Neotoma lepida
AAAAAAAAAGACTGCGCAGCTATCGCTTCGAATTCATAACGTTTCAGCACTGCCAAAAGGGAACAACTCCCTGTTCCTTAGCAGTTATCTCCTATTGTCCCATCTTCCCATGGCTTTCTCCCCCCTTGGGAGCTGCTTATTCTGGAATTTTCATGTAATGNAATCATGCAGAATGGCCCTTTATGTCTGACTCTTAGAAAAATGTCCACAAGGTAATCCACGTTGTGCATACCAGTGCATCACTAGTTTTGGTGGCAGAGTAACTGTCTGTNGAGTCACCGTTCTACTTTTCGTTTATTCGCTCATTGGATTCATAGTTGAGTTGCTTCCACACTTAGGCTATTACGGATAGTAGTGCTGTGAGTATCCATGAGCACATGTTTGTGTACACATAAGTTTTTCGGTCTCTTGGGTATAAATCTGGGAGTAGAGTTGCTAGGTGCAGTAATAGGTTCACAAATTAAAAATACGCAATCCAAATAGTTATTTCCATTTTGTAATAACACACATTAAACAAAATTACACAAGAAGCACATTGGGATGGTCCTTCATAGCAGGGGTAGGGATAGGACTGGATATGAGGGTGAAGAGGAGTAATTAGACCAGAAGAGGGGCTTTGCTATGGCATTGAACTACCAGCTCAGGGACATAATTTAATCTCTGCATCTAAAGTTAAAAACCAAAAACAAGGCTGAGTGTTGGTGGCACACCCCTTTAATCTCAGCACTTAGGAGGCAGAGACAGGTGAATTTTTGTGAGTTTGAGGCTATCTTGATCTACATAGTGAGTATCAGGCCAGCCATGGCTACACAGTCAGACCCTGCTTGAAACAAATAAACAAAAAATACCCAAACAACAAAACCTCCCTTATTTTGAAAACAAAACTGAACTTTCCAAANGCCCAAGCCTGTCACAGGAAATAGTAAAGCCTTTTGAATAGTTCTAGACAAGGTCATAAATAGATCCCACAATGATCTTTTCTTTGTTAAAGGATTTTTTTTCTAATTATGAAAATAGTACGTTCCCACTGTAGAGAACTGGAAAATACAGAAATCCATACCAGAAAATGGTATCTTCTGTAAATGAACCCACCTCCCCTGTGTCAACTGCTTCTCTCTTTGCTGTCACAAAAATGCCTGAAAAACAACTTAAGAGGAAGGGTTGTTTTGGCTTTCATCTTGAGGGCACACAGTCTATCATGATGTGGAAAGCATGGCAGGAGTGAGGCAGCTAGTCACATGGCATCTGTAGTCGGGAAGCAGAGGGAGAAGAATGTGGATGCTTGGCCGTCTTTCTCTCTTCATTCGGTCAAGACCCCAACCTGTGGATTGTGCTGCCCACATGCAGNGTGGGTCCTCTCTCTTCAGTTAACCCTCTCGGGAAATGACCTCACAGACACACACAGGGCCTTGTCTTTGAATTTGTGACCCTCCTGCCTCAGCTGCATGGGTGCTGGGAGTACAGGAGTGCATTACTGCGCCTGGCCATGAGATAAAGGCCATTTTAAAGAGTGGTCACAGAAATGGAGCCGCATGGCTTCACAGTGCCACCACTTCCTAAAAGGAACCGAAACCCTCTTCTCTTGATGCGTTACAGGAAGAAGCGGCCAAGATCCTGTTGGCCGAGTTCAACCTGGGCTGTGACGTGCAGCACACTGAGCATGTGTACAGGGTTTACGTCACCACTTTTCTGGGCTTTGGAGGCAACTTTGCCCGGCAGCGCTATGAAGAGCTTGTGCTGAATGAAACACTCCACAAAAACAGGTACAGTTGACACGGAATCTTCATTTCTACCAGACTGCAGATGTTAGGGGGAAAATGGTGACATCCAGCTACAGTGGCTAAGTTTGCCTCCTCCTTTCCTGACATGTTTCTAGGGACCCGTTTCAGCCCCTGCTTTGCAAGGATACATTCTGTTCTTTAGTAGTAAGGCTGGCAAAAATGTCCCATCTTTTGTGTTGTTATGCTGNATCCACAGCCACACCTGACATCATGAGATGTTTGCGGCTAGGAAAAATGGATTCGCTCCTCTCGTGTGAGAGTTAGGTTTGCTCGTGTGCGTTAAACTTAACAAGTGCATGAAGTTAAAATTGCCTGTAAAGTAGTGTCCAAGTCTTGAATAGTTTTTCATCCAGAACTGCAAAGATCACAGATTTCTTTAAAAAAGTTTGTTTTTATTTTTATGTGTGCATGTATGTTTGAATGTGTGTAGGTCCCTGTAGACATGAGAAGAGGGTGTTGGATCCCCAGGAAGTGGAGTTATGTTTGATTGTGAGTCACCTCTTGTGGCTGCCGGGAACTGGTCTTGGGTCCTCTTCCAAAGCAGGAAGTACTCTTAACAGCTGAGCCACTCTTTAGCCCCGAGATCACTGATTTTTCACTTGAATTCTTTCAGGCCATAATGAATAGCTATGAAGTAATTGTTCTTATTTGTTTGTTTCGATTATTTAAAGTTATTTATCATTGTGTGTATTGAAGGTACAATAAACTATGGTTCTTTTCTCTCAAATGATTATTTACATCCATTGGCTTAGCAAGAAAAACTAACCTAAAGAGGTACTGGTGTATCCCACTTGTAATAATTTCTCCATAGTAGTCTTAGATTTGGAGAATATTGAATACTGTCTCATCCGTCTTTTTAACTGTTTAAACCTCCATCACTAGGAGTTCACGGAAATTTGGGGGATTCAGGTGTTCTGGGTGATTGCATGAACGGCCTGCGANTGTTTTTGTTAGTCTGCACAAGCTGACTTGAGCTGGGGCACTTGTTGCTCCTGCTGGTGCTGTGAAGACTGGAGATCCCGGGCTCCGAAAGCTTCCAGTTGATTTCAGTTCTCTCCTTCTTCAGTAACTCTGTGCTTCCCTCCTCTGCTGTGTGTGCTCTTTCTTCTGTTGCTCTTGCTGGGCTGCATCCATCCATCGCCTTGGTACTTCCTGGGCAAGCTCTGAAGTTGCCCACTTTAGGATTGTTGAGGTCAAAGTATGGCTCCCATAGCTGCCAGGCTACCAGACAAACCTACCCTCCTGGGATGGTTCTCACTTGCTCATAAACGTTTGAGTTTTCCTTGTACTTAGTTGTTATTATTTTGTTTTACTTTGCAGCGCTGCGGTTACCGTGCGAGAAAAGGTCATGAGGCACGACAAAACCCAGTATCAGAGCTTTATTAGAAAGTGGGGGGGGAGAAGATGGCGGGGAGAGAGAGTTAAAGAGAGAGACAGAGAGAGAGGGACAGAGTGTGTGCGCGCGGCCGCACGTGGAGAGAGAGAGAGGAAGAAAGAGACAAGGAGAGGGAGGAAGAGGTGGGATTCCCTTTGCACATGATCCAATCTCTGGAGCTGTCACTCTGCCTGCTCTGTCCCAGCACCACTCACTCAAGGNCAGACATTGCCACTGTGCCACTGCCATGGTTCCCTCTTCAGGGAGCTCTCCTCTCTGAGTTCTTCCCAGTAGTGTGTTTGTGTGTTTTTGTGTGTATATCGGGTGAGTGTGTGTGTGTACATGTTGATAGGTGTGAACATGTGGGCATGTGTTTGTCATGGGACACTTGAGGTCTGGGATCAGGCCTCACCTTCACCTTGTTTGAGAGCAGGGTCTCTTTTGTTGACAGGTCTCCACTGTCAATGTTATAAAGTGGTGGGACCTGGGAGCATGGAGCAGATAAATGAGGCGGACTAAAGTCTCATGCGATAGCCAGCTTTATTCAGAGCTCAGACAGTTTATACTCTGAGAATAAAGAAAGGTCACATGAGTTCAAGCTGTACGCAATCACAAGGACAAGCCACATGTGACAAAAACATGTTTCTCCATAGAGGCCTATAAAGGATAATTTAAACATTTAATTGAATAACAGCAGCAAGCAATGATGAGTAATCTGAAGTAATTCACTCCTATCTGCTACACCTAGGAGTGTGAAAACACAGTCCAAGAACAATTCTGTGTTTTGAAGAAACTGAGGTCACAAGACTCTTGTCTTGTTTCCTTGGAGTGTTCTCACACGCACTCAGAATTATCACACGAATCCATTCCTGGACGGTGTTCTGACAGTCCACTACTATGCTCACTCTAGGCTAGCTGGCCCTTTAGCTTCCAGGGATTTTTCTGTCTGCCCCCTATCCTTGGATAGTTCAAGGCACTGGGATTACAGTCACACATCACTTCATCTGGCTGTTCCGTGGGTTCCGGGGATTCAAACTCAAATACCCACACTTGTGCAGTGAGTGCTTTAGTGACTGAACCATCTCTCCAGCCCCCAGTTGTATGTTAAATCGGAATCCCTTGCACTTTTCAGAGGTTTGTGGGAATGAAGGCTAGAGGGAGAGCAGCAGATCACAGCTGCTGTTTGACTCTATGCTGGGAAATACATGTTGATGGTAGGGCTGAGTGAGATCCATCGCTGGTACATCTCTCTCTTTTTTCTAAACTTAGTTTGCTTAAATATGCATATGTTGCTGCTGCATAGTAATACTCTACTCAGTCCTTGTTGCTAGGGTTGTCATTGAAAATCAGGAGATATTTGTGAAGTGAACTTAGTTCTCAGAAGAGGTCAGGATCAGCACTCTCAATGTTCTGTCTGTTCTTATCATTGTGACAGATTGCTGGGCCAGAAGACAGGCCTGAGTCCTGACAATCCATTTCTGGACCCCTGTCTGCCTGTGGGACTCACAGATGTGGTGGAGAGGAACAGCCAGGTCCTGCATGTCCGAGGAAAGGGAGACTGGGCCACTTGTAGGGCAATGCTGAGCCCCCTGCTGGCCCGCTCCAACACCAGCCAGGCCTCATTGAATGGCATTTACCAGTCTCCAATTGACTTCAACAACAGCGAGTTCTATGGCTTCTCTGAGTTTTTTTACTGTACAGAGGATGTGTTGCGCATCGGTGGCCGCTACCACGGGCCAACATTTGCCAAGGCTGCTCAGGTAACTCATTAATAATCAAGATGCCTCATGCTGGCAGCTACCATTTATTGGATGCCTGCCTTTGTGCCAGGCAGTGTACAAAGGGCATTGCATGCGTGATCTCACTTGAGTCTTTATAAGGGCCTATGAGCCTCGTTTTATAGAGGAGAAAGTGACCTCAGAGGTTAAGCTGCCTTCTGATCAAATATGTTTAGGTTTCCATGGATATATTATCACCGAGGTATAAAACTGTTGTATGGTGCATAGTTAGCTTCTCTTCCAACTTCCCTGATGTTTATGGCTCAAAAGTATCATCTCATATATTTTTCCCTTTGCTAGGTGTGTCTGACTTGTAAGGTGCTCTTGGTGGACGAGTCTGCTTTTCTTCTCTTGATTTGAGCCAGAGTCGGGGCTGCAAAGATGGCTAAGCAGCTAAGCCATTCCTCTTCCAGAGGACCAGTGTTCAGTTCCCAGTGTCCATGTTGGGTAGCTTACAACAAACTCCTGTAAAAATTCAGCTCCAGGAGCTCTGCTGTTGTTCTCTAGTCTTCTTGGACACCCCCACACACGTGGCACATACATGCCTTCCCCACTCACTGCACACACACACACACACACACACACACACACAAAGTTAAAAGAAATCTTAGAAAGAGGCCAGAATGGTATGATACAAGGTCATGGATATAAGGTGTTGTGAACCCCAGTGGTGGTAGAAATATCTTTCGAAGTGAAGAGTAAAAATTCACTTTGCACACATATAGAACTTAAACATCTTAACATCTTACAGGCTCGCCACATCTTTAGTTACCAGCACAGCTGAAAATTTGACCAGCTCTCTGTAGCTCCTGCCTTAGTTCAGAGTCTGTGTTAGTTAAGTTTGTTGTTGTTTCTCATTTTATTTTTTGGTTTTGTTAATTGTTTTTGAGACAGAGTCTCACTATGTTGCCCTGGCTTGCCTGGAACTTGCTGTATAGACCAGGCTGGCCTCTCTATGTCTGCCTCTCAAGTGCTGGAATGAAAGGCATGTGTCACCNCATCTGGATTTGTTAGTCAATTAAAAAAAGATCACTAAAAATAAATAAGTAAATAAAAATAAAAAATTAAAAGAGTACTATAACAAAAATATTTGCAATGTTCAACTTAACAAGAACAGACGTTTGTTTTATCCCACAGTTTATAGGTTCCAGTCCATGGTCAACTGGCCCCTTTGCTTTGGGCATACCATGGTGGAAATGCATGGCAGAGCCAAACTGTTTACATTGTGATTCTTGGAACAAAGAGAGTGTAGAGGGTCCCATAATGTCCTTTAAAGGGCTGCCACAATGATCTGCTCACTAGTTCTCATTTAAGGACTGTGTCCCACCACATCTCAACAGTGCCACACAGGGGCCCAAGTCTCTAACACATGAGTCTTAGGGAACCTTCTAGATTGAGCAGAGTCATGTTTTTGATTTTNATATAATTCTGTGATCTGTCCTTGACTTTTTAAAATTCCAATGCAAACGTTGTCTTCCCACCTTTCCTGAATACGCTACCCACGGTTAGCACCCTCCCATTGCCCATTGCCTTTCCTGCTTTGTTTTTCCACTGAACACTGTGCCATCCTGCACACTCTGTGATGCCCTTTTGTTTATCCTCTTACAATAGAATGTAAGCTTCACGGGGACAGGATTTTTTTTTTCTCACCACTTCATCCTCTGACACATAGGAGTCAGTAAATGTTCTTTACCTGAACCAACCGAAAACAATTCTTTGAGAGTTGTGTCCCCGAGGCAGGCTGATGACGGGCTGCTCTCGGTGCCCATATGAGTTCCCCACAGAGTGGAAGGGAACTAGCTCCCTGGCTTTTGATGTTATTCTTGAGGCCCTCTGAAACCTAAGAGGCTCAGGAGGTAGCTTGGGCTGTTTTGTATTAGACACGGATACAATGGGGGAGCCTTGGCATCGTGGTCAGTGGTCCAGTGTGCCATTCATTCTCCTTGGTGAGATAGTAGCCCACGAGTAACTAGAAATGGAACAGCGCCTGTGGGGAGGTTGGAGAATTTGCCTGTAATTCTGTGTTGCACTGTTTTCTCTGTGCTTGTTCCAGGATTACTGTGGCATGGCGTGGTCAGTGCTGACGCAGAGATTCAAGAATGGCCTCTTCTCTGCCCATGCGGATGAGCATCGACTCAAGTAAGGGAATCTCTTTTCTCCTGTAGACACNGCCTTAAAACAATGGAGAATCAGCCAACAGTAGGGATCAGATTTTAGGCTGAAGGAGAATTTGATTATTTCAGATTTGGGGTTTCTGGAGGACTGGGATCAAACGGTGAGTTCATTTCTGTGGCAGGAAACCAATGGTTATCAAAGAACACTCTCTCCAAGAGATGAGTGTTAACAGTGACGATCTTTTTATTTTAAACATTTTATTATAGAAAATTAGCTGAAAACTAGTGTCTTAGGGTTTCTATTGCTGTGAAGAAACACCATGGCCACGGTAACTCTTATAAGTGAAAACATTTAATTGTGGCAGCCACAGTTTCAGAGGTTACTCCCTTATCATCATGACAGGAATCAAGGCAGGATGCAGGCAGACATGGTGCTAGAGAAGGAGCTGAGAATTCTTACATCTTGACTCACAGGCAACAGGAAATGGTCTGAAACACTGGGTGTGGCTTGAGCATATATGAGACCTCAAAGCCTGCCTCCACAGTGACATACTTCCTCCAACAAGGACACACCTCATAATAGTGCCACCCTCTTTGGGGGCCATTTTCTTTCAAACCACCACAAGTAGAAAGAATAAAAATGTAACTATTACCTGGCTTCAACATTTTTTCAAGGATTCATAATCCTCCCATTTGTAAATGTTTAGTTTGAAAAATTCAAAGGTGCCAGGCATGGTGGTGCATACCTTTAATCCCAGAACTTGGGAGGCAGAGGCAGGCAGATCTCCGAGTTTGTGGCCAGCCTGGTCTATAGGGTGAGTTCCAGGATGACCAGGGCTACAAAGAGAAAACAAAACAAAATAACAACAAAAAAAAGAAAGAAAAAAAAGAAAAGATAAACTCAAAGGTACAAACCAACATAAAATAGTGCAGTGAATCCCTGTACATCTGTCACCCAGGGTCCCTAATGACAGTAACTCCTGCCAGTCTGGTTTTTCATTATGCAAATCATGGATGTTGTACAAACACATCATAGTTATTTCAGGATGTTACTGAAGACAGGATATTGAAAATCAAAACAGGAGAAAACCACAGCCACAGGCTCGAATTGGCTTTACTTAGAGGTGTAGTTGGTTGTTTCTGTTTTATTCTTTTGGCTCTTTAGGGGTCTGCCACCCAGCTCCCAAATAAATACATGGAGTCTTGTTCTTGCTTATGAATGCCNGGCCTTAGCCTGGCTTATTTTTAGCCAGCTTTTCTTAACTTGAATTACCCCATCTGGGATAATTTTGCCTCTGAGCATTTATCTTTCTCTATTCTATATGCTTTTGTTTACTTCTTTCCCTGTGTGGCCTGCTGTGCAGTTGGGTAGCGAGCCCCTACAGTCTTCCCCTCTTCCTCTCTCTCGCTTCCCAATCTTTTCTTCCCAAATTTCTCCTCCTGTTTTTTCTTTCTGNCTACCAGCCCACCTAGCCCTTCTACTGCCTAGCTATTGGCTNTTCAGCTCTTTATTAGACCAGTCAGGTATTTTAGACAGGCACAGTAACACAGCTTCACAGAGTTCAACAAATGCAACATAAAAGAATGCAACACATCTTGGCATTAGTAAACAAATGTTCCACAGCATAAAAGAATGCAACACATCTTTGCATCATTAAACAAATGTTCCACAGTATAAACAAATATAACACATTTTCAGTGAATTTTCCACAATGTAGAGGTAAGAAGGTAGAGCAAGGAGAGGTTGGTCACTTGACATCTGACAGAAAAGCATGGGTTCCTACAAAGGAATGNATTACAGTTATATTTTCTTTTTAGATTTTAAAGCTTGATAAACTTCCTTCTCACCACTCAGGTATCAGTGTTTTAAGTCAGCTTGGATGTACCAAGTCCTGCACGAGGGGTTCCACTTCCCCTACGACTACCCGAACCTACAGACAGCGCAGCTGGTGTATGACAGAGAGGTGCAGTGGACGCTGGGAGCAATTCTGTATAAAACCCGATTCCTGCCACTCAGGTAAAGTCAAGACTACCCAGGCTGCCTTGACCTCAGAGGGTTANGTCAGTGCCTCAGAATAGATCCTCGCGTTCAACTCCTCTACCTCCAGAGACGCCCGTTGTTTCTTTCATCTGAGCCACTGTTCCAGTCAGGCGCACTGAAACAGAAAGGTTGAGACGGATTGGCCTGGAATCCCTTCTCACCTTTGCCATTTCAGAAAGCCAGCTTTGCTCGTCCTCCAACAGATGGCCTTTAGGTTTGGGCTCATANCAAACACGTCTAGGATACGCAGTGATGACCTAAAATGTGAATCTTAGTCTGCGAAACATATTTGACAAGGGATGTTGAAGGAGGCTGTCTGGGCAAAGCACTCTTTCCTAGTGGATAGAAGCATTGCAGAAATGGGGTCATTGACCTGGCAGTTTGTGGTGGTCTAGCATTAGAAATAGGACCTAGCCGGGCGGTGGTGGCGCACGCCTTTAATCCCAGCACTCGGGAGGCAGAGGCAGGCGGATCTCTGTGAGTTCGAGGCCAGCCTGAGCTACCGAGTGAGTTCCAGGAAAGGTGCAAAGCTACACAGAGAAACCCTGTCTCGAAAAAAAAAAGAAGTAGGACCTGACATGGTTTACGATGGATGTTTTCATCCAGTTATGGGAGACCCATGCCTTGCCGTGATGTGCTGTAAGATAATTGGGACATGTTTTAGGTCCTCTTTCTTAGGACAGGTTCAGATTAAATAAGATGGACTTTCACTCTCTTGTGCCTGATCCTCCAAACTCTGTGATCAGGAACCAGACAGTGTGTACCACCTGAAGTACTGATTCCTGTCACACAGGGGTGCTATCTGTCCCAGCATTTGCCAGTTCTCATTTGTCCAGAGAAATCAGAAATCCATATTTTATATGAAATCTTTCCATTTGAAAACTTACATTTTAAAAAAACATTGCAGGTTTTACAAACAAAAATGGACCTAGTGCCTGGATGATGCAAGGGTGGCTGGCATCTTAGCCAGGCCAGTAGACCAGTGCTCTTTGGTTTATATAATGCTATTTTTCCAGGTGATACTACAGCTGGTTAGGCCACAACTGCCTTCATGTATATAAATGCTAGATCCTAAGAAATATTGCAACCTTTTTNTCTTTAAGGTCTAGATACATTTAGTTTGTCTTGTTGGATTCAAGGGATACTCTGTTCTTAGTCCTGTATTTACAAACTATATTTTAAGATTTATGTTACAGCCTGGTGTGGTAGTGCGTACTTTTAATCCCATCATTTAGGAGGCAGAGGTAGGTGGATCTCTGTGAGTTGGAGGCCAGTCTGATCTACTATACTGAGTTCTAGGACAGCTAGGGCTACATAGACCCTGTCTCAAAACACCAAAACAAACAAACAAACAAACAAACAACCCAAAAGAAACAAATAATAACAATTTAAAAAAAGATTTATTTTGCAGGTGACCAGTTTTGTCTGTTTACTTTTTAAGAAAAACTTTAGTTTCAATGGCCTTTTGATTTTTGTCTCCACATTCTGCAGCGTCTGAGCCTAGGGGGCTCAGGGAAAGGAAGGCGCAAGAGGAANCAGCCCTTGGGCTGGGGATCCCTAAGCTTAGTTTGCTCGGTGNNGCTGGTTTCTTAGGATGTTTGAGTGGATGGATAAGTGGGATAAACTTGGATGGACCCTTNAAATCTCGGCAAATGTTTCACCCTGAAACTAATAGTTCTTTCCACTCCCCTAGGGACCTTCGGCAGGGAAGTGTCCGGCAAGCCCATGGCAGCTGGCTCCGTCTCTCCTTTGTCTACAACCACTATCTCTTCTTTGCTTGTACCCTGGTGGTGCTTCTGGCCATCTTTCTGTACCTTCTGCGAATCCATAGAATTCACCGCCGACAAACTCGAGCCTCAGCTCCGTTGGACCTGCTGTGGATCGAACAAGTGGTGCCGATGATTGGGGTGCAGGTGGGGCCCTGAGGCTGGACCAGAACTAGAGAAACTCCAGGACTTTAGGATTGCTGCTTACTGAATGCCTCCACTTTCCTGAACTGGCCTCAGATGCTGCTTTGGCCTGGGAATTTCTACTTTTTCACTTTAATTTCTTTTTAGGGCCCAGGACAGGACCTTTTCTCAGAAGCTGTAACCTAATCTGTGTGGAACTAAGTGGCGAGAGGCTGGTGCTAACATAGGGAACTAAGCTTAGCCCAAATGAAGCATGCCTCTCCTTTATCTCGGAAATCTGATATGTTTCTGGGATGTAGCATTTTCCCCTCTTGCTGAAGCAAGTTTTTGATTGGGCAACTGGAATCGTGGTTGAAACCAGCTTGGATCGACTGATACAAAGCCAGAGACAATTCCAGCAAGTGCAGTTGCCCCTGCTTTCTCTGTAACAGAGATATCCTTATGTGGAGATCCACAGCCTTGAATAGGGACCCAAGATCTCTGAAGTTCAGTGGACCAGGATCTCAAGGCAACCAAAACGATACAACTTCCTTGCTTACTTGACATCCGTGACAGTGTTGCTGATTTTGTTATATAGATCTGAGAGGTTAAAACCCCTTTTAAATGAATGACCCATTGAAGATCTGACATTTTCTAGCTGATACTTGGTCTGACCAGTATAGAAAGCATTTCCATGTCTGTGTGCCTCACAGGCTGCTTGGGCATTAATGTTGCCTTTTGAGCCTTAAGTGTGCTTATAGAATGGAGGAGCTGTGATGGGAACTGGGGACCTGGTGTGCCTGTTTTCAGGTGACTATCTCACAGGCATATTTTTCTCTGCAGAAGATTGAAAGCAACGTTCCTCATTTCAGTGCTAAGATCTTACATATTTTGGGATGGGATGTATTTGGAGTTTTTTGTTTAAGGAAGAATAGTATCAAGAGAGTAGGCAAAGGCAATAAAATCAAAGTTTTTTTGTTTTTGTTTTTTGTTTTTTCAGACAGAGTAGCTTTGGCTGTCCTGGAATTCACTCGGTAGACCAGGATGGCCTGAACTCAAACTCACAGAGATCCGCCTGCCTCTGCCTCCCGAGTGCTGGGATTAAAGGTGTGCGCCATCATGCATGGCTTAAAAATCAAAGTACTTACCTATTTTTGGAATGCTTGAAAGAGTAACTTCTAAACTTTGGAATAACTAGGTAAATTTCCCACGGAGCTCCCTGGCCACTTTCCGGACGTCTGTCACAAGTAGCACTTCCTTACTGGGGAGAGGAAAGCCATATCCATGTTCTCACCCACGGCCTCTCAGAAAGTGGCTCCTCTGCAGCAGCCAGCCTTGCCGCTGCATGGAGAGTCAGTGTTCCTTAGCTCCTCCCTGCCTCCATGGACTCTTTATTTTCCATAGAAAACCTGAGAGGCCTGCCTGGGATTGTTCCCAGGGCTGAAGCAGTAGCTTGATTTCTTCTTTTTGGGAGTGAGGCAAGTCTCTTGAGCCCAGTTTTTTAGGTAGCGCCTTGAACCCTGATCCTGCCTGTTTCCTCCAACTGCTGGGTTTAAAGGTGTGCACCATCAGACCTTGCCTATTTCTTTTTCATTTTGCCAAACCCTTTTATTTGTAGGGTTAGAAGAGAGAAAAAAAAGTCTAAATTTAAAGAATAAAAATGGATTTCTTTGAAAATAAATTCCATACTGGGAACAGAAAGGAATGAAATACTTTATGAAATAGAGAAAAAAACTAAGATCGTCCTGGGGAAGCCAAGGTGAACATAAGTGTATTCACTGTGCAGTTAGGCAAGTTCGGAATTATTTTCTTCTTTTTTTCCCTTTTTTTGAGGCAGAGTCCCATCATGTAACCCAGGCTGGCCTGGAACTCAGTGACCCTCCTGAGTGCTGGGATTACAGGTGTGCATCACCGTGTGTGCATGTTAGACAAGGAGACATCCAGCAAAGAATCCTTCACTTTTACATATTTTACTTTTCATCAGGACTGTTTCATTGACTTTTTAAATTTTAAGCATCTCTTTAATTCTAATTTTTATGTCCCATGAGTGAGCCTTTGCCCTTTTAATGCTGCTTTAAGATGACAAAGATGTTCTTGCTAGCCATTTGCCTCCTCAGGGAACTTTTAATTTCATCTTGGTTTCTAAATACCGGTTTTCGTGTTCTTGGGAGATCTAGTTCACAGTGACCATATTCATTGCTCAAACGGAGGCTGGAGGAGGGAGGAGGGAAGCAGTCCAGTTTTGAGGCTCTCCTCACTGAACTTACTCTTCACCCTGATGGTACCAGGAGCTGCCATTTGTCAAGCACTTACTTTGTATTGCTCTTTAAAAACTTGGTGTTCTTTGTGTATTATTTAATCATTATGACAACCTTTTGAATTGATAGCCCTACATTCTTTTTATAGTCGAAAAAAAAATCTCAGGATGCCTATCTTTATCATTTTTCAATATAAATATATTTCTTAATTTATTTTAATTAGTCTTTGAGTTTTTGTTTGGTACATTATATCCTATTTACTGTTTCAATATTATGGGATCCAGACTTACCTTTATTGACATAAGATTTCCCAAAGTTCCACAGATTAAGAACAAGAAGGGACACTGTTCTGTGGTGGAGAAGAACTGAGTGTATTGCTCTTGACTGGTCCCTGAGTGCTTCCATCACTCCCATCAGGTAGATTTCCAGTGGAATCTTGTCAGCCAAGTTTTCACTGCATCTGTTTTAGTCTTNCTTTAAAGTTGGACTTTAGGTTTTACTTTTAAGCAATTAGCTTAACTTTGCACAATTTTTTCCTAACCACAACATTCCAATGACATAATTACAATCTGAATGAAGGTACAAATGCCTAATAGAGATATCTACCTCATTGGAGAACTTGGTGGTGATTCTTCGGCAGTTTCCAGACTGGGATTTGTGTGACTTCATTTTGGTTGGGATTAGGAATTACATTCAGAGTAGCAGTGGCTATTTTAGAGTCTCCTAAATCAGTCTCCTAGTTTATGCTTAACTTCAGTCTTGCTGTCGGGATGTTAGACTTCTGCCAAACTTGTGGAGATTTTGTTGGTGTTACAAAAATTACTATGTTCAAAAGTGAGGTGTCAAAACCAAGTTTTGGCACCTTTGACTAACAACACAGANTAANAATATTTTTGTAAACAATGAATGCATCTGAAATCAAATACTTTTAGGTCATGTTCTGAACTCTGAATGACTCTGTCCTGGGCCTCCACCTTGCTCCTAACTTGGATCTGATCTAACTGGAAAGCTCTTGTACCCTACTTGGGGTTGTCAGTCCTGGGGTTTCTGTTTCTGTGGGTGGCTCGTTAAGGTTCTGTTTTAAGCCAGCTTTGTCTTGTTTTCTATCCCAGTAAGCTGTCATTGTAGTATTTCACATTTCCCCTTTGCCCTAGTATTTCATTATTTTTGTTTGTTAATACTATTATTAGAGGGACAGAGGAAAATCACANACAACAGACCATTTTGCTTTTTGGAAATCTGTGCAATAAAGAGACCCTTTTATATTGTGAAGTGGAATTATTGCTCACACATAAGGGCTTCCATTTTTTCAATTATAAGTAGATCATTGCTTCCATTTTTATAAAAAACAGAGTTGAAAATATTCTGAGTAATGGGATGTTCAGTCGTGCGTGCATGTCAGACAAGCTTGAAGATGTTTCTCCTCCTGAGCCCCTCCTTCAAGTAGGACAACTGCTGATAGACAACCCCCTCCAAGAGCCTGCTGGTCTGTTCCCTCTGTTGTTACTCTGTGTTTACTGTAATGAAACACCTGAGATCATTTATAGAGAAAAGGGTTGTAAGGATTCAGTTTTAGAGGTTCAGCTCAGTAGTCCAGTGGTCCTTTTGCTTTGAGCCTGTGATGAAGAAGCATACATTGTGGCAGGCATATGTAGCAAAGCAGAACTGCTTAGCTTATGGCCAGGATCCAAGAGAGGATGGAGTTGGGAGTCTCATATGTCCTCCAGTGACTTCAAGACCTATGAAGCTATGCCTGCAAGGGTCCCACTACCTCCCAATAATGTCACCCTGGGACCAAGCCTTTCACACGTGGCCCTTGGAGGACATTCCAGATCTGAACTACAGCATGATTTGAAGGCAGTCCTGGCAATTCCTAAGCAGCCCACCCCATGGAGCACATCCCAAGTTTGGCAGTAAAGGATCTGCCTCATTAGCTTCTTAAGGCTGCCTGTGCCAGCAGGGATCCAAGTACTCTGACTGCTAGTATTTCTGCTTCAAGTTCTCCTTCACACTTCCTGTCTATTGAAGCTGGAAAGTATACACCATGATTTCTACCTAGTGTGGTCTCTGTAGTGGCCATGGCATCTCCACAGTGATCTACAGCCAGATGCGCTGCACCTCGATGCTTCGGGTGGCTGGGACTGCTTTCCAGATGCTTCACATTAAGTAAGTAAGAGTTTCGTGGAATTAAATTTCACGAATAGTTCTTAATATTCTCATAAACATGAAGTTCTAGAAAATGTGCAATGTGCTGGAATGGTGACTCAGTCACCCTCATGTGGGGGCATGGCTCTGTGTTACATATGCCTATATAGAACCCACCATACACTCCAGGAACAGAGGAGGGCTGCAGGGAAACTGTAAAATCATGATTATTAAGAGTTGGTTTTTGCAACCAACTTCACTTGTGGCAGTCATTAACTCTGCTACAGTAGAGGCNTATCTCAGTGTAGGTTAGTCAAAAATCGGGGCCACTGAGACAGCTCAGCGGGGAAAATCATTTGCCACATAAGCCTGGCAACCTGTTTGACCCCAGAACCCACACCAGGGTGGCAGGAGAGAACCGATTCACACAAGTTGTCCCCTGACCTCTGCATGCAGATGCATGTATAGTGTGTACTCCTGTCATGTACATGCACATAAAATAATAAGTAAATTGTTTAAAAAATTAAATGATGTCATGAGAGTTATGGCCTCATCGATCCAGTGGGGCTGGTAAAAGGGAAAAATTAAATCCTGGGTTAGCTGATTGAAAATACATGTTTTAATTACCTTTNTGTTTAAAAACAATTGACAAAACTGTTGATAGACTGTTGAAAACATTAAAGGAAATTTATTTGATCCTTCAAGTGTGCAATGGCTTTTTCTGAAATAGACATTTGAAACATAAAAATCAATAATTGTATTATTTCCCCCAATTCATTCTTTCCTCATTCAGTATTTGGTGTCTGTCTGGTGACAGTAAGTTATACAAATACAAAAATAGTTAGGATGATCTCTGTTCACCAGGAGCGCATAGAAACCATAATGCAGTTAAATAGCTAAATACCAGATCTGTTTCCTGACATGCTCAACTGTAATAAAAGAAAAATGAAGTAAAACATCTGAAGCACTTTCCCTGGCCTCACAGGCATTTGTACACATATGGCAATGTTAACACAAAGACACACATACACATAAAGAGAATCTTTACTTCAAAATCTAGCTAGTTAGCTGCTTTTAAAAACCAGAAGATAAGACAACTCTGGACCTGTCAGCTGTTCCAGTAACTCCACTGGGGTACCTGTTCTTGAGTCTGTCACTGTCATCANCAGTCTGACTAGTGGACACAACTCTGCAGCACAAGACAGAGAAACCCAAGATCTTCCTAATGCTAAGAGAAGCCAGACTGCCTACTAAGAAGCAGCAAATGACAGACACTTATTTCTGCGATAGGTATTAAAGGGAACCTCTGGTGTAAGCACACCTTAGTGACATTCTTGATCCCGTGCCCATCTCAAAACAGTCTTGAGAGACTTGACCAGTGTGGAAACCATGTCAAGGCCACTCTCCTAAGTTCTTGTTCCTGCTTATGAATTCCCAAGGCAGTTCTAGTCCCAAGAAGTGGTTCTCAGTATTATTTTGGGACTCTTCGGAGTTCATTCATGAGCCAAAGGGCACCACTGAGCAGAGCCAAGGAGCCTGACTGGTGTGTGGCAGCCAGAGGAGTCGGAACATACATAAGCAGAGTGCTAATGCCCAAGGCCACCTGTTGTAGAAGAAAGAAGAAAGTAGTAAGACTGAACGTGACTGCACGTGGACAGCCAGAGACACACACCTCCACACTGTCCCATCAGAACATTAGGAGGCATGTGTTTGACATAAACAAGCACATGTAGAACAATGAAAATCAAACAGAATAGGTAAACCTAAAATTCCCTTTAGTATCCTCTAACCATTCTTTATTTTCCTTTGAAAATGGGCCTTACTCTAGGCCATGCTGGCCTGGAAATCATGGTGCTAGCAATCCTCTCCCTTGGTCTCCCGAGTGCTAGGATTATAGGCAAGGGCTGCCATACCTAGCTTCTACCTGTCTTATTCCACACTGGTAGTTATCGTTACCAGTTTCTCTGTGCCTTACTTTCATATACATGGTTATTGAGAGATACATGTTTTTTGTTTGTTGGAGGCAGTTTCACTGTGCAGCCCTTGCTGGCCTAGAACTCACTATGTAGACCAGGCTGATCTTGAACTCACTATGTAGACCAGGCTAGTCCTGAACTCACCTGCCTCTGTCTTCTAAGTGCTGGAATATACAGATACATAGAGTTTTGTGCTGTTAAAAATGTTGTTTTGTCACTGGCTTCCTTAAACTGCTGTGCAGTATTCCATAGCAAAGATACACCATGGTTGTTTGTTTCCAATTTTAATCAGCACAATTCTGAGTTTCCTCACACTAAGTTCTTAGTGTATTAGGGTATTTCTAAGGCAGACACAAAGCATTATGTATTATATATATCATATACATTATATTGTCTCATTGCCCTCTGAAGAAAGCTAGTATAGACTCATGGTCTCACCAAGAATATCAAAATGTATCCATTTTCCTATACTTATGCTAAGGACATTATCTCCTTGCCTGTTCCCCCACATTCAAACTTCAGCTCTCCACAGAGTGATAAGCACAAAATGATATTAAGTTGCTGTGTTTAATAGCCATTTTGTCGTTCCTATTATGAGAATAGTGTATTTATACCTTTTTCATTATTAATCTACCATTAACATTAACTTTGGGGGATGACATCAGATCAAGAAGGGCTTTGTACCTGTGCATATGCCAAAGCGAGCAGAGTCACTGCTGCCATCTTGGTCCTTCGAGGAAGGGGGATTCTCCGGGACAGGAAATAGAGCACTGTAATGGCAGTGACCGATGTGATTCCCTAGGAGAAAGGAAGATTATCATTATGCATGCTAGGATTTCAGCCACACTGACTCCCATTTAACTCGTACCTCTCAGGAAGCCTGAGCATTCAGGAAGACCTGTACTAGTCACGAAGAACACTGTCCCACCGCTGCTGTACCTCGTTAGCATCACCCACAGTCCTCTTCTGCTTGAACTGAGGTGGCACTGTCACCCAGGGTACCATCTGAGTTCGTGTTTACTACTTTATACACACTCACCTTCCCTTGGGTAAGAGCCATGTCTTTTAAATCACACCATACATCCTTAGCTGTAATTTTTGTATCTAATTTGAAATTCTTTTTTTTCAAAGATTTATTTTTATCTTATGTGCATGGGTGTTTTGCCTGTATGCATGTCTGTACACCATGTGCATGCGGTGCCTGAGGAGGCCAGGAAAGGGTGTTGGAGTCTCTGGNACTGGAGTTAGTGTGAGCCCCTATGTGGGTGCTGGGAACTGAACTTGGGTCCTCTGAAAGAGCAACAAGTACTCTTAACCACTGAGCCATCTCTCCAGCCCTAACTCCCTATTCTTAAAGCAGGGCTGACCTTAGCACATAAAGGGTTTAACTTCCCTGGGTTGTGAGTAGAGATGGTAGTGCTTCCAGCTGATAAAAACAATGAAAATCTTGGTTTCATTTATACCAGAACAAGGGTCTGAGGTTGGCAAGATTTCTTTTCCATCCATGGCAGAGAGAATGTTTTCTATCATAGTTTTACATCTGTTTCAAAACGAGCTATAGGGGCAGATCCAACCATACTCTATTTATGCTAAAATACTGTGTAGGGGTGGGGACTGAGACTGCCTGGGAATGTCTGCCCTGGCCCATGGATTTGAGTCCTCTCTGCGTCTCCTCTGTTACCGACCACCTCACACTCAGCATGCCTCCATCTGATGACCTCCTGCCTTTAGCCTAACACTCTAGAGGTTCCATTTCTGCTGGTCATGTTTTATGAATGCTGCAGGAGAAACTCTGGGGTCTCCTTTGATCTCTTTCTACACGTGTTCCTAACAGCTAATCTTAACTTCATGTCCCTTTAAAGGTCCTCTGAGACCCACCAGCTATCAAGGTCTTCCACTATGCCTTGTTCCCTGTGACCCTATCCTGCCTTCTCTACCAACACTGGGGTCTCCTGGGTACACCAGTTCATCACACTCAGGCTGCCAGGNCAGTCTCAGTACTCTTCCCACACNGTCAGTACTTATGGGCTTAAATAAATGGAAACATAGTAATGAAGCACCTCTGGGGCTCTTCCATAGCTATGTGCTCAGCCAAAGCCTACAGTGTGTTCTCCAGTCAATCTCATCTCCGCTGAAATGACACTAAGGCACACTCAGGACTGAGGGGGTTCGTATTAACTTGTTTATCTGATTTTAAGCTNGAATTTGGGTGTAAAGACAAAAATGTCAGATTAGATGTCCAGTCAGTCCTAGAATTGCTTCCAAGAACAAGCAGCTACTGCCATGCTAACTGCAGCCGCCAGGGCCTCACTGGCACCCCGGAAATGTGGTTGATATATTGTGCACCCTAATAAAGCTTTCCTGTGGTCAGAGAACAGAACAACCACTAGATTAGACATAAAGGCCAGAAAATGGTGGCACACACGCCTTTAATCCCAACACTTGAGATCCCATGTCTTTGCTTGGGAAGGACACATGCCTTTAATCCCAGGAAGTGATGGCAGGAAGCAGAAAAGTATATAAGGCGTGAGGACCAGAAACTGGAGGCTTTTTAAGCTTTGAGCTTTTTAGCAGCAGTTCAGCTGAGATTCATTCCGGTGAGGACTCGGAGGCTTNCAGTCTGAGTAAACATCAGCTGAGGAGCTGGCGAGGCGAGGGTGGCTGTGGCTTGTTCTGTCTCTCTGACCTTTCAGAATTTACCCCAATATCTGACTCTGAGTTTTTTTTATTATTAAGACTATTTAAGATTCATGTTACACAGAAATGTGTGTGAGGGTCCCTATGCCCAGTGCCTCACTGGGACTCCTAAAATGTGTGTGAGGGTCCCTATGCCCAGTGCCTCGGGCCTCACTGGCACTCCCAAACGTGTGTGACAGTCCCGATGCCCAGCAGTACAAACCAGAGCACTTACCAGAAGCCGGTGATCAAACTGCACCATGGTGGGATTCTCAAAAACATTCTTCAGGNTGGGAGAGAAGGTAAGGAGGTCCTCTGGGATCCAAGAGTCTCCCATTTTGGGAAAGGAGTTGTAAACAAGTCCAGCATCCAGCCCTGCCACAAAAGCCCCTGCATGCCAAGATACACAGGACTTCTCAAAATAAAGACCAAAATATTAGCTCTGAACACAGAAGTCTCCTACCCCAGAGCTAGACAAAGGAACTATTTGGAGGATAATAGAAAAATAGGCAATAGGGCTTCTCAGGTAGAGAACATACATCACCATCTCCACAGGAACTCAGCAACACCTCAAAACCTTATCTGCTCCAATCCCAAGACTGTAGTGTATCTCTGCTAGAGAGCAGAAGCTCTGGAGGAGATGCCTATTCATTTGGAAAAAAGTCCTTTGTTTTTGATTCTGTGTCCTTCCTGTGCCTGACTACTGCCGATCTATCTTGGAACTTTAGAATTGACTCCCTGACTTCCTCAGTTTTTGCTCAAACACCCCCTGACTACGGGGAGCCCCTGAGGCTCTGACNCNGCCGGCACCCCCTGACTACGGGGAGCCCCTGGGGCTCTGACGCGGCCGGCACTCTTCTGCTCCATTCCTCCTCCTTCATCTTGCTTTATTTTCCTCACAGCACTGAATGTTACTGGACCTGTTTTTGTTGTACATTTTCTGTCTTTCTTCCAAGGATTCAATAAATATTTGTTGAAGGGACAAAGAAGATACAAAAAAAAATTTTCACAAACTTACAAACCAAACCCTGGATGAGCACAAAAAGAAGGCAGGTGCGAATGGATGGATGACAGACCCATTATTACCAAGAGAGTCAAAGAAATTTGAATCATTTTTGTAAACATGACTTACACGATCAAAATGCACATTATATAGGAAAGAAATGAAGAGCAGAAAATCAGGGGTAGAGTAGGCTCTTGGTTTGAATTAATGTTATTTTCTGAGGAGTTCTGTCCAATAAAACTTTGTTATAATGAAAGTGTTCCAGGTCTGTTTCCTGCAATACATTAGCCATAAGGCACAGGTGCCTGTTGACCACTTGGTATGGCTAGTGTAACCGAATGAAAGCTAACCGTTATTTAACCCAACTTAAGTTTAACCACATGGGGCTTCTGATTCCTGTACTAGACAGTGCATTCCAGAGTGAGACAGGTAAAGGTGAGCATGAATTAAGGAAGAGAAGTCTAGGGCTGGAGCAATGGCTNAATGGTTGCTGCTCTTCCACAAGACCTGAGTTCGATTCCCAGCACCCACCTTGGGTGGCTCCCAACTACATGTAACTCCAGCTCCAGAGGATTCAACGCCCTCTTCTGGCCTCTGTGTGCACCTGCACACACATGGCATATACTCACACAGACACACACGTACACATAAATAAAAAAAGTTAAAACTCTTAGGAGGAAAGACCTACATTGGTCTCAGCTCCAGTGAACTTGAATGTCTTTGACCATCACTGAGGGCAGGCCATCTGTCTGACCCACTCTGGTGTAATGTGTAAAAATAATGTTTACATCACACGTAACACAGCTTTTGCTACATGCCAGGCACTGTTCTAAGCACTTCTTGTGCATGACTTAGAGTCATCATCTCACCATCTCTGTTTTATACACAGCTTACTGTTCCCAGGTGAGGCTAGAAACNAATTTGAACTTGGGCAGTATGAATTTAAGTAAATTAAAAGCTCAATAGTTTTGTTCAATTGAGTAGACAGTAGGANCAGAAAACAGGGTAGATGGTAGAAGTGAAGGAGCCAGGTGTGACAGGAAAACAGAAAGAGGCAGCAGGAATAACAAAGTGTTAGACATGAAATGCCACTTCAAACTGGATGGAAAGGCACCATGTGTGCAGGGATGAACCCTACCTGAGAGAGCTGTAAGAAACACCAGGCCTGCTGTTCCACCAGCAAAGCGTCTCAACCACAGGAGCTGTCGGGTTTCAGGTAACTGAAAAGGATAATCAGGGAATCTCTTTGGTAGGAACTATGGAGGCAGCAAGATCTCGAAATCCAAACCCAGACAATTTAAGATGAGGTTGTCTCTGTCTGCTAATGAGGATAAGTACTGCAACAGACACTGTCCTAACACAGGATAAGTACCCAGCAGACACTGTTCTAACATAGCATAAGTACCCCAGCAGACACTGTCCTAACATACATCTATTTCATCTATCTATATATCCCAAAGAACTGAAAGTGGCATCTGGAAGAGCTGGCTGCGCACCCATGCTCACAGAGTCTTTCTTTACAACAGCCAATGAGAGCAGCAGGTGTTAGAGGGATCTCAAGTTTGACTTCCTAACTTTGCATCAGAACCAGATTTCCATTTCCCTGCCCTCCTGGCACCTGTGCAGCTGTGCTAACAATGTGACTGACGTTTACCTTGTGCTGAGGGAGGAGCAGGGACAGTGAGGTCCACAGGCTGGCACAGTAAAGAACAAGTGCTGATCCCAGGTGGGCTGCGAGGCGGTACTGACTGACCCGAGGGATATCATANGACTCCGGCTTTTCTTCTAATCCACTTTTCACCATATACCAACCCAAGAGACCCTAGAATTCAAGCAGAGACAGGCAAATCACCCAAGGTTTGACCTGTTAGGTTCTACTGAGAAAGCACGTTATTAGAAAGAACACCCTTCCCACCCGTCTCCACACTTGCCTAGTGCTCACAGCCAGTGTTCAGGAGGTGTGAGCTATTGGCAATTCTGTACTAACAGTACTAGTGCTTGTCACTGTTTAAACTTATGTTTTACTGAAGTATAGTTCAGGTATATGAAATCACACAAAAGTTTATCTGCACTGAAAACTTTATAAATACTCGATAAAATTTAACATGTAAACCAGTGAAACAGAATATTTATTCTATGAAAACTAGATTGTATTTGGAAAAAGCTTAATAAAGGTTAACTGTTTAAAAACAATTACTGTAAAGATAGGTAGGTATAAGACAAACAAAGTGTGGGAGGAAGTCATACAAATATGTAAGACTTTGCATGTAGATTGCTTTGCAAAAATATATTTCTACTCTTTAAGAACAATGAAACTGGAAACTATAATTTGTGGAGATGAAGAAATTTAAAGTTGAACTTCAAATTCCAAATTCAGTCAAAGAAAGCCTTTAGCTCTTAGGAAGGAAGGAAGAAAAGAAGGGGGTGGGAGGAAGGAGATTGGTAAAGAAAGCNCATGTTTAAACCAGATGTGGTGGCACAGATCTGTAATCCCAGCCCTTGGGAAGTAGAGGTCACATGTGGCTACATAGCAAGCCGGAGGTCAGATCTGGCTACATGAGACTGCCTCATAAATCTAAACTAAACCAACCAACCAAACAATAACAACGAACCCCAGCATTCCCCAACAAAATGCATGTTTAGAAAGCTCACAGAGCGTATCACATTCCATGGTCCTCTGCTTTAACTAGCAAATAGCCCAACTACATCCATTCCAATCTTATCGGATAAGACACAATCATTTCACCCACTGCCCCCAACCCCACAGAATCAGGTCAAAGGTGAGTTCCTACTACTTCTTCAGGTAATCCTTCAGGGATATTTCCTTCCCCTTTCAAGATTAGCCTGGCTAATGTAATTACCTCTCATCTTCAGGGACACTGGAAAAATGACAGCACATACAGTGTGAATTCTCCAGCCTAACTTGCTTCCTGCCACAACCCTATCTGACATCTTAAATTTCTACCTTCATTTTTAATGTTTAATTATAAAATTAAACTTACATTTTATTCCATCTAATTTGCTTAGTTACTAAAATATGATAAAAGTTAACTTTTATAACAAACTTCCATAAAATAACTTTTATTCCTGTCTGATTCTTTACTGTAGTTTCTATTGCCTCATTAATGGCATCTTAATTAGCTCATCTCCTTACCACTTCCAAGTTAAATTAACCACCTAGTTTCCTACTAGTCAAATGGTGATGTTTTTTTGATGCCGTGATACCATCAGAACTTTTACATTTTNACCCAAATACTTGTAGGGTCTTCTCTAGCCCCTTTTCTTGATTCTTGGCTTTAACTGTGAGACTCTCCNGAAGCTCTTTTCTTTAAGAAAAGTCCAGCTTACATGATTCTAAGTACCACTTATACTTGAACATCAGCTACATCTGTATCCCAACTTTCATCCCAAACTGTTTCTTCTAGAGTTTTCCTCTGTAGTCACTCTACAATAGAGATCACTCTTTCTAAGACAGCAGACNAGGTAGAGAAAAATGGAAGAGAACACAGGAAGAAAACCATAATGGGGATACGAGCTGTACTTCTAGTGGTACAAGAAAATGTACTTATTGAGTGCTTACTGATTTCAGACACCCAGCTAACTGCTTTATAGATATTATCTCATTTAATATCTATATTCTCTAAGTGGCGCTATTACTATCTCTACCTATAGTAAGTAAAGAAATTATATATGACAAAAAGAAATTATGTATGACAAAAGTCAGGTAGCTTGCCCTAAGTGGCAGAACTGGGGCTTAAAGTCAAGCCCATAGCACTAAAATGCTTACTCTTACCTACTCTATTGTAGTGCTTCAAATTTGACTTCCTTAAATAATGCCAACTAAGAAGCTCTTTGGAGCATCTCTGGTTTCCCAATACTGAATAAATCTTACCTGGAAACAGACTAAGCCACAGAGGGCAAGAACACGTCCTTTCATGCCACGGCTGAGCCAACCCTTTCTCCAAAAGTAGGCAGCGGGCAGGATGTACGCAAGGCCTACAGCTCGACCCCACATTCGGTGCGAGTATTCCATGTACCAGATAAACTTGAATTCCGCCAGTGTCATGTCATGATTCAGGCTAGGTGAAATAGGAGTCAAGAATGAAGAGAGGAAACCTCTATCGGGTTTATTTACTTACTTTGTGTGCATGGACACATATATGCCACAGCATGTGTATGGGTCAGAGACAACTTTNGGGGAATGTTTTCTGTTCTCTCCTTCNGCCTTGTTTGAGGCAGGGTCTCTCTNCCACTGTATTATATACTCCAGGCTAGGCTGGCCCTTGAATTTCTGGCTCATTTTCCTGCTTCCACCTCCCATCTCACAACAGTGCTGGGATTATAGATGTATACCATTACATTTGGCTTGTTCCATAGGTTCTGGGGTTGAATCTAAGTCACCAAGGTAACGGGGCAAGCACTTTCACTGCTCAGCCATCTCCTCAGTCCCTCCAGTCATTTATTTACCTATGGGATACAGAAACATTCTCAGTCCTGCAGCTTCATAGCTGCACTCTTCCTCGTCAGTAACTTTAACGTGATTCTGGACTTAAAGGCTTAGAGTAAGCAGCTCACTATGTTCAAGTGAACCTAAGATCAAAAAATCAATCTAACCATTGTAAAGGATTTGAAGAAGCAAAAAATGCATAGGACATGTGCTGGCTAATTTTATGTCAACTTGACACAGGTTAGAGTCACCTGAGAGGAGGGAACCCCAGTTGAGAAAATGCCTCCATAAGACTGAGCTGTAGGCAAGTCTATAGAGCATTTTCTTTTCTTTTTTCTTTTTTTCCCCCCCGAGACCAGGTTTCTCTGTGTAACAGCCCTGGCTGTCCTGGAACTCACTCTGTAGATCAGGCTGGCCTCGAACTCACAGAGATCCACCCACCTCTACCTCCCGAGTGCTGGAATTAAAGGCTTATGCCACCACTGCCCAATATGTAGAGCATTTTCTTAATTAGTGATTGATGGGTGAGGGCCCAGCCCATTGTGGGTGGGATCATCCCTGGGCTGATGGTCCTGGGTTCTATAAGAAAGCAGGTTGAACAAGCCATGGGGAGCAAGCCAGTAAGCAGCACCCCTCTGTTGGAACACAATCCAAGAATGGAGTTGTGTGAGAATTCTGAGTGCTTGTGAGAAAACTTCAAGAAAAAAGACAAGAGTCTTGTGACCTCAGTTTCTTCAAAACACAGAACTGTTCTTAGAATGTGTTTTCATACTCTTCCCAGGTGTAGCGGATAGGAGTGAGTTTACTTTAGCTGTTGTTATTCATGTGCCTCTANGGAAAAACATGTTTTTGCCACATGTGACTTCTTGTGATTGAACATCTTTCTCATGTGATCCTTCTTAGCCCTCAGAGTATAAATTGCCTGATGCTCTGAATGAAGTTGGCCATTGCATGAGACTTTAGTCTGTTTCATTTTAGTCTCTATCCTCCCAGGTTCCACCGCCTTTAGGTGGTGTACATCCTCCACGGCCTCTGTATCAGCTCCTGCCTCCAGGTTCCTGCCCTCACTGATGGACTGTTCTACGGAACTGTGAGTGAAATAAACCCTTTCCTCCTATGTTGCCTTTGGTCATGGTGCTTCATCACAGCAACAGTGGCACTAACTAAGACAGGCTATTTACTTGAGGGGCTTTGGAGATGGCTCAGTGTGTAAGAATGCTTGCTGCACAAGCATGAAGTTGAGTTCAAATCCCCAGCACCCATATAAAAANGTTGGCACGGCCATGTGTTTCTGTAACTCTAGTGCTGTGGGGGACAGAGACAAGAAAATCACTGAGACTTGCCATCAGTGAGCTTAGCTCCAGGTTCAGTGAGAAACCATGTCTCCAAGCATGCTACGCACAAACACACATGTGCCAAATAAAGACATTTACCTGATTTTTTTCTAACACTTACATTTTAAATTCTGGAAATTGCTGGTATTTTTGGAATTCGGCTTCCCATTCTTCTCGGCTTGNGGGTGGCTTCATCTCCTTTATTAAATGCCAGTCTACCATTGAGAGGCCGGACTCTGTCAGCCTTAGGATAGAACACTTGTGAGTGTATGACTCTAGTTATTCACAAACAGTTTATGGCAACAAGTAGATGAGAACTGGAGTCCTTTCCTCTTCCTTTTGTTTGCACTGCTGGATATGGAATCCAGGTTCTTGCACAAACCAGGCCCTGCACGCCAGCTCTTATTTCTTTACACTTTTAGTTTACTCTCTCAATTCTTTTACTCAACCCTACCTCCCCCATTTATTGTTTGTTGATTTTTTCTTTCTTTCCTGAAACAAGGTCTCTGAGGTAGCCTCAGTTTGCCTCTTAACACTTCCTAAGTGCTGAGATTACAGGCATGTGCCACCATGACTGGGTCCCACTTAATTCTTTCACTAGCATTTCTTTACAGGCAAAAACAATGTTTAGATTAAAGAAATGTGTAATAAATACATAAACAACATCCTTATTATTTTGGTGCTAAGGACTGAAGCCAGGGCCTTGCATACACTAAGTATTCATTCAACTATTGATTTATATATGATACCAGCTAAAACTAACATTCTCTACANCAGGAATACAGACTTATTACAGAAGTACAAGTTCAAGATAATATTATTTAAATTTGTTCCTATTTCCCATAACAGCTGATGTTTAACAACACAGTATTTCGAAACAGGAGTGTAACGAATATGAAGATAAACACACACAAC
>LZPO01055076.1:481975-503105 GCA_001675575.1 Neotoma lepida
TACACAGCCACCCAGCCACCCAGCCACCCAGCCACCCAGCTACACAGCCACACAGCCACCCAGCCACCCAGCCACCCAGCTACACAGCCAGCCACGGAGTAAGAAGGCAAGAAAGATATATAGAATAAAGAAAGGTAAAAACCCAGAGGCAAAATGTACTTAAAGAGAAACAGGATAATTTAAGTTAGAAAAGCTGGCTAGAAACAAGCCAAGCTAAGATCTGGCGTTCATAAATAAGACTAAGTCTCTGCATTTCTTTGGGAGCTGGGTAGAGGGCCCCCAAAGAGTAAAAAAGCTAACTATAGGCAATAGTAATCAAGACAGTTGAAGTCCCCAATAGATTCTAGAATGAATGCTCCAATTACTTATGTAGTATTTTGTCCCCTCATTACCAATCTGAATCTAATAAGCAACTACTCATTTACAGGACAGATGGGGACAAAGAATATGTTAGACATCACCAGATAGTCAGACTGTGGGTAACCATAGGACAATGACTGGGCCTTCTTCAATAACAACAAAACTTTGAAGACGTGGGAGGAGGGAGAGCCCAAATCCATAAAGTCTGTTTACAGATCTAGAGATAATCTAGGAGACATATGAAGCAATTGTGATACATAAACTTATGTGTTTAATTGAAGCAAACAAACTGCAGGGGTAAAAGTTGAGATAAATCTGAACATTGGAGAGGTAAACTATACAGAAACAATGCCCAGCTATGAGGGAAGACTGAAACCTGTCCTTATGACAGACTCCTACTAATAAAACACTAACCTGTTCTAATAGAGCAAGCTATTAAGTTTCTCCACCTGTAAATTGAGAGAGCTAAACCAGATGATGCCCAAAGCCCCGTTTTCCCACTGATAACCTGACTCACCAAGAGCAAATGACTCACCTAGTTACTCCTCCAAGAATAACTGCTCCAGCTACTGTTCCACTGCACACCAGGAGCCATCGGCCCACTGCCCGCTCAGCTGCCTTCGAAGGAAGGGGCACTGTACCTTTTCCAGATTGCAAAGCCACTTCAGCGATGGTGCCATATTGCCCTGGCCTAAGAGGACGCCTGCTGCCAAAGCTGCAACCACACTAAGGAGCAAGAAAGAAAATTATAACAACTGGAAGATTCAGGGAAAGACTGCTACCCACACTTAGCCTCCATTTGCCTGGAGAAAATTCCCCCATGAGGCTGCATTTTCACAGCTACCACTCTAGTTGATAGTGGTCTCTCATTTGGATTACCGGAACCCTTTTCCTAATGGGTTTCTCCTTTCCATCTCTAAATGTGCTATCCCCTCCCACACACTTGCCTGACTGATACTCCCCACTGTAGATCTGGGCTTGCACTGGTACTCCCCAAACTTTCCAGAGTCTTACAACAGGCCACTTTCACAGCACAAGGACCTCCCCTACCACAACTCTTAACAGACTGCCATGTATCTTCAGGTGATCTGTCGAGTGTCTCACTAATCTGGGAGCTCTGCATGGCAGGTTCTGGTCAATCTTGCTCGCTCTCTCTCTCTCTCTTGCTGCCTTTATTTGTAGCACTGGTCCCTTTCATAGCAAGACCTAGTACATATTTAACAAGTGAACTAACAATGGAATGAACTGACTCCTCCAGGGCAGGGGCCATGTGAGCATTCATTTTTCTTTTCCTAGATCATATAACACAATGATCATTACTAGAATTCTCTGGTTTCTCTCTACATCACAAAAATCATCTTTTACTAATAATTATCAGATAAGAGAATGCATGTCCTCTTTTGCTTCTAACCCTACGAGTAAGAAGATGTATGTTCAGTTTCCTATTTCTATTTAACTGGGTATCTCAGACAAGCAACTTAAAACAAGCCTCAATTCCCTTCTCTGTAGAATGGGGTTATACAGTAGTTCCTGACTACGTTGAGCAAAAACCCAATGTGCAAAAAATACTGAGCTTTTATCATGCGCTAAAGGTNTGATGTGTATTTAAAAATGTAATCCTCACCAACACCTTGTGAAATAGTAGTTACCCCATTCTACAGATTAGGAAATTGAAACATAAAAGCTAAATAAACTGGCCAGTAATACACAAACGCGGTGGGGGTGGGGGGGCAGTATTTCCAGATCCGCATTCAGGGGGCTGTCTGGACACAAGGAAATGTGTCGTGAAATGATAAGGAGGCAACAATTGGCGGGGCGGTTCGTTAACTTTAATTCTAGCCTTTTTCACCCTAGCCGGGCTTCCGCGATCGGAGCCAGCTGCAGTGGGTACCTGTGCTCTGGACGCCGCCCTAGGGACTAGGAGCCCGACACTGCGGGTCCCGGTGAAGAACTTCAGGGGCGGAAGGAGCAACCGCTGCATAGTGACAGTGCCCCGGCTCCGCCACAAGGGCCCAGCGACCTGCGGTCCCCTTCTCCCCTCCGGAAAGGAGAACACTTCCGGGTCAGCCCCTGCGCGCGCCCCCTCCGCGGGAGGCTGGCCACTGCGCTTGCGCCTACGGACTCCGCTTCGGGGACATTGCGGGGCGCGGGCGTCGGGGACGCGCCTGCTCGGTCGCTCGCGCAGCCGCGGGGACTCAGTGGAAACCGAAGGCGAGCGAGGGAGGCACGCGGGAAGCATGAAGAAAGGGGCTCCCTGCGAGCGGAAGCCGGCGTGGATCCCGACGGGGAAGGCGGGTGCGGAAGGTGGCGGGGCCCGGGGTGGTCGGCCGGTCGACCCCGGGGTGGCTCCGGCCCGCGGTCGAGTTTCCTCCGCTGCGCGTGGGTCCCGGGCAGTCACGCTTCCCGCGAGTTCCCTCAGCTTCTCGGGGGTCCCTTGGGCCACGAGAGGGCTCCGTACCCACCCACCTCCCTGTCGCGGAGGTAGATAATAAATGTGTGGTGCCACAGCCATCGGGTTACAGGTGACTGGCTGGCTGCTTCCTGCGGGAGTTGGGCTGGCTGNCAAGGCAGACAGGAATTCGGCAAACTTTTTCTCTTCTTACTCAGTGAACTCTTGGTTCTCCCAACCAGCGGTTCTCACATTGATGTTCTCAGGACTCACTGTCCTAAAACATAGTGACTGATAATATATCCATTAAATGTTAACACAACTAACTTTTATGAAGGATACATATCCCTCAACAGAAGAGTGTAAGTGGCAATGCTCTGTATCTTGCAAATCTCTTTAATAATGGACGATAGCTGGATTCTCACACCTACAGCTGCATTCCATCTGGCATGTTTAGTAGTGTCCTGAAAACTACAGTCCACTGATGAGAGGCTAAGAGAGAAAAAGGCAAGTAAAGCCACAGACTCAGAGTCCCCAAAGCTACCTGGAGCATCTTACTTTGAGCACTACTTTTTTTGATCCCTACAAAAAAATTAGTTGCTCAGGCTCCTGTTGTAGCCATTCCCATTCTCTTGTGTGAAGCTACTGANAATCCTTCAGCATTGCCAGGCTCACTGGTGTGACTGTTGATGTGGCGATATGATTGTGGAGTNAGAGCNTTGTTGTTTAAGACCATAGGCTAACATTTGAATCTCAATCTATGGGACCAATAGTCTTATTAAATAAATGACAACTGCANCTTCGTATTAGGAGGTGACAGATTTTTGTTTTTCAAAGTAATTTTTCATCATAAAAGCAATATTAGGTAGAAAAAGTCAAGCAATATAGAAAAGTAAAATGAATTACAAATTCACTGCCCGTTAGTAACCACTACCACAATATGGTGACTGTTCTTACAAAGATCAGTACATGAAGTATGAATTAAACATTTTAAAATTGTATTGATCATTATTGTGTGGGGGAGGGTCCATGTGGCATAGTGAGTGTGTGGAGGTCAGAGGACAACTTTGTGGAGTTATCTCTTTCCTTCCCATTTTAAATACATTCAGGGNNTGAACTCAGGTTGTCAGGCTTGCACAGTGAATGGCTTTACCCACTGAGNCATTTCCTGGGCTCCAACGTTCAAATCTTTAATTAAAAAATTATTTAACTTGCAGGAACAACCCAAAGCTGCTTCTACCATACTTTTTANTGTTAACATGTGAATTTGTAATTCAGGTTTTAGTATGTATTGAATGACTTGTTAGCATGGTAGTTCCNATGCTAGCTGAGAGGTGAGGATAAAGAATTCTTANAGAACAATCTTATNAAGGAACTTCATGTCAACCAATAGAGATCAGATAGGTATCTCATAAGTAGGAGGNGACACTAGGGTTTTAATGAGAAATATATAACTCAAGTTATTGGAATTCAAAAGGAGATAAACTTTTCTACTTTGGGGGAAAAAAACATGGAAATGTGACTTGGTACGATCCTTGGAAAAGTTTAGCATTTGAAGATGAAGCTAGAAGGATTTTGTCAATTGGGATAGCATAATCATTGGCAAATATGGAGACTGAAGAAAACTGGAGTCATAAAGAGGAAATAATATGTAGTTTATTAATGATAATGAATGCCTAGTGGGTGTACCCTTTATGTAAATTATCTTGATGTTCATTACTCTGAGGGCAGGAATTGAAACCTCTGTTTTATAGAAAAGTAACTTTTCTAGGGTCACACAGTGAATAAAATGGTGGGACCAGGATTTGAAATCCAAATCTTATTTTTAAATCTGTTGTTCACAGTCTGGAGACATGGGTTTTAATTTTACCGCATGGATGGGTCTGAGTACATCTCTTTGTTTCTCTATTGCACATTTGGGTTCAGGCAGCAAAAACTGAAGTGTTAGTGGAAGATTGGTATGAATTGCTTGTTCCTTCAAGAATTTTTGTTGTTCATATATTTTAGGAGCAGCAAATGGATTTCTTATGGAAGTGTGTGTAGATTCAGTGGAGTCGGCTGTGAATGCAGAAAGAGGAGGTAAGGGAAACTAGATAATGAGTAGCAGCTGACAACCTTTTTTAGAATCTGACAATAAACCTGTGGTCTGACCTCAAAAAAGCCATTGCCAAGCTGGGTACGGGAGGCTGTGGCAGAAAGGTCACTGTGAAGTCAGTTTGGGCTATAGAGTGAGAGTCCATTAAAAAAAAAGCCCTTGTCATCTCTTGGATAGTAATAGTCCTTTCAGAAACAACTAACTAGTAAACCTACTGAAGAGCTTGGCATGGTGGTANGTGCCTATAATCCCAGCGTGGCGTGGTGGTACGTGCTCATAATCCCAGCTTGGCACGGTGGTACGTGCTCATAATCCCAGCTTGGCATGGTGGTACATGCTCATAATCCCAGCTTGGGGGAGCCNGAGGCAGGGGGGTTGAAAGTTTGAGGCCAGCTTGAGCTAGATAGGGAGATCTTGCTTTAGAAAGTAAAACAAAACCAAAAATTTATTGGAAAATTACTGTCTAATCTCCCCTTTCTCCCAGCAGGTCACATTTTAAGTCAAGGGTCTATAATCCTGCTTACTCATTAACATGATTATTTTATTGAATTTGACACAAATTTAAGAATTTGAAATAGTTTAAAGATATCTTTAGGAGACTGAGCATGTAGCTCAGTGGCAAAGCACTTGTGGCACGTGCCATCCCCAGTATTGAATAAGAATTAAAATTAAAGATGGTTCTAGACTTCTTATCTTTTTACCATAGGTGCTGTTTTGTTTTGTGTTCAAAATTTGTTTTTTGTGAGAAGCATAGACATTTCCATCATCTCAAGGTCAGAAAAATAATTTTAACTCATCTTTTTGGTAGTACTAGGGGTAGAACCCAGGATCTTGTGCATGTTGAGCAAGCATTCTACTAAGCTATGTCCCCAGCCTTTATTTTTAATTAAGGAACATTTTCAAACATGAAGGAATTGGGCATAACATGTGAGTTCCCATGTGCTGGCTAGTTTTATCATTTGGGAAGAAGGAACCTCGGAATATAAACTGTCCCCACCAGATTGGCCTATGGGCACATTTTCTTGATTAATGATTGATATTGGAGGACCCAGCTCACTGGGGTAATACCACCCATGGGCTGGTGGTCCTGGGTGCTATAAGAAAACGGGTTGAACAAGCCAGTAAATGGTGTTCCTCTACGGCTTCTCTAGTTCCTGTCCTGGCTTCCCTTAGTGATGGACTTAGAAGATGAAATAAACTCTCTCCTGAGTTGCTTTTGGTCATGATGCTTTCCATCTACTCATCGCTCCATTTTGTATTAGTTGTTTTTCCGTGACAGATTTCCAGACAAAAGAAACTAGCAGAAGGAAGAGTTTATTTTGGCTCACAGTTTGAGGGGACACAGTCCATCATGGCACTGAAGGCGTGGCGGCAGAGCTTGAGGCAGCTGACCACATTGTGTCTGCAGTCAGGAAGCAGACAGAAGTGGAGGCTGATGCTTAGTTGGCTTCCTCGTTCTTTTTTTGTTTTGAGACTTCAGCCCATGAAATAGTGCCATCCACATTCAATGTGGATTTTTCCTCCTCAGTTAAACTTCTCAAAGATGCACTCAGAGATGTGTCTCCTATGTGATTCCTAATCTAATCAAGTTGACAATGGAAAGTAATCATTACAAACTTCAACCATTTTTAAGTCAGGATCAGTCATTTTCAGCAAATGTTTTTGGTAGGGAACAATTTACATGTTTTCAGTTTTGCTGGACACATTTGATTATTGTCACTCAANTCCTTTGTGTCAATAAAAAGGAATAAAGGATTGATAGTTGCTATACAGATGGTTTTTTTCCCCTGGGGCCCGGTGGGGATTGAACCCCGGGCTTCATACGTGCTGGGTGCAGTATTACTGAGCTACATTCCTTATTCTTGGTTGTTTTGAGAGAGTCTTGCTATAACCCAGGGTGACCTCACACTGATCCTCTCTCCTAAGCCTTTCTAGTGCTACGATTGCAGACATGTACTACCATACTTTATGATTTCCTCGTTTTTTTTTAAAGGTTTATTTTTCTCTTTTTTCGTAGTTGATTTGTTACATGCACTATGATGTTCATCATTCAGAGCACCACAGTCTCAATATTGCTGATTATGTAAGTGGTGCCATATGATATTCTTTTCTAATCACTTCATTCCCTGTTGAGTTTAAAATCCAATTTAGAATTGAGTTTTAATGAAATGGTTTCATAGGCCGGAGAGATGGCTTATTGGTTACATGTACTGGTGCTTTTCCAGAGGATATGGGTTCAATTCCTAGCACCTTCATGGTGGCTCACAACTGTCTTTAACTTCAGTTCCAGGGAAACCGATGCCCTCTTCTGGCCTCTGTGGGCAGTAGGCATACACATGGTACACAGACATGCGGGCAAAACACCCATAAATATAAAATTAAATAAATAAACTGGGCAAGGTCATGCATGTCTTTAATCCCAGCACTCAGGAGGTGGAGGCAAGCAGATCTCTATGAGTTTGAGGCCAGACTGGTCTGTGCAGCAGGTTCTAGAACAGCCAGGGCTATAGAGAGAGACCCTGTCTCAAAACACCAAAATTAAAATAAAAATTTAGAAATAAAAAATAATTAAAAAAAATTACTTTATAGGGAATATCCTGTTATATTAGGAGGGCATCTTGTGTTTCTTTGTTTGTGTGTNTGTGTCTCTGTCTGTCTGTCTGTGTGTAATATTAAGATTATTCAGTGGATTCAGGTGTTACCAACCTGATCTTTTATAAGTTTTCCAGTCATTTGTTACTCTAATAATTTTAGTATATATATAATATATGTTATATATATCTACATTATATATAATCTACATATATATAACATATATATAAGGTTGAATTTTGTTCTTTTGTTTTTGGAGGGACATAGGGTATCACTATGTAGTTGACGCTGGCCTTGAACTCATAACAATCTTTCTACCTCAACATTCCAAGTGCTAGAATTATAGGTGTGTACCACCATGCCCTGCTTAATATTTATTTATTTATTATTTATTTATTTATTAACTAGTATAGAACTAGAAAGAACAACTTTCTCCCCATTTGGCCATGTTGAAATTTGGTTTGTATGAGAAAGGAAGGAGAAAAGCCGGCTTCTCTGTCCATTGGTTTTCAGAATAACACATCTGTTTGCTGTCTTCCAATGAGTTGTTTTGACATTATAAAACTAGATTTAGACATAGGTGTTTTAATCTATTATAGTTATTTTGTTAATTGATGCTTAAAATATCCTATCTTTGGCTAATGAGAGCCTTGTCCCTGAGACCTTTTAACATGACCCCAATAGTTTGATAGTTCTTTTGCTATCAATGTTCACCTCATCTTGAAATTTTCTTGATAGCTACTCCAAAGTAACTGTTTTGTTTTAAAGCTTAGAGTAATGACNAATGTTTTGAAAAGTTGATATTACTTTCTTACTGGTTGGCAGTTAACATTCTACTATTTTCTATCCAATAATGACTTTATTCCCTGTGTATGGCAATTCTAATACAAATTTTAAGAGAACTGGCTTAACTTGAATTACTCTTAATTTGGCTATCAGTAACACAATGAGGGTTGTATAATACAATTGAGATTTAAAATATTTTTAATCTAATTTTATAATTTGATTTCTTTCAATTTCTCAGGTTCTTTTTATATTTAGATTAAGAGTTTGTTTTGTCATAGGAACTTTAAAAAAAATGTGTGTTTTTAAAAAGGTGCTGGTCGGATTGAATTATGTTCTGGTTTACTGGAGGGAGGAACCACACCCAGCATGGGTAAGTATCTTTTTTTGTCACCAAATTTCTCATAGAGATATTGGGACAATTGATTATTTAATGTTATGTTAAGTATATGATGATTATGATACCAATTAGAATTGCTTATGGCTGTAAATAACATCATCAAAAGATTTATTTAAACATATTTTTGTCCTCAAACATCAAAAAATTGGAAGGTAAATAGTTTGTTTTGTTTGTTTTGCGAGACAGGGTTTCTCTGTGTTGTTTTTGGTGCCTGTCCTGGATCTCGTTCTGTAGACCAAGCTGGCCTCGAACTCACAGAGATCCGCCTGGCTCTGCCTCCTGAGTGCTGGGATTAAAGGCGTGCACCACCACTGCCCGGCTGGTAAATAGTTTTTATAGTATCAACTGACAAGTGCTTTTAAGTATCTTCAGTCTTTGTAAATTGCTCTTCTTTACCCCATGACTTTCCTATTGCTTACCTTCTACCATAAGCACTTTTGGCTTCCCCTGCATCCTGCATGGCTTGGTCCTGGAAACTTTACTCAGGCAATGAAGAAACGAAGCAAAGACAGACACATGCACCCTCACACATGCAGAGAAACTGGGATGGAATGGATCATGCTTACTCTGATGGAGTGGCGCCAACTGTGCAACAACCTGGGGCCTCAGCATGTTTGCTGTGTGCAGCCCCAGTGGAGGAGTAAGCTAGTCTCAGGATGTGGTCTCTGTGGGGGAGCAGCCTTAAGTTGCAATCATCTGGGAAGAAGCAGCTGCAGTTGCTAGTTTTCACACACACTGGTCAGTCATTTGTAAATGCTCATACTTGGACCAGAGGAAGGCTTTGCCAATTTCCGTGGGTCTGAGGCTTTAGTCCTTGTTAATAGTACACATTCACTAAGGACGTCATCCATTCTTTACACATTCACTCAAGGCATCCTCTGATCCCCACAGGCCTCCTTCCCTGTATATCGGCATTCTCTGATTTCTTCTGTCAACTCTTTTCCTTTGGAAATAATGCATAAGAATAACTATATATGACCAATGATATTTTAATAATTTCTCCAGATCTTTTAGCTCACAGTTGAACTTTAGTCTGCTTCTATTCTTAAAGGTATTCTTCAAGTAGTAAAACAAAGTGTCCAGATTCCAGTTTTTGTGATGATTCGACCACGAGGAGGTGATTTTTTATACTCGGATCGTGAAGTTGAAGTGATGAAGGCTGACATTCGTCTTGCCAAGCTTTATGGTGCTGATGGTTTGGTATTTGGGGCATTGACTGAAGATGGACACATTGACAAAGAGCTATGCATGTCTCTTGTGGGTAAGAATTTATAGCTGAGGTATAAAAGCCTCTAATACACACACACACACACACACACACACACACTCCTGATGTAGAAGAAAAAAATCACAAAATTGACTTTTCAGCCATACCTACAGACACTTAAATTAACCTATCTTAAAAAGAAGTTGTCTAAATATTTGGGGTAGAGGGCATATGTGGCAAAGCACTCTTGACATTCCTTTGTTGCTGTAGATCAGGTACCGCGCTTGCAGAGTTTAAGATAAATGTACATTGATTGCATTAAACAATTCACCAAAACTTGAGAAGTTATTCTAGTCAACAATGAGGAGAGGAGGTGGAGAGGATAGATGCAAACTGCCTACATTATAAGGCCAAAGTTGTTGAAGATCCTCAGAGCAGCCAAGTAATAGATGTAATTTGTTTTCAGAGTTGATGTAATTTTTATTTGGTGCCCCTAAGGTGTAGATAGCTATATTTTATATAAGAGTCAGAGCTTAGTGGAAAGGTGGGACTTTTGAGTCTATAAGGCTGACAAAGCTGCAATTTTGTTACTATTTTAGTTCACTGTCTTAGCAGAAGAGAGTATAAAAGTTTTACCCAAGAAGGAGAATTCTGCATATAGTCATCAATCTCTTCATGTTGTTGTATGACTTTCTTTTTATAGCTCTTTGCCGTCCTCTGCCAGTCACTTTTCACCGAGGTGAGTCATTTCNGTTTTAATAGGTTTGTTAAATGGTGTCAGTTTTCAAATTTTACCGGCTGGCACAACCCGTCTAATGAATACTGTTATAGTGTTACAGTGATACTAGTTAGTATTTAGTTCTTGGGAAGAAGAGTTACAGATTTAGAGATGGTGTTCAGTGCCTTGAAAACGGGAAAGCTTTGTTGTGAAGTGTTAAGGCGCTGGTAGCATGTGCTCGGGAAGACAGTAAACATGCCTGTGAGTGTACGTGTCCATCNGAGGAGCAATCCCGAGATTCATTACTTATCAGATTGCCTTAGATCATATACAGCCCTACAAGGAGTAAATCACCACGGTCACTGAAATGAAATGTACCTCCTGGCTTATGCCAGGCAGAANCATTCCTAGAGCTCGCAGTGAGGTCAGCTTTATCAAATAGAGACTCCTCGTGGGGAGAGAAAGTAGATACGTGAACAAGAATCAGACATTTTTACCAAGAAATAGATGCTAATAGTTGTAGTTCCCATGTACGTTGGCTAAGTCTTATGAAGCCTTGAGAAAATGGAGGGGAAAGTGTCACTTGTNTTCAGAAGGCACTGCCATTGCAGATGAAAAGAAATCTTTAGTCAAAACAGTGATATACTTGAGAAAGTGTGAAATGTTTTTCTTCTTTTTAAATAGGCTCAGAGAGAATTGCCAGTATGTGTCTCCATGCATAGCAATTAAGTATTTGTTACCCTTTGAAATGTATGACATTACTAGAAACTGTTGTCTTGATTTGGTATTAGCAATGACTCATATAAAACAGCAGGAACTAAGAGATGTTTGTCTGTCACCATCTTGATGATAGGCACACCAAAAAAATTTTAAACATGAAAAGTATTTTTAAATTAGTGAACATTTATCTGAAAGAGTAGTTTAAATTTTGTCATTCTTACTAGTTTTAAAAAATAAACCAGTCACATAGAATATATTTTTAAAATTTTAAACTAAAAGATAACTTCAAATTTCTATTCCTTTCTCTTTCTCTAGTAAGTCTAACAAAAATATTTTCACAATTTATAGAAACATTAGTAGTGTTCTTGGTTCCACTTTTTCCCGCTTGTTAATTTAATAAGGCAGGATAAGCACTGTTGAGAAAGCAATGGCACCAAAACAGGAAAACTTCTGTGGGACATTAAAGGGTAGAAAAAGTCTGTCCCCGAGGACCCACAGTGCCTCATCACCATACATTAGAATTCTGTATCCTATGATAGTGCTGAGCACCAAAGCAGAAGTAGTTTTTCTTAAGATTCCTAGGCCACTTTCCTTTCTTAGTGTTCTGAAGAGAGAAGTCCCATCCCTTTCCTCTCCACTTAAGCTCATTTCCTCCCTTCCCCTGAAGTTGGAGTCCTCCTGCTTTATCCCCCTGAGGACATAATGCTAGAATTATGTCCTGTGCTTCCATGCCTGACTTGAGAAAGGAGGTATCTTAGGAGAACAGAACTGAAACCTCATGTTGTCTGTTGAAAACAGCCACCTTCCACTGTGAGTCTTGAGTAGATCAGGTAGATGATGTAGTACAAACTACTACTCAATAAGTGTGAATGGGAGGCCAGGTTTCTCCTAGGACAGGTGAGTGTAATGTGTCATTTTATGCAGTGTAGTTTGTCTGAAGCCTTCGAGCACTTTTCCAGATGTGATCATTCACATGTCACATTTACAGTATTGTCATATCTAAATGCTACCTGTATACATTTATTAATACTTTTTAAAGATAAATTTTAAGTAAGTTTATTTTAAAGAGAAACATTACGATTACAGAAAACGTGAAACTTGTGACTTCTCATCTGCATCTAAGTGAATGCACCTGTTGAAATATGTACTGATAAAATGACCATGCAGAACAGGTGTTCAAATGCCCAAGACTGTGAAGGATATTTCATTCAACCTACCAGGAAACCATTCCAGATGCAAGCCATCTTTTCAGCAAATACGTCAGCACTCTATGAAGTATTTTAATGTCTAGTATATTTAATGTCTAGTACCCTGTGGCAGACTTTTGCTGTAACAGTGGTTACCTTTGAACAACCATCCTCAAGCCAGGCACAAACATTCAATTACATCACTGCAATTCCCAGGCTTCCATACATACGACACTGTTGTGTGCCCACGGTGGGTGAAGATTCTGCATAGCTCCACACCGGAAAGTATTATTTAGACACCAGTTGTTGCTCCAGTTTGGCAAGCAAAGCACGTTCAGGTGATGGTGAAACAGACAGAAAGAGAAACATGGAGCCTCTGGGCAGACCTCTATAGCCGCATCAGTAAGATGAAGGCAGAGATCAGGAGGAAAAATGACATCTTGGGGGAGCTATGCCTCTCCTTCCAGGAGCCGCAAGGGGATAGGCAGCTGCTCAGCAGCCAGAAAACCCCTAGAGATTATGGAATATTCTCTAAGGTGACTGTTCGAGTGCTGGAGACCTTTCCTCCTGAGATCCAGGTCTTTGTGAAGGATTCCAGTGGCCAGAGCAAGCCTTATGCCAGTGACCCTGATGCTTCCATCTATGACCTGAAGATGAAAATTGAAGATGCTGGAGGGCTTTATACACAGGACCAGGTACTGTTGTTGGAGGATGAGGAGCTAGAAGATTATTGCAGCCTTGCAGAGCTACAGATCAAAGACTGCGACACCATCCAGCTCAGTAGGGTGATCTGGTCCTAGTCTGGCTGTGCATGGTNTCAACACCTGTAGTCTTAGGCTCCCCACCTCATCCTTTGACCCAGACGCTGTGTTCTTTCCGTGGCCTAAATAGCAACCTATCCTTCTCTAGCTTAAAACCCCCCTGTGTTTTCCCACACATACAGAATGAAGTTCAAGTCTCTTTGTTTAATGGTCAGTCTTTAATATAATCAAGCTGAGCCCTACTTCCTTCTCCTTCCCCACTTAAAACACACGGGTCTCCCGAATACTCAAAAGTCACACCGATGCTGAGTGACACCTCCATCGGGTGACATCACTTTGCGTCAACTATCCTTTCCCCCGGACCCACGTTTTCATCTTTCAAGACTTAGACTTGTAAGTCATTGAATCAAAGTACAGACCTCGGATGGACAGACTCATCATCACTCCAGGAGCCTCTTAGAAAGGAATATTGACCTGAGCCAGATATCTAACTGAGACTCAGCAGTCAGTGTCATAACTAGCTCTCCCTGTTATTCTGATGCATGATCAAGTTTGAAAACGAGACCCCTACACAGCCCATGCAGCTGGCCAAGTCATCTTATGCTCATATCCTCTCTCTTCATCCACAGTAGACTTCTGTGAAAGGAAGTGGGATATTAATCATGCTGTTTTGTTAGATCTATCTCTATAGTCTATTGAGACTTGATTTTTTTGAATGCCTTTTGCCTNGGCCCTTGTGGTCTAGAATGGTACCGATTCAGTGCAAATGTTTGACATGTGCCTGCTGAATAAATAAATGAACCTAAAAAAAAAATGACCATGCATATTACCAATGGTATGCAAACTTTTGTACTGGCGAACTCCGACTCTTAGAAAATAAAAAGAACTCTTAGGAATAAAAAAGAACTCTTAGAGCAGGCATGGTGGCTCACGCCTTTAATCCTGGAACCCTAGAGACAGAGCCAGGTGGATCTCTATGAGGTTCAGGCCTGCCTGGCCTACAGAGTGAGTTCCAGGCTAATTATAGCTCCATGATGAGACCCTGTCTCAAAAAGAAAAGAAGAAACTCTGATTTGTAGCATTTTCTTGTTTCTGTGGTTTAAATGCTTTACCTTGACTAATTTTGAATATTTCATAATTGTCTATTGTAAGCCAGTATAAATCTAGCATACCATTATATATAATATATATTATAATAATATATATACACACACACTACATTTGGAAAGTATTGAATTAGAGGATATTTCTGTTCAAAATTCAAATCAGTTTTACTTATTTTAGCCTTTGATATGGTTCATGATCCAATGGCAGCTCTGGAGACTCTCTTAACCTTGGGATTTGAGCGCGTTTTGACCAGCGGATGTGACAGTTCAGCACTGGAAGGACTGCCTCTAATAAAGCAACTCATAGATGAGGTACAAGATGGTTGTGCTTACTCTGGACATCCTGTTATTCAGCTAGTTTATAGAAATGAATATCACTGACTTGGTGACTGTGAAAGAAAAGCAGAGCCAGTGACATATTTATATGATTTTTATTTATTGCATGGGTGTTTTAGATAACCAAGGAACTTCAGATCACATTACAGCAAAGTTTACCTTTTCTCTGTCATTAGTCTTTTCTAGTTTTACACCACATNTTTTTACTGTCAACCCATGTATATGCGGGGACCTCCTTTAAAATTTATAGTTGTCATCTTATATTCTTTTTAATTCTTCCTACCTATCAATATAGGATATGTTTTCTCCTATGATTTCTCCTAGTGAACTTGATTTGTAGAGCAGTTAGTGATTGCTTTAAAAATTTTTTTTTACATTTGTGTGTGTGTGTGTGTGTGTGTGTGCGCGCGCGCACATGCATGCATGTACATATGTTTGCCATGGCATGTCTTTGGAGGTCAGAGGACAATTTGCAAGAGTTGTTTCTTTATGTCCACTGTGTAGGTTTGGGAACTGAATTCAGGCTGTCAGATTTGGTAGCAAGTGCCTTTACCCATAAACCATTCTGCCAGCCTGAGGATTGGTTTGTCATTAAAATATATCTGTGTTTTTCTGACNAGTTCAGAGGCATTCTAAGTTACTGAATACAGACTTTATGATATGAGAGTTCTATGTTTGAGCCTCAGGATTGACATTTATTTGCTGTGTGATATTAAGTAGACTACTAACCTAAACCTCTTTGTGTAAAATTGAAAAAAAAATTGAATTTTCTCATCATAGGATTTTTTTTAAAGAATTGAAGAAGATGTTTATAGATCTTAGCACAGTGCTTGACATATAGTAGGTCTTAGTATATGTTATTCTCTATTATTACTGCCTTTATTAACAATACCATTAGCATTTTTGTGTAGACATGTGATTATTTTCAGTTTTCATAAATAATATTCAGAAGGTTCACTTAAGGATTGGATGTGATTTTGTTACTCTGGAATTTACTTATTTACAAATATTTACTTATTAAGTATCTATTAGGTACAGGGTATTTATGCCATTTGGTGGCCAAGTAGTATGTGTGTATGGATATATATATATATATATATGCATGCATGCACAGTTACTGCCTATGCAATCTTTTCATGACAAGTACTATTTAATAGAGTAATTTTTGTGAAAGGTACTATAGGGGCACAGTGGAATGGAATTAATTCCAGATTTACAGGGATAGAGGTTGGCAGTTGTTACAGTTGTTAGAACTTCCTAGACGAAAAGACTTCCAAACTTCAATATCTTACTCCTTTGAAGGTTATTTGGAAGTTATCCTGTCAAAGTCAGGGCCTTGTTTCTGCAGGAGGAATAGGGTGTAAAGGCCTGGAAACAAGAGCAGGCGTGGGTTAAGGTACTGAGGAATGACAGAATTGGAAGTGAAGAAAAGAAAATGTAGAACCTTGAAAACCTTGCTAAATGCATTTTATATTTAACCTTTGGCTATGGGGAAGCCCAAAATGTTTTGGAATAGAAGAGTTGATGAACCAGGTTTCCAGTTTTAAAAGATTATTGAAGAATAGAGAATAAGTTATAATGGTTGCAATAGTCATGTATTAGATTTTAAAAGTCCCCCCTGCCCGGTGTGTGTATGTGTGTGTGTGTGTGTGTCTGTGTGTGTGTGTGTGTATTAATCATTCGTTGACACAGTTGGGTTAAATGTTTTCTTGCACTTATAAGATGAATCTTAAACAGTCTTATTAATTGAAAACACAAGGCCAGGTATTGGGGTAAATTCTGAAAGAACAGAGAAACAGAACAAGCCACAGCCAACCTCACCTTGCCAACTCCTCAGCTGATCTTGTTTCCTCAGACTGCAGGCTTCTGAGTCCTCACCCAAATGAATCTCAGCTGAACTGCTGCTAAAAGCCTGAAAGCCTAAGAGACCTCTGGTTTCTGGTTCTTATGCCTTATATACCTTTCTGCTTCCTGCCATTACTTCCTGGGATTAAAGGCATGTATCTTTCCCAAGCAAGACATAGATCTCAAGTCCTGGGATTAAAGGTGTGTGCCANCATGCCTGGCTCTGTTTCCAGTGTGGCCTTGAACTCACAGAGATCTGGATGGATCTCTGCCTCCGGAATGCTAGGATTAAAGTCGTGTGTGCCACCATTTTCTGGCCTCTATGTCTGTCTAGTGGCTGTTCTGTTCTCTGACCCCAGATAAGTTTTATTAGGGTGCACAATATTTTGGGGTACACACTATAATCACCACACGCGCTGACTTTGTACACCTTGGGTGACTATTAGTACTATAGTGTACTACACAGAGCATAGACTTTTGGATTAGAATCCAGTCGTAAATCTTGGTTTCTCCCAGGGCAAATTACCTAAGCATTCTATAGTTAGTTTACTTTCCTGCAAAAGTGAAGTTATAAGAGTATCTACCTCCCCAACTAGTTGGAATGTTGTTAGTCGGACTTGGATGGCTTTGATGTAATACCTCACACGGACAATGTAAAGAGAGGAATGTTTTGCTTTGGCTCCTGGTTTCCGAGGTTTCAGTCTGGAGTCCATGGCTCTGCTGCTTGTGGGTCCATGATAGTTCAGAACATAATGGTGGCAGGAGCACGTGGCAGAGGCTGCTCACTTCATGGTGCATAGGAAGCAGAGAAAGTAGGAACGAGGAGGGCCAAAGCAAGATACAGCTCTCAAGGGTAGGTTCCCAGTGAACTACTGCCTCCAGTGCCTCACCTTCCACTGTTCTACCACCTCCCAACAGTCTGTCCAGATTTTTTTTCCAAACACAGCCTAATCTAATTTATTCCGTTTGAAATTCATTATCAGTAAATACAACTTCATTTTACCATGGTTTATTGTAGTTGGAATTCTATAACCTGTTTTCCTCCCACCCCCCCACCCGCATCCTGGCCGCAGTTTCCCTTCCCTCCTCTCCTCCCAGTCCCTCTCCCCAACCCCACCTCCGATGCACTCCTCCTGTTTCTGTTCAGGAAAGGGCAGGCATATCAAGTTGCCACAAGACTAAGCACCTCTCCATGTATTAAGGCTGGGCAAGGGGACCCAGTATGATAAATAGGATCCTAAAAGCCAGCAAAGGAGTCAGAGACAGTCCCTGCTCCCACTGTTAGGAGTCCCACAAGAGGACCAAACTAGGCAACTGTAACATATATGCAGAGTGGCTAGGTTGGTCCCATGTAGGCTCACTGGTTGTTGGTTCAGTCTCTGTGAGCCCCTATGAAGCCAGGTTAGTTGATTTTGTGGGTTTTCTTATGGTGTCCTTGACCTCTCTGGCTCCTATAATCCTTTCTTCCCCCTTCTTCCACTGGATTCCCCAAGCTCTGCCTAATGTTTGGCTGTGGGTCTGCATCTGTTTCCATCAGTTGCTGGATGAAGCCTCTCTGGTGACAATTAGGCTAGGCACTAATAGATGTGTATAGCAGAATATCGTTAGGCAATACTACATGGACTTCTTTAGAAAAAAAAAACCAGTTGTGTCTGGTTCTATCCTAGGTCTCTGGGCCATCCAGCCTCTGGGTCTTGGTGCTCTGGGCAATGTCAGGGGTGGGCTTACTCACCTGGCATGGGTTTTAGGCTAGACCAGTCATTAGTTGGCCACTCCCTCAATCCTTAGGCCACCCTTACCCCAGCACGTCACATTGGCAGGACAGACTGTAGGTCGAAGGTTATGTGGCTGGGTTGGTTTCCCACTCCTTCCACTGGAAGGCTTGCCTGGTCACAGGAAATGGCCAGTTTAGGCTACATATTTGCTATTGCTAGGAGTCTTAGCTGGGGACATCCTTGTAGATTCTTGGGAGATTCTCTTGTGCCAGGTTTTTACCTGACCCCGAAATGCCCTCCCTTTCTTTCAGTACCCTTCCCCTCTGCTCCCCACAATCTGACCGCCCACACTCCCATCCCCACCCACCCACAGTCTACTCACAAAATCTTTTCTATTTCCCCTTCCTAGGGAGCTCAACATGTCTCCCCTTGTTCCGTTCTTGTTACCTAGTCTCTCTGGGTCTATGGATTATAGCATAGTTATCCTTTAATTTTATAGGTAATATCCACTTATGATTTGAGTACATTCCATATTTGTCTTTCTAGGTCTGGGTTACCTCACTCAGGATGATTTTTTTTTCTAGTTCCAGAACATTTGCCTGCAAATTTCATGATGTCATTGTTTTTAACAGCTGAGTAATACTCCATTGTGTAAATGTACCACATTTTCTGTATCCATTCCTTGGTTGAGGAACATCTAGGTTGTTTCCATGTTCTAGCTATTACAGATAAAGCTGCTATAAACATAGTTGAGCAAGTGTCCTTATGGTATGGTGAGGTGTCCTTTGGGTATGTGCCCAAGAGTAGTATAGTTTGGTCTTGTGGTAGATTGATTTCCAGTGTTCTGAGAAACTGCCATATTGATTTCCAAAATGTTGTACAAGTTTGCACTCCCATCAGCAATGGAGGAGTGTTCCCCTTGCTCTACATCCTCTCCAGCATGAGGTATCACTTGTGTTTTTTTATTTTAGGCATTCTGACAGATGTAAGATGGAATCTCAGAGTCATTTTGATTTGCATTTCCTTGATGGTTAAGAATATTGAATATTAAGTGTTTTTCGGCCGTTTGAGATTCTTCTGTTGAGAATTCTCTCTTTAGATCTGTACCCCAATTTTAAATTGAATTATTTGGTTTTTTTGATGTCTAGTTTCTTGAATTCTTTATATATTTTGGAAATCAGCTCTCTGTCAGATGTGAGATTGGTAAAGATCATTTTTCATTCTTTAGGCTGCCGTTTTATCCTATTGACAGTNTCCTTTGCCTTACAGAAGCTTTTCAGTTTCATGAGGTCCCATTTATTAATTGTTGATCTTAATTGCACTATTGGTGTTCTGTTCAGGAAGTTGTCTCCTGTGCCAGTGTGTTTACAGCTATTTCCCACTTTCTCTTCTATCAGGTTTAATGTATCTGGATTTATGTTGAGCTCTTTTATCCCCTTGGACTTAAGTTTTGTGCAAGGTGATGAACATGGATCTATTTGTATTTTTCTACATGCCAACATCCAGTTATACCAGCACCCTTTGTTGAAGATGCTTTCTTTTTTTCCATTGTATAATTTTGGCTTCTTTGTCAAAAATCAGGTGTCCAAAGGTATATGGATTTATGTCTGGGTCTTTGATTCTATTCCAGTTTTCCACTTGTCTGTTTTTATGCCAGTAACATGCTGTTTTTATTATTATAACTCTGTAGTAAACCTTGAAATCAAGGGTAATGATACCTCTGGGAGTTCTTTTATTATACAGAATTTTTTTTAGCTATTCTGGGTTTTTTGTTTTTCCATATGAAGTTGAGTATTGTTCTTTCAAGGTCTGTAAAGAATTATGTTGAAATTTTGATGGGGATTGCATTGAACCTGTAGATTGCTTTTGGTAAGATTGCCATTTTTACTATGTTAATCCTATCTATCCATGAGCATGGGAGATCTTTTTATCTTCTGATATCTTCTCCAATTTCTTTCTTCAGAGACTTAAAGTTCTTATCATACAGGTCTTCACTTGCTTGTTTAGAGTTACACCAAGATATTTTATATTATTTAGGATATTGTGAAGGATATTGATTCCCTGATTTCTTTCTCAGCCTGTTTATCATTTGTATATAGGAGGGCTACTAATTTTTTGGCATTAATNTTGTAACCAGCCACTTGACTAGAGGTGTTTATCAGTTGTAGGAGTTTCCTGGTAGAATTTTTGGAGTTGCTTGTGTATACTGTNATATCATCTGTAAATAATGATACTTTGACTTCTTCCTTTCCGATTTGTATCCTCTTAATGTCCTTTAGTTGTCTTATTGCTCGAGCTAGAACTTCAACTACTAATATTGAATAGATATGGAGAGAGTAGACAACCTTGTCTTGTTCCTGATTTTATGGAATTGCTTTGAGTATCTCTTCATTTAATTTGATGTTGGCTATTATTGGCTTGTTGTATATTGCTTTTTATTATGTTTAGATATGTCCCTTGTATCCCTGATCTCTCTAAGACTTTTGTTTGAAGGGATGTTGGATTTTGTCAAAGGCTTTTTCAGTATCTAATGAAATGATCATGTGGTTTTTTTTTTTCTTTCAGTTTTTTTTTATAATGGATTACATTGTCAGATTTTCATATGTTGAACCATCCCTGCATTTCTGGGATGAAGCCTCCTTGATCATGGTAGATGATCCTTTTGATCTATTCTTGGATTCGGTTTGCCAGTATTTTGTTATTTTTATTCATTAATGTTCATGAGTGAAATTGGTCCGTAATTCTCTTTCTTTCTTGAGTCTTTGTGTAGATTGGGTATCAGGGTGACTGTGGCCTCATAGAAAGAATTTGGCAATGTTCCTTCTGTTTCTATTTTATAGAATAGTTTGAGGAGTGTTGGTATTAGCTCTTCTTTGAAAGTCTGGTAGAATACTGCATTAAAACCATCTGGCCTTC
>LZPO01055076.1:505205-525169 GCA_001675575.1 Neotoma lepida
GTAGCCCAGGCTGGCCTCGAACTCTCAGAGATCCGCCTGCCTCTGCCTCCCGAGTGCTGGGATTAAAGGCGTGCGCCACCACCGTCCGGCTCCTGAATGTTTTGTGTTAGGAATTTTTTAGTTTTAACATTTTCTTTGACCAATTAATCTATTTCCTCTATTGTGTCTTCAACACCTGAGATTCTCTTATATTCTATTGGTAATGCTTACACCTACAGTTCCTGTTCACTTACCCGGATTTTCCATTTCCAAAATTCCCTTAGTTTGTGTTTTCTTTATTGCTTCTATTTCCATTTTCAGGTCTTGAACTGTTTCCTTCACCTGTTTAGTTTTTTCTTGGCATTTTTAAAGGGATTATTGATTTCTTCTTAATTTTTGGTTTGTCTTTTCCTCAATTTCTTTAAGGGATTTTTTTTCATTTGGTCTTTAAGACCTCTATCAAAAAAGTTGTTTTTAAGGTTATTTTCTTGTGCTTCAGCTGCATTGGATTGTTCAGTGTCTTGCTGTCATAGGATAGCTGGGCTCTGGTGGTGCCACATTGCCTGTTCTGTTATTGATTGTGGTTTTACACTGACATTTAGGCATCTGGGTTTGGGATGATTGTAAGTCTAGGTGTTGATTCCTGTTTGTCTTTGTTAGATGAGTGTTTTGTTCCTTGGTTTCTGTTTCTTCTCTGGTCTTCTGGCCTAAGTGGCCAAGGATTCTGGTGAGTCTTCAGGTCCAGTAGGGTGTCTCCACTGTCTCCACTGGTGTTTTGGGGGCCTGCAAAACCTCTGAGGTTTTGGATGCCAATGTTGCCTTTTCTGTTCTAAGTACCTGTGTGGCCTCTGGAGTGCTGGGTAACTGCTCGGCATCTGGGATTCCTAGTACAGCATGGCCTCCAGTACAGCAGAAGTTTTCTGCTGGGGCTGGGGTCCCTAGATCCAGCCTGGCCTCCAGGAAAGCCGAAGTCTTCTTCCAAAGTTGTAGGCCAGAATATGGAGCCCAGGGGAGGGGGCTCAGTCTGGGCTTGTTGGGTGAGCTTAAAGGTTGTATTAGCAGACTGTGGGCGGTGTCTTACCTGGGATCCCTAAATCCAACCTGGCTTCCTGTAAAGCCAAAGTCTTTTTGTTTGTTTGTTTGTTTGTTTGTTTTGATATTCCAGGCAGGGTTTCTCTGTACAATAGTCCTATCTGTCCTGTACTGTCCTGGAACCTGATTTGTAGACCAGGCTGGCCTTGAACTCACAGGGATCCACCTGCCTCTGCCTCCCAAGTGCTGGGATTAAAAAAGGCGTGCACCACCACCACTTGGCAAAGCCAAAGGCCTTTTCTGAAGTTGTAGGCCAGAATATGGAGCCTAGGGGAGGGGTGCAGCTGGGTGTCTATTCAGATTTTTAATCCACCAGTGGATTATTCCATTCATGAAGTTGGAGTCCTCATGAGACATTCATTTCCCCAAAGTCTGTCAGGGGGCAACCAAGCCTGTGGGGGTCATTTCACATTCAAACCATAACGTAAGGTTTTGTTTTTCAGATAATTACTGATGTTCAATATTTTCTATTATTAAATCACTTCTGATAATGTTAATTAAATATATTATTCTAAGTAATCTTTTATAGAAGGCCAAAAAGTCTGATAATATTTATCTCTTTTTGGTTTTTTCAAGACAGGGTTTCTCTGTGGAGCTTTGGCGTCTTTCCTGGAACTCACTTGGTAGCCCAGGCTATCCTTGAACTCACAGAGATCCGCCTGCCTCTGCCTCCCGAGTGCTGGAATTAAAGGCGTGTGCCACCACCTCCCAGCTTATATTTATCTCTTTAAAATATTATTTGTCTTTATTTTGGAAAGCTTTCATTTGGAAGAAACAAATAAATGTGACTTTCCCTCTTCTAAAATCATTTCAACTTCTTAGATAGTGAATGTTTTATGGATGCTTTACTTTTACACATTTGAGAACATGATACATCTTTGATCTAGTTAATTTTTCTAACAATTATTAATTTTGTGAAATAGCCCCCTTCCTCTCAGTCCCTATATAGTTACCTGACTATATTTTACCTTCATTGTACTTGCTATCTGGAATTTAATTATATAAATATTGTTTGTCTGTTATAGTCTTCTTTTAATGTTTAAGTTCCATGCAAGTAGGAACTTTCTCTTGTTCACCATGTCAAAGGGATAGATTTTTCTCTTCCCTCTTATGTTTAGTTCCTGGGGCATATAAACCAACAAAAGAATCCGTGCATAACTATATATTCTTGTGTGTGTGTTAGCAAAGAAATATGACTCAAAGAGATGGTTAGAATTAGGGGCTTCCGTATGATTTTAATGGTTGGGAAGGAGGCTTGAGAAGGGCGACTATGGGAGAAAAAGTATTTTCTAGAAAGATAAATAGACTCTTAGGTGAATGGATAGGCCATATGATAATTTTATAATTTGTCCTTATCTTCCAAAATTATCAGAAATTAAATTAATTCTTATATTCTCAGTTAAATGAATGTATGGCTGTATTTTGTTATGTAGATTCCCATCTTCCCACTCCCCTCACCATAACTTACAATTATGTAATATTGTCTTTTCTACTAAAATTTTACTTATATGCACCTATTTTCATTCTACTGCATACCACAAAGTCAANATTTCTGTGATTTCCCAGTAAGATTTTTAAGTTTGTGTGATTATAAAGTTTATTTTTCCACTAACTTTTTGTGTTTATAATATAAAATCTTAAGACATTATAATAATCTTTCTGGAAAAAAATTATGATGCTGAACATCTTTCTTGCTCAATACCTTTTCCCTCAGAGAGAGAGAGCAGAGAGAGAGAGAGAGAAGAGAGCTATTGAAAAACATTAGCAGTAACTTAATTTTTTTAGTATACTTATTAATCTCAATTGAGAGAAAGATACTAAAATTTACTTTTTCTTCCCCCTTTTCAGGCAAAAGGCAGGATCGTGGTGATGCCAGGTATTTATCTCTGTTTTTTCTCATAACACTGAAGTAAAGTGTTGGAAGAGCAAATGAGACAAGAAAACAAGGGAGAAAGTATTAGAGCATGGTACTTAGAGCTAAAAATTCATAGTTGATTAAAATGTTTTAAGATTAGGAGGTCTCTGCTGAGATTAAAAAATAAGAGAAGTTGGCTCAAAGAGGAGCACATAAGAATTTTCTCCATGTTTGCTTTTTCACTGTGTAGAATTTGGATGTTCATCTTGGTGAGGCAAAGCAAGTTCAGTGCTGTTGTCCTATGATGAAGCCAAAGGTTAGGCAACATGGCTGAATTATGGACTAGTCTATCAGCTCGTACAGTTGTATCAACAAACATTAGGACATAAATCACATATCAAAATCCACCTTCTTCTTGATAAGTTCAGAAGAAAGTGGGGCTAGAAGAAACATATCTCAACCAAAAAGGCTATATTTGACAAACCTACATTCAAAAAGCTCAAATATTTCCACTAAAATCAGTTCAGACTNAGTAATTTCAGTAAGATCACACAGCTTTTTTACAGTTACCATGGGAAAGCCCAGAATTCTAATTTAAATCTGACTTGTGAGCCTATGTTCTTTCTGTTTTTATTCTGTTCTGTATTTTGTGTTGTATTGTGTTTTTGTTGTTGTTGTTATTGTTGTTTGTTTTATTGTTTTGTTTTGTGAGACAAGGTCTTGTTATGTAGCCCAGGCTGGTCAGACTTGAGATGATCCTGCTGAGCTCAGCCTCAAGTGCTGAGATTAAAGACATTCACCACTATGCCTGGCTTGTTCTTTCTACTCTTAAGGGCTCAGCAATGTGACAGTAGCACTACCAACAACAGTAACAACAAAAGCCAAGTTAGCGAGTCTGAAGAAGTATACTAAAAACATAGCCGAAAGTACAAAGTACATGACTAATACCATCTTAAAATGTTTTGAATGTATTTTCTCTATCAGACTATGATGATGAATAATTTCATAGTTGTAATTACTGGTATCAGTTCAGAGTATGACTGTCATAAATATATTAAAGATTATCAAAATGAATGTTGTCATAAAGTATTTGGCTATGTAGTTTAAATAAATAAAATTAGATTCATCAGTGAAATGAAACAAGCAGTTACTCTTAGGTTGAACAAGCTGGAAGTAGTTTGCTTACTTTCATTTCTAGTAGAGTCAGTATGCTCTTCAAATCCTGGGCCAGAGCAAAACGTTACAGGTTCTCTGTTGAGGATAAGTTTCTGGTGCTTTTGTAGCTTTTTCCTCAAACCTATCTTGAACTTTCCATATATAAGTTGGGGGGAAAGCAATGATGAAGTGCTGAGTGATTTTCCTTGTCCAGAATAGTCTTTTTAAACCCAAAGTTAGTAATGCATAGCATCGTGACATAAACCAGTGGATAAATGAGTTCCCTTATAAGCTCTGTCCTTAAAAGTTCTCCAGAGTCCACAGCGTAGGTCGTACTTGTTTTCTGATCCCATTTTAGCTTAGAGACAAACAGTAATTCTTGAATCAGTGAAAATTTTTATAATGGAGATTTTATGTAGAATAATGATTCATCTATATTTAAATTTTATGTGATATTCTGTTCCACTTAATGTATTACTTTTTCTTTGTAACAGGAGGTGGCATAACAGATAAAAATCTGCAAAGGATCCTTGAGGGTTCAGGTGCTACAGAATTCCACTGTTCTGCTCGGTCTTCTAGAGACTCAGGAATGAAGTTTCGGTACAAATACATTCTTTATATACGGGAGAGGATGAAATTAATCTTTGCTTGCTTAAATAAGAAAACCTTAGTTAATGCCATTATTAAATAATGGAATGCTGTGATTAGTAAGTATTGTAATTGGTTTTTCGGTTGAAAAATATTCTTAAAATAATTGTTGTTCTGCCAGAAATACGCAGTAACTTCAGAATATAAGTAACCTTTATATAGCCTTTGCTTAGTCTTGCTGCCATCACCGTCTTTCTGGTTATATCTAGTCTGGGTCTACTAAGAGAGAGATTGTTCATTCAGTGGGAATGAGTTCCTAATTCAAGCATTGCTGAATGTAAGTACTTAATAAATAATTCAGCAGTGAAGTATCCAGTGAGTCAGATACTCACATGCATTCATCCTGTATGTGTTCCTTTTACAAGGTTAATAATTGGTTTAAGGCCCATTTTTATCTCTCCGGCTGTAAATAGACTTCCTTTACCTTTGCTCTCTACTTGGAGTTGTTTTGAAATTTTATCACCGTTAAGGACTTTAAACTACTCTGTTTTTTTTCAATGCCCCAGAGGATTCCTACAACTTAATTGAATCATCTCAAGTACTGGTGGGTGAAGGTTCAACATAAAAAAAGAAGATGTTAGCATGTACATTTTCAGATACAAAATCCAGTTTCCTGCCTGGTAGATTTAGCTACTAGATTTTTCAAGTAATTAATGAATGAAAATTGTGAGTATAGTAGTCCAGCATCCTTGACCTTCCCTTACTCTTGAGGCGTGAATGAGTCTATAAAGTGAAGGAGGTGTATTTAACAGCTGATAGGATTATCTATTTGTTCTTTGTTATTTCTCCTGCAGGAACTCCTCTGTTGCAATGGGAGCTTCACTTGCTCATTCAGAATATTCTGTAAAGGTAACAGATGTGACAAAAGTAAGGACTTTGAATGCTATTGCAAAGGATGTCCTAGTTTAGTTAAAACTTCTCTGAGAGACACGGATATCAGTGTGAAGGTAGAAGTAGAACCTTCAGTTCTCCACATGGCCATGGAGGATGTTTCTAAGAAGAAAAAGAATTTGGAACAGCAATGCAATCATTTTCTTTGCTAGTCATTTCTGTCATCGTGGCTAAATTTAGTCTGTGCTTCTTCCACGGAGAGAGACTTAGCCAGTTTTCAGTGGAATTAATTGATAGACTGGCAAAGTTCAACTACAAGGTATGAAATCAGAGTTTGGGTTAGGGTCAATTTAGTACCACTTTTTTGCCTTTTCGTTTGTAAAATAAAAATTCTCATTCTATTGTGGTTATAGTCTCATATTCTTTCACTTAATATTTTCAGTAGCTTACTATGAAAGAAGATTGTTTGTTTTGCTTTTCTATGTCTTTTAATTTTTCTTTCTATCATGTACTCATTGGATTTGTTGCTCAGGGCAGGATTTACGTAAAGGTTACAGTAAAATGGTATAAAATAAAAACTCCCAGACTTGGCCTTTTTTTGTTTCTCTTACATTCTGACATCCAAGTTGAGGCAGGGATATGATGTGTCTTCCAATGTGAATTATTAGATTTCTCTGGGTCTTCCAGTAGCCACAGTGAAAAACAGCACTGACAACAACATAGGAGCCAAAAATCTGTCTCTATTTGAAGGGGGTCAAGGTGCTGGATGACGTAGTGATGGCCACAGTTAAAGGCAAACCAGAACTCAAAGAGAAAGTACAGCCAACAGTGGGAATTGGGCAGTGAAGTCATACTGGAGCCAGGTACAGTGGTGTATGCCTGTAATTCCACCTCTAGAGAGGCTGAAGCAGGAGGATGGCAGGAGTCAGGAGCTCTGGGCTGTTGTGTACTTTGCGACCACCAGGTGCTAAACAGGGGTGAAGCAGTCAAGGTCAGAAAGTCATTACTTTAAAGATAATACAGGGATCCTGGAACAACGAAGGTGAGATGAAAGGTTCTGCCATTACAGGATCAGTTGCAAAGAAGTTTGCAGATTTGTGATTCAGGGTTGCAGGCTGTACAGGTAGAATTGTATTTTGTTAAATCCCCAGACCTGGAAAGCAGGATTTAAAAGTTCCTAGAGTTAGCCAGTAATCCCAGCACTTAGGAGACTGAGGTAGGGGAATTGCCATGAGTTTGAGACTAGCCCCGGCTACAAACTGAGATCTTGTCTCAAAGATCAAATAGCAGGGCTGGAGAAATAACAGCAATTTAGAGTACTGGGTGCTCTTCCAGAGGACCGAGATTTAATTCCCAGCACCCACATGATGGCTCACAGCCATCTGTCACTAGAGTTCCAGGAGATCCAAGGCCTTCCTGTGGCCTCTTTGGACACCAGGCATGCATGTGGCACACAGACTTACATGCAGGCAAAACACCTGTATACGTAAAATACACACAAAAAAGCAAAAACAAGTTTCAGGCTCAGTACCATATATGCTTTCAAAGAAATGTAATTTAGTGTTTTAGCCTGACCCTCTCCCATGCTTGGACTGTCTAATCCTCCAGAGATAAGAATTGTTCTGTCGCCTCTGTTTTATTTAAACAAATTAACAAAGTATCTAAGAGGTGATGTGAATTCCTTGAGATTTAATAACAAATTCAGGTTGTTTATAAGACCTGAACATTGGGCTCCTAACCTTCCAAGTCAAGTTGCCATCTTTAAGATATTTTGGTTTGTGGATGTTGTATAAAAACAATACCCCTGGGCAAATCAGACGTACCAGGGATCATATCTTATCTCACAATTTAATCAGAAGAAAGCTAACTTTTTGAACCTTAATTCTCATTCCTAAACAAGGAATGAAAACTAAGTCGTAGTTTCTGGCTAAATCATGTATTAAAGCACCAGGCACTCATTGTTTCTTCCCTTCTCCCACATTGGCTTTCTAGTATCAGCCTTTGATAGTTTAAAAGCTCTTTCTGGGAGGCGTAGAGTTTTGAACCCAGCACTTATTTTGTACAATCCACTATATGAGTATGAAAAAAGAAAATAATATAAGGTAACCCTTTCCTTGGTTTTTCCACATTTTAGTCCTGTTTTAAAATACTTTTTGCCATCAGGCAGTGTGGCTCAGGTCTTTAATCCCAGCATTCAGGAGGCAGAGGCAGGTGGATCTCTGTGAGTTTGAGGCCAGCCTGGTCTACAGAGTGAGTTCCAGNATAGCCAAGGGTTACACAGAGAAACCCTGTCTTGAAAAAACAAAAAATTAATAATAAATAAATAAATAAATAAAACATTTTTTGCCTTGGTCATCATGTTTTGTCAGAGCAATAGAAAAGTAACTAGTATGGTAGGGTTCCAAGAAAATTCACTGGGAAATTTCTTTGTTTAAAATAGTCTTAACAAATGATACTGGAAAAACTGGCTATCCACATGCAGAAGATTGGAGCTAGATCTTTATACAAAAATAAAAGGAGTCCTAAACCTAAATAGAAGACCGATAGCACAAACCATTTAGAAGAAAGCAATAGTAAGTCTGTGACCATAGATTAGGCAAAGAGCACGTGTGGCAAATGTAAAATAGTAATAAATTGGACTATATCAAAATAAAAGTCTTATGCTCCAAAGGATAACATTGATAAACAAACTAGAAGGACAACCACCACAGAATGGAAGGAAAATCTTTACAATCNTGTCTGATAGTGCATAGTAGCTAGAATATATAAAAAAAAATTAAAACTCAATCATGAAAAATCAATCTAATTTTAAAATAGCAAATGATTTAAGTAGAAGTTTCTAAATTAAAGTTACAAATAGTTACCATCTTTTTTATTCACTAGGGAACTGCAAATCAAAACCACAATAAATTCCCCTTTTCCATGCACAAGGATGACTGTACTCCAAGTGCTGGCCAAGATGTGGAGCAGCTGGAACCTTTATATACTGATAATGGGAGTGTAAAATGGTACAGTTCGTCTTGTACAACAGTCTGGGAATTCATCAGAGTGTTAAACACAAGAGATGCAGTATGACTCAGCAATTATATACCCAAAGAACTAAAAGTATATGAGTGTCTATACAAAAACTTGATACATGGATATTCATGGCAATATTTATCCTTTAGAGAATAATCATTTTGCAGCTCCTAATGAAAGAAGAGTTAAGGATGATCTGTGTTAATGTTGATTGGTAGGTAAATTTTCTACATGGTGCTAAAATGTTGATTACAGATTACTCGTTATTAAAATGGGAATTTGACGTTATATTTCACTATTTTGTTATAAATCACCATAACTCATCAAGCAAACTTAAGTTACAAATAGTGGAAGATCATGGAAGGAACTCCCTTTTTGCACAGATTGGCTAATACCTGGATTGAACCAAGGAAGACCTGAAGGATAGGGTTTGAAGAGTTAGACACCTGGGAAGCGGCTATAGCAAAGTGTGTGCGGATGGCCGTTGGCCAAACAAAACTGAATTGTGCGTTTCATTATTTTATACAAATACACACACTAACAGAGTAAAGATGAATTACAGCATCAGCTCATAGGGTGATAACCATCTCATTTTAGAGTTTTTTTCAGTTTTAGCCCTTCAAAGTACTATACAGCTTGGGAACAAAAAAGCTGATACTCTCCCAGCTCAGTAAAATGACCCTTGCACCTTTTCTTCTGGTCCTTGCCTGTCTGCCTCAATCCTAGAAATGGNGGAGGAGGCCTTGACAAACGGGAAAATGATAATAGGAACGCCACTTTGTTCCCCAGTATTAGCTGGTTCTGGAAGCAAGAAGGAGTGCTGAATTGGATATGAGGTTAATTTTTTCTTTGGGGGTTTTATTTTGTTTTAGGGGATGATAGAAATGGTTCCCAAATTGATTGTGATGATGGTTATTGTGTGATTCTGAATAGGCTGAAAAATAATTTTTTCACAAAGTGATTGAATTGTATATTTCAATAAAGTTGATGTTTTTAAAAGAAACATTGGTCTAGAACATGTCATATCTAAGACACCAAAAAGTGATAGTATCTGCCTGAAATGGAGTAAGGGATAGATAATATGTGTAAAAACACCAGTGAAAGCAAAACACTGTTTCTCATTCTCTTAATTTGTATCAGTAGCATGGTTTTGCTAAAACACAAAGAGTATCCTTCCCCTTGGAATGATTGAATTTAACCTTGGATAATATCACAAATAGTTGAACCTAGAACTTCTTTCATGCCAGGCAAGCACTCTTGTGCTCATCTGCTTTGTGTGTGTTTTATAATTTTTCACATATTTATACATGACTTATTTTCTTCTTTGACAACTTCATGTGTGTATATAACGCATCTGGTTACTTCCCTCTCATCTCCTTCCCACATTTGTTTAACCCCCACCTCTTTGTAGATCTTAAATTCTTGTCTTTGCTTTGTTTTGTGACTCATTGAGTTTAACCAGGAATATCTATGTGATCACAGGTTTCAAACTATCCATTGCAGCCTGGTGGGCTCAACTTGTGAGTATGTAGCTGAAGAAAATAATTGCCTTTCCTCCAGAATCCACCTAGTTGTTCACCAGAAGTATGGTGCTGTGAATACTTCCTCTATCCATGATTGACTAATGACAGGCCCAGTTTTATGAAGGCCCAGTAGAAGCAACTTCAATTGCTGTGAGATGATTATAATAGCTGTGTGATGCCCAGAAGGTAGCATTTTATAGACCTTCTTCCTGTCTTCCAGATCTTACATTCTTTCTGCTTTCTCTACTGTGATTGTTCCTTGAGGCTTAGAAAAGATGGTATAAATTTCCTGTTTAGGACGGAGTTCTCAACCATCACTTAACACCCAATGCCTTGAGCAGCCATGAGTCTGCCTCAGTGCAGTTCATTGCCAGGCATAGTAGTGGTCTAAGGGTATAAACATAAACTAGTTAGAAGTCAATTTGGTGCCATGTCACTTTAGTTGTTTTTTATAGCTGTAGTTGTTTCCTCTTAAAGCCTAAAAGCTCATCAGCTGTGTTTTTTTGGTTCTAGTTTTGTTTTGTTTTGACTGGGTTTACAATGCCAAGCATGAATTCCCTCCTGTGGAGTGGGCCTCAAATCAAAGCAGAGAAGTTAGTTACTGCTCCATCAGCTGTGCCAGTTTTGTGTCTGTGGTACTTCTTGCCTGGCAAGTTGGTATAGCTCATAGGGTTCACAGGTAGGATCCATTGATGCCCTTTTTNGCCCCCACAGCAGCCTACGTAGCACCTTTCAAGAGCCTTGGAACTTAACAATCCTCCTATCTAAGCCACTTGAGTAACAGTGACTACAGGCCTACATCACCAAATCTGGCAGGGACCATATTTAAATAACAACTACAAATGTAATATATTCATAACATACAGCATTTCATTTGTGTTGTAGGTCTTTTGGACTTCCTTTTGGGACCACCAGCTCCCAAATAATTACACAGAGGCTATTATTAATTATGAAAGCTTGGTCTTAGCTTAGGCTTGTTTCTAACTAGCTCTTATAACTTAACTCGTTTCTATTAATCTATGTTTTCCCACATGTCTTTTTACCTCTCCTCCACTATGTATGTCTGACGTCATCAGTGTCTCTCTGGTGTCTCCCTCAAGCCTAGATTCTAAACCTGAGTTCCTCTCTCTCCCCAAAAGCCCCACCTATTCTGTCCTGCCTAGCTTTTGGCTGTTCAGGCATCCAATCAGGTGCCTTAGGCAGGCAAGGTAAAACATAGACATATCTTCATGCAGTGTAAACAAGTATCCTGCAACACATTTGTATGAAATTTGGAATGTTTTTGTCTCTGAAGCTGCCCTTGTATAATGATTTCTTTTTTTCTAGGTAACATTATCAGCCATATAACTTCATTTCCCTTGCCTATAGGAGAGACCACATGACCCAAACCAGTCTGATGGGGATGTCGTCTGTATGCTGTGAATATGTGTTGCTATGATTGGTTGATAAATAAAGCTGTTTGGCCAATGGTGAGGCAGAATAAGGTTAGGTGGGACATCTAACTAGGTAGGGAGAGAGGAGAAGAAAGCAGAGCTGGGCAGACGCTGCTAGCCNCTGCCAGAAGAAGCAAGATGTAAAGGTACTGAAAGGCCACAAGCCATGTGGCAAAGTATAGATTTATAGAAATGGGTTAATTTAAGATATAAGAGCTAGCTGATGAGAAGCCTGAGACATTAGGCCATAAGTTTGTAAATAATATAAGCCTCTGTGTATTAATTTGGGACCAAGTGGTTGTGGGATGCGCAGGTGGGAGAGATTAGTCCCGATCACAGGGCCCTGGGCAGGGCTGGAGAAACGTTCCAGCTACACCAGTCAGAATTCCTCATTTGTTTGTCTGCATTTATTGGCCCAGAGATAGGAACATAGTACAAAAACAATCCTATCAAAAATCCTTTTCTGGAACTATCAAAAAAGATTCCCCACCCACCCCCACCACCCAGTGCCTTGCCCCATAGAATCAGTGGCTATGAGACTTACGGTCTCATAGTCATAAATTTATGGCCATCTTTACTAGCAAATGAGAAAATCACACAATAAAACTGGAAGAAACAAATATTATGAAGACATTGTTTGAGCCTCTTAACCTATCTCTAAATCTAGATCCATTGGTCAACTTTGCTATTAGATTTAGACTTATTAGATTAAAAAAATATTCCAGTTTGATTTGGAGCTGTTACTTGGAACCAAACAAAGCTTGACTAAATTAGTAGGTGTCCCTCTCTTTATTGACTGATGAGAACAGCAGAGTCAAATTTGCAGCATTTATGTAGATGGAAGCAGAAAGAGTGAATGTTGCACAAATGACTTGTCCCTTGTTTAATCTGTTCTATCTTTTTTCATTCGTATTTTTGTCATATTATGTATTTTTTAAAAACCATTTTAAGTCCCTTTCTGACATGAAACTAAATAGAGTTTGTTCCTGTATTATCTCAAGTCTGTACTGAACAAAACTTTTCTCAGTACTTTCCATGATGCACCAGTGCCTTAGAGAAGAAGGCCATCCTCAGGCACAGATTCAGGGATGGGCCTTTTAAAGGAGGAACTTGTATTGTTTGACATACCAGAAAAGTTGCTTCGACTTCTGGAAGCCCTTCTGAAGTGGTCCTTTCTCTTAATATATTTTATATCTAGAGATAAATTCTGAAGATATTGCAGTNGCCTCACAGCTATTGAAGAATAAAGCTGGGGNCTGGAGAGATGGCTCAGCAGTTAAGAGCACTGATGCTCTTCCAGAGGTCCTGAGTTCAATTCCCAGCACCCACNTGGTGGCTCACAACCATCTATAATGGGATCTGATGCCCTCTTCTGTCATGCAGGCATACNTNCAAGTAGAACACTCATATATAAAAAAATACATTTTTAAAAAAGCTTAAAATCAGAGAGAGGGGTATGAAATAGAACCTCTAGAATTCTGTGAACTGTGATTTCTCAGGGTTTTAGTTATTTAGTTANATAAAACTATTTATTCAAGCCACTTTGATTTAGTCATAACCTTTGCAAGGGGTCCTGAATTATTGGAAAAAACAGCTCCCAGTCTAACTGTTGCTAAGCGTTGAGAAAATTAAAGCTATGTAGTGTGTCAATAATTTGCAAGAGATAGCTTATCTTTGGAAATACAATCTTACTAGTAAGGTAAGTCTCTTAGTTGACTTGAGTTCAAAGGCCTCAAAAGTTCAATGGCGTTTGTTGAAGCCACTCTGAGTTTAAGTCTTCTCAGAGAATGTACTTTATACCTGAGATTACTCAGAAATCATGTTTCTGTGAAGATAGAACACCATAAGTCATCATGTTTGCTTATTTTGTAACTCATTCTCAAGGGTCTAATCACAAGATACTGAGGAGATGGTCCTTTTGTCTTTAGAGGCCNTANGGAAACANTCTCTTAAGTAAATGATGATACAACACAGTTGTCTTTCATGTCAGAGTCACGATTTTGAGAACAGCATTTTTTAGCCCTAATTTGTATGCCCACACTGTACCTGCTGCTCTTTAGATGTGACCTCCATAGTAAAAGATTTAAAAATTAAATTATAGATTTTAAGGTATCATTTCAATAAAATATGGGCCTGATTTCAAACTCTTTAAAATTGCTAACTGATAGACCTTCAAAAAGGTGTCTTCAAACGAATAAAAGCTAACTGCTAACAAAAGTACTTACAGATTTTCTACATATATGTATGGGTATATATAAACACACAAGTCTTGGCAGTAGGCTTAAAGATATTTGTCTAGCAAATTTTCTTGAGCCCACTAATGTGGCCATTTTCATGTGTCAATTTGCATTACTGTCTATAATAAGTCTAGTCATCAACTGTAAGAATGCATTTGATATTTTGAGATGAAACAAGTTCATAGGCATATGTTTTTGGGTTTTCTTTTTTTTTATTTTCTTTTTCGAGACAGGGTTTCTCTGTTTAGCTTTGCGCCTTTCCTGGAACTGGAACTCACTTGATAGCCCGGGCTGGCCTCGAACTCACAGAGATCCACTTGCCTCTGCCTCCCAAGTGCTGGGATTAAAGGCGTGAGCCACCACCGCCCGGCTCATAGGCATATGTTAAGGTAGTGCTTTTTGCTGGAATTTAACTTTGTCTAACAAGTATTTTACTCACCAGGTCACATCGATGATGACTTGGGGAGCTAATATTCTACAGTATTCAAATCTTACAAGCAGGATCATGCCGTTTCCTTCAGTTGTCTAGCTCTCCTGAAAGCAATGGCTATTAATTTCTTGCTAGACAGTGGCTCCTGCCTGTATTCCCATGTACTTGGAAAACAGGCAGGAGGGTTGCTTGGACCCAGGAGTTTGAGACCAGTCTGGGCAATACAGTGAGACCTTTTCTCAAGAAAAATTATACAATTTACTTGCACTTACAGCTAGTAAAGTTATGCTTCTCCATGATGTTATAGCTTAAATTACCATCCCTATATGTTATTTATGTCAGATAAATTTTCCATCTGGCTACTTCTTATCAGTACTTGTTTTAGAAATTCCCTTTTGAAAAATGATAAACTGTGTTTTCCCATTTCTTATATCACCTTCTGTTTTTCAGAACACAGAAGAGCATCTTCCTTGCTACTGAATATCTTCTCATGCTAGTCTGTTTGCTTCTGCTGTGTTGTAATTTGTCACGACTGTATTTTATAGGATGGTGTGAAGTAAAGATCTAAAAAATTGTTGCTTTTCTATATTGATATCTTGCTGTCCAAAGAACACTGTATGGGACATTCCATTCTGTCTTGTGTGTCAAAGGTTAAAAGCGGCTTGCAGTCTCAGCACTTACAGAAGGCTGAAGCTTGAAGATTGGAAGCTCCAGCTCCTGGGTTAAAGCTTGAAGATTGGAAGCTCCAGCTCCTGGGTTATGCAGTAACTTTATCTCAAACAAACAACAACCCCTCTCCAAAAACCCACAACCTCTAAACAAAAGTATATTCTTTGAATCTACTAGGAATATGATTCTGTGCCATTGATAACTTTTATAATTTTTGTTGTTTTAATTTTGTGTTTGTGCGCATACCAGCATGCCAGGGCATGCCTCTACAGACCAGAGGACAACTGTGGGGTTGAGTCTCACCTTTCACCATTATGTTAGCTCCAGGGAAGGAACTCAGGTTGCCAGGCTCTTGTGGCAAGCACCTTTGCCCACTTGCTGGACCAACTTTTGTGGTTTTTAAAAGTATGAACTTAAAGACCACATAAACTTTTGTTTAGTAATTACCCTATTTGAGACGGGCTTTAAGTCTAATGAGTTAATTTATTATTTAAATGTGTTCTCTGCAATTTATCCCTCAGAAAGAATTTCACTATATTCTAGGTTTTAGTAATTGAAAGGAAAATACTTTCACAGTAAAATATTAAAATGATGTTAATTATTACTTGTATATCTTTCTTTGATCCATGGATTTGTTTGTTGTTTTAAGTGCTGGACTTAAAACTCAGGGTCTTGCACATAGGTAAGTGCTCTACCACTGAACTACACCCTAGCCCTTGGTTCCTGGATATTCTAAAACAAACAACAACAAAAAAATCATTCTCATTTTAGCAGTATGAGAATATCCATATTACCTTTGATGGGAGAAATTATTTCATAGTCAATTTTTTTCATAGTCAAAATTTTTAACTTTTGTCTAGGTACAAGATTACTATGCTAAATTTTAAAATATGAAGGTGAAAATAATCTTTTTACTGTTGCCATTTTACTCTGGGTGTCTGAGTATTATACAAGGAAGAAAACCTTCCTTAAATATATTCTCTAATCATTAACCAAAGTGTACAACTCTTTGAGTTATCTTAGTCATTGCACCTCTGTAAATTTTTAAAAAGCTCTTTACTAACTTATTCAATTAATAACTTATTAGTCAGACTTTGCTTGCTAAGTACTAATGACATAGTACATATTTCTCCTGAGTCATTATGATTAAAAATTCCGTCACATAATTTTATCTGTATGAGTAGTTATAGCAGTGCATCACTAAACAAGGATGAAAAGTGTGTCCTAATCACATTGCATTCTGCAGAAGTCACACAAATTAATAAAGCTCTGTCAGTGGACAATAGAACCTTATGCGACTACTACTGCTGTATACATCATTGTGTTGACTGAAACATCAGGCTGTGAAGGCTTTTTTCAGACATGCACACACTGAGCTGTTAAAAGACTTTTGGAGACACATAAGGGAAGATCGGTGGCTTGGGTTATAGCTGGATGGTAGAGAGCTCTTGCCTAGCCTGAATAAAGTCCTGGGTTGCATCTCTACAATTGAAGAAGAAATTAAGAGAATCCTCTTACATAAGACCAGCATTCTGACTCCTTTATCATGTCATACAGCCCTTTATAGTACAGCCTTTAAGTATGACTGGTAGCTCTTAAAAAGGGGAAATTCACTAAGTAAAGAAAAAGCCTCACTGATAGAATAGGAGCATTCCTAAAATTTTGCATATGTTGGGCTTGNACCACACCTTCAAGGTCTAGGAGAGTTTGTAGTTTAGAGAAAGCCTGTTGTTTGTCTTTAGGTAAAGGAAATGGTCATACTATTTTTGTCTTTCGTGTAAATTTCATAGTCATTGAGTCATAAAACCTTACAGATTTTTTTAGTTGAACCTTCTCCCCAAAGTAGATATCCTTTCTTGTGTCTCCTTCCTCATTTGACAGTGGAAGACTTGTTGGTACTTCTGCCACATAGATATGAAACATTATTCTTTGTAACTTGTTGGATGCAGAAGAATTCTCTTAAGTTTTCTGGATCCCAGATTCCTAATTGGTAAAACAAGAATAAAAATACCTACCTTATAGAATTGTTGAAAGAAATAAATGAAACAAAAAGTAAAAATGTATTTATTGGTTAAATCTATAATGGCCAGACATGATGGTGCATATCTGTTATTTCAGCACTTAGAAGGCTGAGGCAGGAGGCCATTTCTAGCTACATAGAGAGACTCTGTCCAAAAAATCAAAGAAAAGAAAATTGTAATGGTGCTGACAAGTTATAGACATCCATTAAATGCAAGTTTTCTTAATGCCTGCCAGCCATTGATGAAAAAATGAAGATGGGCTGGTGAGATGGCTCAGAGGGTAATAGTTCCACACAAGCCTGATGGCCTGAGTTCAAGCCTCAGAACTCCTAAAAGTTGTCCTCTGACCTCTGCTACATGTATGCAGTGGCATANATATGCCCACACTCACACACACAACACACATCTCACATATGCACAATGCACATCTCTCACAAACAATAGTACTAATTTTAAAAAAGTTCTAAAATGATGAAGGTGATGAGAGCTTCTAACAGAGCCTCATAGAATACCTGTTACTTCATTCTGTTAATTTCTTTGAATATGTAATTGATCAACTAAAGATCCATGTTATCCAATCTTAAACTATTCAGAAATCATGATTTATTTTGTCAAATGCCTTACTGAGCTCATGATACGTGCCTGCTGGTCATTTAAATGCTCTAGAGGGTCAATGACTAGCATTAAAAAAAACCTATCATAAGATAGTTAAGATATCAGTGCAGAAAAGCAGCTTAATTACTTAGTGGCTTAAAACAACAATTCACTTTTCCTCATAATCATGTGTTCTGATTGGGTGATTCTTCTGGTTCTCTCTCCTGGGATTACCCTTGGGTCAGCATCCACCTGGAAAGTCAACTGAGAGGTGGATTGTAGACAGAAGTTCCTGTCCCATCTGGTCCTGCAGCTGCTCAGTCCCAAATAAACACACAAAGGCTTCTATTAATTACAAACTGGCCTATTGCTCAGGCTTATAACTAAGTAACTCTTATGCTTAAATTAACCCATGGTCTTGGGAAGTGTCAGTCTTGGACCCCAGCCGGAGTAGTTGAAATGAATGACCTAATCCCTCTCAATTTGATCTCTTTTCCACGGGGTAGTTAATCTTTTGGTATTTAGGTCTTTGTCATAGTAATAACATTTCAAGAAATGAAGAGCAAGTGAAAGAAACTAATGAGCTCTTGGGTTTGGGCTTCATAACTTACCCAGCATCCTTCCTGCCATAATGTCCTGATCAAAGCAAACTCAGTCACCCAAAAAGTGGGAACACAAGTTCTTCTTGCTGGAAGAGTTGTGCAAATTTCATGGCCATAATTNACCACAGCCATTCAGGCATCTCTTGACATACTCAGCCTTTTTATCCAAATGCCGTCCCTTCCATCAGAAACCAGCACCTTCTAAAGTCTAGTAGCTATTGTTCTCAACTCGGTGGGGCCATCTCTGGATACCCACTTGGGTCCTTGTTGGCTATCATAATGTCTGCCGAGTTTAACTGCTTCTGTTGAGTACCACTGTTGTTTCTTGCTCAGGACTAGGGCAAATGTAGCAAAGCCCTCAGTTTAGAAAATAATATATTTCCATTTTTGTGTTGTATTTTGCTAGAAGAAAATGAAAATGTGCCATATGCTGAATATCTTCTAAAATTTTAGACATTTTGTTTTGGAAACATTTTCTTTTTACAAAGATGTCATTTTAATACAGAGTATCCTAAATCAAGAATACCAAGACACCTACTTACATGGTAAACACCGTGCTTTAAAGGATAGTGTAGAACTATTTTTGTTACCAAAACAAATGCAAACATAGTTCTGAAGTTGAATAGCAGAACTCATCTATAATGTCTTACTCAAATAAACAAGAATGTAAGCTAGGGGTGGTGGCACTCAGNAGGCAGAGGCAGGCAGATCTCTGTGAGTTCCAGGCCAGCCTGGCCTACAAAGTGAGTTCCAGGTCAGCCAAGGCTACACAGTGAGACCCTGTCCCCCAAACAAAACAAAAGCCAAGATATATTAAGGAATATATTCACTTGTTTATATTATCATTAAAACAGCATGTGCTTTATATGGAGAGGGGACAATGCAGAGTTGGCATTGAATTTCAGTTTTGCAAGGTAAAANGTCCTAGAAATTGATTAACAATGTGAGTCCACTTAGCACTGTTGAATTACATACTTAGAACTGGTCATGATAAATTTTGTTATGTACTTTTAAATGTTATNATACAAATAATAATTTTGGAAAAATACAAACAAATAGAAAAGAAAAACTACCTACAATCCTACCAGCTAAGATTAACATTTTATTGCCTAAATTATATTTGTTGTTTCACAATGCTTCTTGCTTTTATATATCTTGACCTTTTCAAATGAAGTTTATATTATTTTAAACCATGTTTTATGTTTATTATATGTTCTTGTTTGAACATTCAGAGGAATGCATATTTAACATTTCTGTGAATTCTTAACAGTTCAAACAGAAGCAAAGCTCCACATGTAGAGGTGTCTGTCCCTATGTTGACGTTTTTAAGTAATTAAACTTATAGTAGAAGGTGTGTTACTTTTATTCACATTGCGTTTGTCTAACTCTGTGAAGCTGTGTTACTGTGCCTGTCTACAACACTTGATGGTCTAATAAAGAACTGGCCAATAGCAAGGCAGGAGAAAGGATAGGCAGGGCTGGCAGGNAGAGAGAATATATAGAATCTGGGAGGAGGGATTGGAGATCTAAGATCAAGGAGCCAGAGGAGGAGGACTCCAGGGGCCAGNCACCCAGCTACACAGCAAGCCACGGGAGTAAGAGTAAGATTTACAGAAGTTAAGAGAACAGGAAAAGCCCAGAGGCAAGAGATAGATGGGCTAAGTTTAAGATAAGGAAACTGGCTAGAAACTAAGCTAAACTAAGGCTGGGCATTCATAATTAAGAATAAGCCTTGGTGTGTGATTTATTTGGGAGCTGGGTGGCGGGCCCCCCAAAAAAAGCCAAAAAGAGTAAAACCCCCACAACATAATGGCATATCGACATGGGCCCTTATTTCTATGCAGGGCTTAAGAAAGCTGAGTATAAAAAAAAAAAAA
>LZPO01055076.1:525349-536164 GCA_001675575.1 Neotoma lepida
AGTTTTGGCCCGGCAGGGTGATGGTTGCAAGCGCCTTTAATCTCAGCACTTGGGAGGCAGAGGCAGGCAGAGCTCTGTGAGTTTGAGGCCAGCCCGGGCTACAGAGTGATTTCCAGGACAGGCTCCAAAGCTGAACAACAACAACAAAAAACTAAGGAAAACGCCTGCCGCAGTGCAAGCATTGGCATTTTAGAGCTCTAGGAAGGTTGAATGCAGTTCTTGGTCAGACAAGGTTGAATGCAGTTCTTGGTCAGACAAACCTCCAAAAGGCTTGGCTTTCCCAGCCGAGAAGTAGGCGGAGCCAGCTGAGAGACCCTTGTGGAGAATCCAGGTGCAAGTTAGCAGTTTAAAAGTTTGCTCCTGCAATCAAAAAAGACTAAAGATACACAGTAAAAGTAAAAGAGGTCCAGACAGAAAAACCTCTAAGCAGGTTACAATGTGTTTAACAATGTGCGTAGGAAAGAAAATATATTTGTCAAATGAAAAGCAAAAATGCTTTGGAGTTTTGTTCCCACAGGAGATGAGAGGCTGTGGGTTCCTTCAGGGTTAATATGGATCAGGTTTGATCAGGCGAGACCTCCTGAGACTTGACAGGTTAATGCTGGTCTTCCCAGGACTTGGTCCTTATCTCAAAATTTCCTCTCTGGGACCCTAAAGATGCTTCGTCCACAGACAGCAGAAAGAAGTATGGAGAAAACTATGCCTACATTCCCAAGAATTGGGGGGTGTGGATGGCTGTTGGTTATTTGATGGGTTATGGATATTTATCATTTAGAGGAATATAGAATATTGATACAATTTTAAGGTTATTTTTGTTACACTGTAAATATGATTCTACTCTTGTTTAAAGGATTTTTGTATATTGATAAAAAAAATTTAAGGTTATTTTTATTACAACATATTGTATATATGTTTCTACTCTTGTTTAAGGTATTGTACCTATGCAGTTCATTTAAAAATATAAGGTAAAGTTCTAGTTTTTGAAAGCTATTATTATGAACTATGTAGGACAATCAAGAAACATAGGTTAGTGGTTAATCATTTATAATAAAGATATGTTACATATGCTTTCCAGATAATATAGAGATATATTCTAGATAGATAGATGGTCTTCAAACCTTTCAAGGACCTATATTGAAAATGTTTTTGTTAACTTAGGGCTTTTCATGACAATGAGACACATCTCCTGGTGGCACCAATTTACTTCAGAGAAATGATGAGCATTGAAGAAACTCCATATGGAGATTGCTTTCATTGTGGCAAGGTTAGCCACAATTGTTGGGCAAAGAAACTGTTCTTGCCTTTGACTGCTGACAATGTGCTATGCAGACTGGACATGCAGGACACAGAGGAAAGTGACTGTTGAACTTTGCCAAAACAAGGCAGGACAGCCCTTCAAAATTCCTGCTTCACAGAAGAACCTGCCAGATATTCTGCCAGACACAGAGAAAAGTGACTGATGAACTTTGCCAAAACGAGGCAGGACAGTCCAAAATTTCTGCTTCATAGAAAAGTCTGCCAGATACTCTAGGCCAATTGGCTGAAGATGGATGCCCCAATATTACAGAGGAACTTTGGGTGACTTTCCAGGCAGCCTCTGTTGTTAGGTAATATTACATCCTTCTGAGTCTTTGATAGAGTTGAAGACTAGGTAGTTATAGTTGCAGTTTTTCTTAGCTATGATAGAAAGTAAGTTAGGTGTAAAACTTTGGATTCACTAAGACAGGATCGCTAATGCATTATTTTCTCTGAATATGCTAACTACAAATGGACAGAATATTGTCAATGGAATCCTTACTTGATAATTGTTACTGTATATAGTCTTACCATGTTTAAGTTAAAATCCTTTCATTTTTATTTAGACAAAAAGAGGGAAATGTAGTAGAATATTTTAAGGTATATTATTTTTGTTCATATTGCATTTGTTTAACTCTATGAAGCTGTGTTACTGTGCCTGTCTAAAACACTTGATGGTCTAACAAAGAACTGGCCAATAGCAAGGCAGGAGAAAGGATAGGCAGGGCTGGCAGGCAGAGAGTATAAATAGAAGGAGAAATCTGGGAAGAGGGATTGGAGATCTAAGATCAAGGAGCCAGAGGAGGAGGACTCCAGGGGCCAGCCACCCAGCTACACAGCAAGCCACGGAGTAAGAGTAAGATTTACAGAAGTTAAGAGAACAGGAAAAGCCCAGAGGCAAAAGATAGATGGGCTAAGTTAAGGTAAGTAAAGCTGGCTAGAAACTAAGCCAAGCTAAGGCTGGGCATTCATAAGTAAGAATAAGCCTTGGTGTGTGATTTATTTGGGAGCTGGGTGGCGGGCCCCCAAAAAAGAGCCAAACAACAACAACAACATAAACTCAGGAAAAGAAAAGTGTACTGGCTCCTGACTTGCCACCTGCACTAACATCTATGATTGGTTCCTGCTATATATGGCCACACTACGGGAGCTTTGGGGAAGCCTCCCTATACCTGGCGATCCCAGCCACATGTTTATCCACTGGGATGACATCAGCAGACTTTCAGCAAAGTTAACTATTAAGTGGTTAGGATGAAAGGTCAGGAGCCCTGCCTTTAACTGGGACATGAGAATGGGAAAAGCGCATTGTCCCTTAACTTCTGCTTTCCTTGAGGAGGGGGGAGAAGAAGAAACAACACAATCATAGAAAAGTCTTCGTTACAGAAGTGCTCGGGAAACCATCATGGAGGAGTACTGCAACTCTACTTTTTGGGTNAGAAATTACATTTATTCTCATGATTCCTCTTCTCAAACTCAGGCAAACATGGCCATCAGTGTGTACTAGTAAATTTAGAAGTGTATTTGGCCTAAAGTTTAGTTTAAGAAAAAAAAAATCTTAATTTCTCTACATGATTGAACCACCTGGGAAAGATATTACAGTTTATTCTTAAGCTGTTTATTGTTTGCTGATGATTTTCTTGAACTGCCTAGCTGCAGAAGCATCTTCTATCAGAGAAATGGAGAAAAATGCAGTATCTTCAGTGCTAGGAATGGAATTGTTAAATTACAGTTTGTAGGGTAGGAGGAAAAGGAGAAGGCTCATGTCTGAGCCCTTTTGGAATGTATTGATGCTGATTGAGATGATAATGTTCTAGAGGTGCTGTCAGCTGAGGGTAATGGACTATGAGTTGAGGCCAGGATCATAAATTAGGACATTATGAGCACTGAAATGACTTTATTNGTCTTTCTGAGACAAGGTCTCTCTCTATAGCTCTGGCTGGCCTGGAATGCTCTATGTAGACCAGGTTGGCCTTGAACTCACAGAGAATCCACCTGCCTCTGGAGTGCTAGGCTTAAAGGTGTGTGCCACCATCCCTGGCCTGAGATAATTTTCTGCCTTTTAGAACTGAGTAGCACTGCCTTTGGAGAAAGAAGCAGCACTGGAGAAAGGGCCGGGTGTTTTGGAGCAGGGAGGGTTGAACAAGAATAACATACTGTAGAGCCACGGCGAGCCGGAAGAGCTGGGACTTTCAAAACAGAGCACACTGCCAAAGGCTTGGTGGATGGAGCGTGAGATTTTGAGTGTTGCTTAAAAACTCTTAACATCACGTTCAAATATGTTAGGTGAATTTTCTGAATTCTAAAGTTTGGGGACCTTCCATAGTGATGAGAGGAGCAGGAATGACATTACAGACAGGCCTGAATATATTGGGAAGAACTTAAGCCTCCAGCCTCTGTAGCCAGGACATGAACACTATCAGAAGGTAGCAAACCATCTCTTGAGAACCCCCTCTGAGAATTATTCAACAAATTATCTTGGCAGGCACTTTAACCTTTCCTTTAAAGCATAGTACCAATAGATCTCAAAAACCATTTGAAAGTATTTATGGAAAAAGAAAAATCTACCTTCACCTGATTCCAAAACAGGGACTGTTACCTCCACCCAACTCCATCTCCAAAGACTCTTTCATTTATTACATGCAAAGTATAGAACATGCTTCCCATACAAGAGTGCATTCTCATTCCCGCACTGAAATGTACCAGGCCCCTTTGGCTTTGATAGAAGCCTTCTCAGCCATAATAGTCTAAATGTCATAGTATAACATGACATCTGTGGATTCTTCTGTCTGTCTGGTACCTGCATGTTAGATTATCTGCCACCAAGAGACATGTTCTTACACCTGGAAAACTATTCTCCCCTTTGGATAGAGGAAGAATGTTCCTTCTTCCTATCAAATATTTTAATGAGTTTACATGGACTAGTCAGTGTAGAAATTCATTTAAAATTGCATGAAGATAAGTTTTTAGAGGTGGGATTGCCAGAAAAGGCCCTAAATGTCATTAAATGGTGAATTTATATTTATGTAATGTATTAAATGATGAGCACAAAAATACAGGTAGGGAAAAGGTAAAGTTTGCTATAGACATGGAATTCCAGTTGTTTGGAACTTGTGAAGAACATTGGAAGAATGGATGTCTTTTAAAAAGTATGAATATGCATCTAACAGTCTTTCCCTTTCGGTCCCTCAGAATTCCTCGTTCCTGGACAGACAAGANGCAGACCTGCCACTTTGTTTTGAACAAACTGTTCTCGTGTGGATTCCTCTGGGCTTTCTTTGGCTCTTGGCCCCTTGGCAGCTTTTCAGTGTCTACAGATCCAGGACCAAGAGGTCGTCTCTAACTAAATTCTACTTTGCTAAGCAGGTACAGTAGCTCCACTATTTTCAAACTCTGTCTCCTTGGTGTAGAGGTGAGACATTTTCTTTTGGGCTAGTCTCTTTGTCCCAGTCTCTAACCAGTCTTCTGGGTAATACTGTTTCAAGCAGAGCCATGCTGTAGTCCTGCCTATGTCTCACCTTCCATATTTCCTAGTCAAAGTAGCTTTGGCTTCTGTATAAGATTAGTGACTCTGAATTCTTGTGGATATTAGGTTCCCTAAGCACAAATGAGAAGTCAAATTAGCATTACCTTTATGCATTTGAGACGTGAGCTGTGGGTCACTCATCTTTAAGCTGCTCTNATAAATCAGGGGACTGTAATTCAGTTGGTACCTACCATGAGANGCAGATGAACTATATACTGTATCTTTTGCACCAATCTAACAATCACTTATTTCCCAAAACTTAGATCTGAAATGGGTTTTTACATTTTTCCGAAGTATTTCATCAGTCAGGATGATCATGCATGGTGGAAAAAAGAAGGGTTAGTATGCATGGTAACAAGTCAGAGCAGGGAGTTATGGGAAGAACACAGACTACAGCAGAGAACCCAGAAGGAACGAGAGAAGGAGATCTCAGGCAGCTCCGGTAGCCAACTCAGTGAGTGGTCTTGTGATGCTGTGAAGTTACCTTAAAAATCTACTGGTTGCTGCTTTCACTGCCTCTCATCTCGTTCTTCTTCTGTCTGTCCTCATTTTTAAGGAGGATTTTAGAGAAGCAAGCTAGACTCCCTTGTGTAGTGAACTTGTATGCCTGTGGCCTATTGGAGCCTGGACTAAAGGTGAAGAAAGGATTCGTACTCTGTTTAAACATTATGTTTAACTTGAAAGTGCCAATCTCTCCAGAGAAGAAAAACCAATGTGTTACCCCACACACTCCTAGTCTGCCCGTCTTAATCCCGTCTCTGGAGACTCACTTAAGATTTGTATTCTAAGTTTTTGGTCCCTATTCCGAGGGTGGCAGGCAGGCAGGCATAGCTTTAACTTCTTAAAAATGTCAGAATTGCTTCCTCCTATCAAATTGGAGAAGATTAACTCATCCTAAAGTAAAAATTCACGTTTTCTGTGAAAATCTCCATTCAGACTTGCTTTTCTTCTCAGCCTCTTTTCTCCCCACCTTTGNACTGTTTTCTTCTTTGACTTCCTGAGTTGGTGCTGCTCTAGCTGTTTGGTTATTAGTATGGTGCTATCTCATCTGGACTTAGTCAATTTGCTTGGTGCTATCTCATCTGGACTTAGTCAATCTGCTTGAGCAACATGAAACCAGCTGACTCCCCGGGTTTGTTTAAAGATTCATCTTCAGTGAAGAACAAAGTGAATTTTAAAACAAATAGTGAGGGCTGTGGAAATGCTGAGTCAGATCCAGAGGTACTGCAAAAACAAACTGGTTTAAACCAGTAACATATGGGGATAATTACAGAAGTGTAAGATAAAACGTTGCCCAACTTGTCCTTAAAAGTTCCAGTAAGCAAGACCAAGATAAGAGAATGGAGTTTATTCCAGGGTGGAAAGGTTTAGCTAAGAAAAAAAAAAAATCTAGTAAAAATGGCTGACTCATAACAGACAGGACTTCTGGGGGATATAATCCCTGACAGTGTTGAAACTGTGATTAGATGTTCTGTCTGTTCGTGAAGTGGTAGAAATAGTAATAGGTAGATTTAGCTGGAGAGCCTCGTCATTCATAAAGCACTGAGAAAAAGAGGATCTTGCATTGGGAGACATATTAAAAATGGGTGAATAATATTCTCTTCTCTAATACCAATGAGANAAATTGCTTTATAGAAAGTTGCATCTTACATACATACAAGTGACATTATATGGACTAAGTGGGTTATGTTTAGGAATATAATGTATATACAAATACATATATGCATGCAATAGTAATTAATGAAAAAAGAGGCCTTGACTTTGAAGAAGAGTGGGGAGGGGTACATGGGAGAGTTTGGAGGGAGGAAAGGGAAGGGAGAAACATTGTAACTAAATTATAATCTCAGAAATAAACAACAACAAAAAGGAAGTTGAGTTTTAGAAAGTTTTAAAGTCCTTGTCTGAATTCTGACAGATTAGAGATCAGGATCCAAGAATATTAGGCATTTAGTGAATCAGTAAACAACGATGTGTTTTCCTGGTGCAAACTGAAGAGTGTGCTTGTTTCTAATGAAAAGAAGGAATATGTGGTTAATGCAGGAAGTGTGGGAACTCCATAAAAACAGCAAGAAAATTAAATCCATTCATAATTATATCACTCTGATATATTCCAGATTAACACTGCCATATATTACCATCCATTTTTAAATTTTTTTTACTTTATTTATTTTTATTTTGTGTATATTAATGTTTTGCCTGCATGTATGTCTATGTGAAGGTCTTGGATCCTGGAGTTACAGATAGTTGTGAGCTGCTTGTGGTTGCTGGGAATTGAACCCAGGACCTCTGGAAGAGCAGTCAGTGCTCTTAACTGCTGAGCCATCTCTCCAGCCCTATTCTTTTTTTTTAAGAGACAAAAACGTACAAATCAAAAGAAAAAATTTCTTCTTCATCCTCCTACTTTGAAGTGCTGTGGCAGGGGCTGGGGAGAAAGAAGTAACTGGCAGAGCTGCTACCCTTCCATGGGCGTGCAACACACACATGCACGCACGCATGCGCACACACACACACACACACACACACACACACACACACACACACACGCTGAACATCAAGGTTCAGTCAACTCTTCCAGTTCCGTCCTGTCTTGTTTCTTCTCACATTTCTGGTCTTTTTATTTTGGAATTTTTTTCCAAAATATTTTTTCTACTTGTTACCTTCATACTTAAGTTTAAATTCTACCTCCTGATGCACTTTTGGAAAACATTAGATGATTAGTGCTCTCATATTTCTTAGATCCCTCTACAGGAGAACAATGTCAAATGAGGCTTTTAGAAAACCAGCCATAAAGTCTCTGAATCTTTCATCTTTAAGGTGCTCATATGCTTAGGAAATTCTAGTTCTATGAGGTTTTTTTTTGTTTTAGCTCTGAAGATTTTGCTGTATTTTCCCTTAGAGTCTTGTGTTACTAGGAATTCTTATTCCTGTGATCCTCGGTCGATGCTTTTTATTCTTTATAGTTTGAAGTCTCATGAATCTGACTTCATGCGTCTTTACCTGTTTAGTGTGTCATTCAACCTAAAGACTCGNAGCTTTCTTATTGCTGAGAATTTTTACGTTACTCTTTTACTTCCTTTTTTCTAACTTTTGGAAATTCTGTCTTCAGAATTTGTTTTAGATAGATGTTGAATTCTCGGATGGATTTTCCTCCCCAATTTCTCTCTCTCTCTCTCTCTCTCTCTCTCTCTCTCTCTCTCATACTTTTTTCTCTTTTCCTCTATATGTATTCAGTGATTATTAAGAATTTTTCTTAATTTCTGAATACACCTTTTCTTAAAAAGCTGCCTGTTTAAAAGATACAATGTCTTCTCAAATCTCTCTGAGAACATTAGTTTTACAATTCTCCTCACTTGCTATTTTCTGTTGATCTCGGAAACAATTGTTCTGTTTAATGATCTTGTCCATCTTCTTTGCTTCCATCATTTTTCACAATTTCCTAGCATCTCCTAGCTTCATTTGCATTTATAAATAAAAGTCTTAATTAACATAGACANNTGGGGTAGACCTCTTCTTTTTTTATGTTAACTTCCACAGCTGGCCTCTCCCTGATGGGAAACCTGATACTGAGCCTGAGCCCTTAACAACTGTCTGGGTTCCCTCACAGGCTCCCCTGGGGGAGAAACAGCCTGGATTGTACCTGTCTACCCCATGTATAGGAAGGATGATGAATTTACTCTGGGTACCAGTAGTCCTACTATGTTCCAGGCCTCCCCAGGACAGCATTCACNTTCTTTAGAGAGCACTTTGCTTGCTTTNGTGATTGATGTGTTTAGTGGGATCTAAGTCATGGTGTGGGCGTGTGGGAAGAAGGAAGCAGCTGGCATAACAGAACCAGTTGTGAACATGGAATGTCAGTTAAGCATTTGACTTATGTCCTGTTATCTGTCCTTTCTGCTGTAGTCTGGATCTTGAGTGTCTCCCAAAGGCACATGTGTTAAAGGCTTAGTCATTAACTTGTGGTGTTATTGTGAGTTGGTAGAACCATTGGGGGATAATGTAAGATCTGATCTTTAAAGACATGCCCTTGAAGGAGATACAGGGATGTTGGCCCTTCCTCTCGCTTTCCTCTTTGGTTCTTAGCTGTCATGATGTGATCAGACCTCTTCTACCAGGTGCTTCTACCGTGTGTTCTCTGTGGCTACCAGCCCAAATGACCACAGCTGAAACCATGAGTTAAGATAAACTTTTCATCTTATGTTTGTCTTAGATATTTTATCATGGTGATGAAAAGCTGACCAACACACTATCAGAGCTGACTACAAAGAATACATTTATATCAATTACTTTCACCACAGCATTTCTGTTGAATTAATCATTAAGGGACTTATTATTATATATAAAAAGTCCAGAAACATCAATAGATGGCTGATTGTTTCTAATCAATTTTCTTGTAATCNCAATGTATCAAGCCTCTTAAGCTAGTGTACGATTGTAAGATGACTGCAATAGCTCCTTGTAAACCATCAAGTCAGTATCCAGAGGCTAATAAAGATGTTGGGCAACTCTTATGCATCATTTAGAACACATTACTGAGATTATAGTTCATAGGNTATAAAACTAAGGTGTGAAATTTGATGACTTTTAGAGTATTCCAAAAATTATGTGACCACCATTACTGTCTAATTCCAGGATGATTCATCATTGGAAAACCAACCCTGAACCCAAGCTGTAACTCGTCATTTCTTCCCCANTCCCATTTCACCCCCAGGCCCTAGTAACTGCTAACCTGTTTGCTGTTTATAGAATTTCCCTACTCAGGACATTTCCTATATGAAAAATGATATAATATATAGCCTTTAGTGTCTAATATTTTACTTAACAAAGTATGTTTAGGTTTATCTATGTTGCAGCATGAATTAGTATTTCACTTCTTTGTAGCTTTATTTTTATTATAGTAAATACAAGGTTACTATTCATTGTTTCTAGCTACTCCAGAACTTTTTCACCACCCCAAATAGAAACTCAAGTAGTTTCTTCTTGCTGTCTCCTGACCTAGCCCCTGACAACAACAAATTGACTTCTAATCTCTAAATGGACTTGATTTGTCTATTTCCTATATAAATGTAATTATGTATCTATGTGACTTAGAATGTGTGCCCTTTTGTGTANGGCTTCTTTGACATAGCATAACATTTTACAGACTTATCCATGTTATAATGTACATCAACACATCATTCATTCTTATGACTGAAAAATATTATATGGCTAGACTATATTTTTTTTATCCATTCATCAGTTGATAGACATTTGAGTTGTTTTCACTTTTGTCTATATTAAATGATGCTGTTAGGAACATTTATGTATTAGATTTTTAGTGGACAGAAGTTTCTAACTTCTTAGGTACATACTTAGAAATAGAATTGCTGGGTCATTTTTTGAGGAACTTATAAAATTCCAAAGCACCCATACCCTTTTATGTTCCATTAGCAATGTTGGAAGTTTGTAATACTAATTTTCATCAGATCTTATTACTGTTCATCCTTTTCATTTTAGCTAGATGAAGTGATATCTCATTGTAGTTTTGTTTTTTATTAATTCTGTGAAAGTGAAAGTGAATGTGTATGTACACGTGTATGCAAGTACAGAGGCCAGAGGAGTTTGTTGGGGTCTCTGCTCTGTGACTCCTTACTTCATTCCCTTGAGACAGGGTCTCTCACTCGAGCTGGAGCTAGACTGGCAGCCAGAAGTCCCCACCAATTCTGCTTCTCTCTCTCGTCCCCACCATTGGGGATGGGGCACACTGCAGCTACGGGGTTTAGCATCTGTAAGCTGTGGCCACACTGTAGGCTTGAAGAAACCTGGATGTAGTAGAACAGGCAGAGACATCAGCATAGCAGCAGTGAGGTCAGCTCAGATTCAATGCTGCCTTTTTAAGGTGCATTTTAAGCTTTAGTTTCTCTGCTATTTGTAGTCAGACTTTCTTGTCAGCATCCAGTCCCCAAATAATGATACGGAGACTTCTTATTAATTATGAAAGCTTGGCCTTTAGCTTAGGT
>LZPO01055076.1:567666-584301 GCA_001675575.1 Neotoma lepida
TTTTTCTGAGACAGGGTTTCTCTGTGTAACAGTCCTAGCTGTCCTGGAACTCACTCTGTAGCCCAGGCTGGCCTCGAATTCACAGAGATCCACCTGCCTCTGCCTCCCGAGTGCTGGGATTAAAGGCATGCGCCACCACCGCCTGGCAGCTCACCATCTAGTGAAGGAGAAAACCTAAGAAAAGAAGGATTATGATATGGTTAAAAAGAGCAATAGCATGGACGGAGATGTTCTGGGGGTACAAAGGAATGACAGAAAAGGAGTACTAGTTCAACCTGGATGGCAAGGATGGGAAATGTCAGAAAAGGTGAGACTAGTTAAATCACTAAAGTAACAGAAATAGGATTGTAGTGGGGAGGAGTGGGCAGTAGAAGCACGGTGCGACAGAGGATCACTCTACAGAAAAGNNTAAGTAAAAACACATGCACTGCTCCTAACAGTTAATAAAAGGAATTGTAGGAAAAATCCTTCCTTATCCCGTCTCCATTCCTAAAACTTCTGCCTTTGATGCTTTGAGAACCACTGAGGTGGGTCTGAATTTTGGACTGGGACATCTATATGGTAAGAGGTTAAATGACAAAGGCCTAAAGAACACACACACACACACAAAATCACACATTCCAAGAAAAAAATCACACATTCCAGGCTGGAAGCAGAAAGATGAGCAATGTCTTAGCAATCCTTTGGTTCACCTTCTCTCCTACTTGTATCACTAGGATATTTCTACTTTGGATGACACACTCCCCCAGACTTTGCGAAGCTGGGTTATGTGCCTTTTTGGCATAATTAGCACCCTGGTGATGATCTGCATGCCCACTCCAATCTTCGCCGTCATCATCGTTCCTCTTGGCATTATTTATGTGTCTGTTCAGGTAAGTCTGGATATGGTTAGGTCTCCCTTCCTCTCTGCTTTTGAAATCTCCAAGACTCTTCTTTAGTGTTTACTGATGGTCACTCTTCTCCAGTACCCTGGCTACGCCCAGGAAAGCACAGGGACTATCCAGAGCTCAATTGTATCAGTTAGTGTGTGGGTCCCATTACATGTTGCTCCTTGGGCAGCTGGCTGACATCTCCTGACTCAGCCTTCATCTTCCCAGAATTCTCCTTGTCTGTTTATCCTGCCTATACTTCCTGCCTGGCTACTGGCCAATCAGCATTTTATTTATCAACCAATCAGAGCAACACATATTCACAGCATACAGAAAGACATCCCCATCAAAAATGCCCTACTGACTTGCCTACAGGATAATTTTATAGACATTTTCACAATTAAGATTCCCTTTTCCGATATGGTCAGGTTTGTGTCAAGTTGACAAAAAACAACCAGCAAACCCCCCACAAGAAAAAACAACTAATACAACCCCACATGAAAAACTAAACAACCAGCACACTGCCACAAGGGTTAGATCATATCCAGAGGATGGTGGGGGCTTTTGTTTTTGAAAGGGTTAACTACCTGAGGATGTCCCTATGCAGGGGCTGGATCTCTTCACTTCAGGGTGTTTCTAGTTTCATGGACATGTCTGTAGGTGTTTTAAGTTCAAGCTCAACAATCTTCCCAGAAGATTGGAATAAGTAGAGGCTCCTCATGCCCACAAAGAAAACTGATGAGAAGAAGGAAGCTAAAGAGAATGCTTTCCTGCAAGTTGTCTTTATTCTTTAAAATAAATTCATTTTATTTGGGTTTTTTTTTGTGTGTGTGTGTGTTTGTGTGTGTGTGTGTGTTTGTGTATGTGTGTGTGTGTGTCCACGTGCACAGGCACATGTGTGGAAGTCAGATGGCAGCTTTGAGGAGTCAGTTTTCTTCCTTTTATGTGAGTTCTGGGAATCAAACTCTGGTTGTCAGGTTTGTACAGTAAGAGCCTTTACCTGCTGAACCTCTCACCAGCCCCCCAGTTGCCTTTGTGATGAACCCAGAGGAACTCTATGGTTGTATGGCCTTGTACCTGTGGTAAGAGAGCACCTCTTGTGCCTTTGTAGAGTTCTGCAGATACACTTCCATGTTTACAACAGCCTTTTAACTATTCATAACAAATCGACAAGTAAGGCAGGGTTATATGAAGAAACTCTGAGACACAGTCTTCTGCCCTCTGATTCTCAAATNCTCTGTTTTTCCTTAGACTTCAACAAGTTCTTGCAGGTTCCATTAGCACCATGAACCTATTCACCAGGCCTGTCATCTATGGACATTTTGCCTACATTCTTTTAAACCAGTCCACTTCTTACACCGTCAACATTCTGCATACCTTCAGGACTGTCTTTACCAGTACACCGTGGAGGCACAGTTTTGGTCACTCCACTGGTCAATCTCCATTTTAATTCAAACTTGAGCATTCCCTACTATTTTTAAGAGATTTATTTATTTTATTTTATGTGGATGCATATTTTGCCTGAATTGTATGCATGTGCACCAGAGCTGTATGTCTGGTGCCCACAGAATTGGAGTTACAGATGGTTGTGAACCACCATGTGGGTGCTAGGAACCGAACCCAGGACCTCTGCAAAAACAAGTTTTCTTAACTACTGAGCCATCTCTTCCCTACTTTATATACTCACTGGGTCCCAGCATCTTTTACAAAATCACCTTGGTGACCATTTCTCTAGCCAGTACAGAAGCTTCCATCTGGATAACATATGATTGTCTAAGGAAAGAGATGGGCCTGACTGCAGACCTCCTCCTGAGGGTTAGAAAAGCAATCATCTCCCTCTGGTCCCCACCACTATAGTCTTCTTACTGCTCTCTCCCTTGTACNTCATCATTTTTCTAGCCAGGCACAATATTTCAGGCCTCTTTCCTGTTCGGATATGAGCCATAGCTCAAGTGACAAATGTTGGGTCATGGCTGGAAAAAAAGAAGTACAATGTATGCTTTATGGCTGTGCGACTAGCTGACTCTTGGTTTTTGTGTTCAGGTGTTTTATGTGGCTACTTCCCGCCAGCTGAGACGGCTGGATTCTGTCACCAGATCCCCAATCTATTCTCACTTCAGTGAGACTGTGTTAGGCTTGCCTGTTATCCGCGCCTTTGAGCACCAGCAGCGATTTCTACTATGCAGTGAGGGGCGGATTGACACCAACCAGAAATGTGTCTTTTCCTGGATTACCTCCAACAGGTGAGGCCTCCCTTAAAGTATTTACTCAAAGGTGTGTTTCAGGGTTCTGCGTGATTGACATTTGGCATGGGAGGACAGGTATAGTCAGCGGTATAACCACACACACACACACACACACACACACACACACACACACACACCTGTCATGCTGTGTAAGTAGAAAGAAGTATGAACTTTGGAGTTGGAGACAGGTTCTCCATCCCAGGTCTCTGTTGACCAAGCTAGGTTAATTACCTTAGGGTCTCTAAGAAAAATATCAATGTTTTTGTTTTTCAATGGTTAGAATACGACGTGTCTTATAGTTATGGTGAAAGTTATCTGACATTTGTGAGTATTTGGAAACTCAAGTAGCATATGTATGCTAGGTAAATTGAATAATATTTGTTTGGTTTCCTGAGACTTGACATGAGATTCTCCACAGGCATGGTATTCTTTTTAGGATGACAGAAGAAGCAGAGGCTAGAGTGAGGAGAGTTAGGAATTTTTAAGTAAAAACATTGGTGACAAGAAATGAAAAGGTCACCTGAGTAGTGTAGGTGGAGCTTTCTCGTCTTGGGAGCCGCTTCCAAATTACCACACAGAGGTTTATATTAATAGTAAATGCTTGGCTGATANCTCAGGCTTGTTACTAGCCAACTCTTACACTTAAATGAACCCATATTTCTATTTATGTTTTGCCATGTAGCTCGTGGCTTGTTACCTCATTTTTTACACATCCTGCTTGCTTGGCTGGCTGGCATCTTTCAAGACTCCCTGACTCCACCGCTCTTCTCCCCATCATTCTCAGTTTGGCTTTCCCACCTAACTTTATCCTGTTCATATTGGCCAGTCAGCTTCTTTATTAAACCAACCACAGTGACAGATCTTCACATAGTGTAAAGGAATATTCCACAGCAGAGTAGACTAGGAATCAGTAGACCATGGAAAGCAGTTAGGTATGTCATTGAAAGAGAAAGATTTTTTTTGGGGGGGTGGAATTCTTCAGTGGCTTTCAGAATACCTTGAGAAATTAAGGGCAGGAGAGTGGCAATCAATTATTTGGAACACTGGTTTGAGTTCTTAGAGACTTTTCAAGAAGGAAAGGCTTATGAATAACACCATTGGATCTTTATTGTAATACCTGCTAGAATTATTGATACAAATNTAATTAAATATATTTTATTGGAGAAAGTTAACCTTTTTAAAAAAGATTTATTTATTATGTATCTACTGTTCTGCCTGCATGTATCCCTGCAGGCCAGAAGAGGGCACCAGACCACATTACAGATGGTTGTGAGCCACCATGTGGTTGCTGGGGATTGAACTCAGGACCTCTGGAAGAGCAGCCAGTGCTCTTAACCTCTGAGCCACCTCTCTAGCCTGAGAAAGTTAACTTTTATGAGTGATGTTAAACTATCTGTTCCTCATTTCCCTACAAAGCCCAGTTTATCTCCCTGTAACCAATTCACACCTAACTTGTTTCTATTCCCAGTTTTTCTCCACTTCAAAAAAATCCTAGGATGATGCAGTGGTGCCAGCTTTTTAGCTTCTCCATGTGGATTCGCTATGCCAGTCAGAAGAAATCACCGTTCATTTAAAATGTAGATGCTTGCCAGGCTGCTGGCACGTGACTTTAATCCCAGCAGAGGCAGGTAGATCTCTGTGAGTTAGAGGCCAGCCTGGTCTACAGAGTGAGTTCCAGGCCAGCCAAAGGCGGCATAGTGAGACCCTGTCTCAAAGAAAAGAAGAAGAAATGTAAATGCTTAACTCACATGTGGTCCTTGAATCAGAATCTCCTCCAAAATGTCTAAGAATGTTTTAGATGAATTTGTATGTTACATTTTCAGCACTTACCCTATGTATTTTTTATAACTTGGGACTTTGGGGAATATTGCATTGTAGGATTCCTTTAGTTTAGAAAACTCTTCTAGAACCTTTAAAATGCTATTCATTCCCCTCAAAAATCAATTTAATGGGTTATTAAGAATTTAAGTATTTCTAAATCAAATTGAGGTCACTCCTAAGAGCACAGTGTACCAGCACAAGGCCTCTAAGAAAACAAGCACCCAAGTTTCTGGTTCAGATGAGGGAGTAGAGACTAATGGNACCTCTCTTTCTGGTTCTGTTGCCCTACAGGTGGCTTGCAATTCGTCTGGAGCTGGTTGGGAACTTGATTGTCTTCTGTTCAGCCTTGCTTCTGGTTATTTATAAAAATTCCTTAAGTGGGGACACTGTGGGCTTTGTTCTGTCCAATGCCCTTAATGTGAGTCTCAAGATTTGACTAAGTCAATTAATCTTTTGTGGTTTTGTTTTGATTTTTTTTTTTTAAGATGGGGTTTCTCTGTGTAGCCCTGGCTAACTTGGAATTCACTCTGTAGCCCAGGCTGGTCTCGAACTGAGAGATCCATCTGCCTCTGCCTCAGAGTGCTGGGACTAAATGTGTGAGCCACCACTGCCCAGCAAGTCAATTAATCTTAAACTGAGTCTGAAGTTACTGAGGAGCCCATGTCCTATCCAAAAGGAGTAGGAAGACTGAGTTCAAACCCTGCCTCCGCGGATCTTTACACACAAATACAANCCTTACCCCCATTTAAGTAGGCACCAGTGCCATCTGGCAAAATGGGCATAACTCTTACTGTTCTTATGACTTAAAAAGACAATTTTTTTATTTGTTTCTACTTAATGGTTTCTTATCTTTTTGCCTTCTTCATTGGTTCTAGTAAACAGAGATTATGTATTTCTTCTCCAGAATATAGGGCTAATCAGAAAATCCTTTGGACAAACAACTCCTGAGTTTGCTTTTCTAGTATCACAGAACAAGTAAAACAAATTATAATAAGGAATCTGACAGAAACACACAATGAATCTCACTGCAGCACCCCAGCACAACTGGGGGATAAATGCTGACGTCATTATTTCCCAGCATCCTAGGCAGTGCACAGTANCTATTCAGGACATTTGGTCATCTTGCTGTGCAGCTTTTCCAACTACTGTGCCAGAGGTTTGCATGGCCACAGTGTGCTGTCTTCATTAGAATTAATGAGGCTCATGATAGGGCACCCCAAAAGAGTGTTGTTCTCCAGAGTCACTTGGTTCTTTGTGACACTTCCCTTTATCTTCCAGGACAGTCAAGGCAGAGTCAGGACACCATTAGATTGAACTAAAATTAAATATTCAAATATCGGCAGTTACATGTGGTTCAACCCAGACAAAGATGTTACTCTCAGTCACCATAATCTGTAGGTGAAAGTTTTGTCCAGGTCCTGCCAGGCCCCACGCCGTCCAGCCTGCCCCACGGTCCCGCAGGCACTTATAAAATAATTACTCAAAAGCTTATATTAATTACAACTTCTTGGCCATTAGCTCAGGCTTTTACTGACTAGCTCTTATACTTAAATTAACCCATTTCTATTAATCTATGTTTTGCCACGTGTTCTGTGGTTTTACCTGCNTCTCATTACATGTTGCTCCTTGGGCGGCTGGCTGGCGTCTCCTGACTCAGCCTTCTCTTCCCAGAATTCTCCTTGTCTGTTTATCTCTCCTTTACTTCCTNCCTGGCTGCTGGCCAATCAGCATTTTATTTATCAACCAATCAGAGCAACACATATTCACAGCGCACAGAAAGACATCCCCATCACTAGTCCTATCCTGTATTGTGTCTTCTGCTCTCTGACTACCTTTCACTCCACAAAACTCCTGTGCAGATGTGCAAACTCCTGATTTCTTTCCTGAAAGAAGCTCCTACCTGAGTAATCCTTGTACTGTACTGGCCTGCACCATAACGAATCTTTTTTTAGTGGTTGGATACATTTGTATGGTAGCAAGGAGACATCCAGAGTTTGTTTGTGTAAAGGAGGATAAGGGTCCCTATGGCTATCCCACCTTGATGGCTAAGAGTGAGTGAGATCAGAGAGAGAAGGCAACTTTTTTGAAAGTCTGTTCATGCTCTGAGTCTTTTCTCAAAGTGTCCNCCATTTGTAGAGTGCCACCTACAACAATTCCACAAATAGCATTAGGTTTGCNGGCAGGAGACCTGAACTCTGGTACCACTTCACCAGAGCCAGCCTCTTCTTCAACCTGAGCTTTATCCCTGAACTATTTTCAAAGTCTCTATTGCCCTTCATGTGAGCACCACACAGTTAGGCATCCAATTGTTACCCATCTAACCAGTGCACTGGTCTTATTTCTCGGCTAAGAAAATAAGAAATAATTCTTATCTTTTTACACCACCAGTCCTGAATATAAAGTAACCTCCCGATTAGCCTTGTACTACAACTATTAATTGAGCTGATTTCTGAGCCTGGGGTTTTTGTTTTTGTTTTTTCATTGTTTTTGTTTTGGGGTGTCTATGTGTGTGTGTGTGTGTGTGTGTGTTATAATTTTTTTTCTTCTATAGATCACACAAACCCTGAACTGGCTGGTGAGGATGACATCAGAAGCAGAGACCAACATTGTGGCTGTTGAGCGAATAAATGAATACATGCATGTGGAAAATGAGGTGAGAATTAGTGAAACTCAGAGGAGGCCCATGAAATCCTTTTGAGAGGACATCTTCAATTTTAATCTTCACTTTTAAAAACGATCTTGAGTATGTTAATCATGTTTTTGGTTTTTTTTAAGATTAATTACTATGTATACAGTGTTCTGTCTGCATGTATATCTGCACGCCAGAAGAGGGCGTCAGATTCTATTACAGATGGTTCTGAGCCACCATGTGGCTGCCGGGAATAGAACTCAGGACCTCTGGAAGAACAGCCAGTGCTCTTAACCTCTGAGCCATCTCTCCAGCCTCATTGTGTCTAAGTCTCCCTTGCTCTAACTCAAAGGACTTAATTTCCTCAAACTTAAGACTAGGAAATGGTTTAATAAACGATGGTGTCATCCTGGAAATCCATAGAGCCACCTTGTAGGATAGCATTTCCTTATCAAATAAGGTTAGAAACCCTCTGGAAGAAGAAAGCCCAGCTCACTCAGTCAATGGGCCCTGCTCCCCTTCTGTCATGGGACACAAAGGCCCATGACAAGTGTTGCTGAGTTGCTACCGAGCCCATCAGTCTTCCTCCTTTCCTCTCGTAGGCACCCTGGGTGACAGATAAGAGGCCTCCAGCAGACTGGCCCAGCAAAGGTGAGATCCAGTTTACCAACTATGAAGTACGATATCGGCCTGAGCTGGACCTGGTTCTGAAAGGGATCACTTGTCACATCAAGAGCACTGAGAAGGTAGGTNATAAAGAGTTCTGGTGACAGTTCTGACTGTGAGGCACTGTAACCAGAGAATGTCTGNCACAGAAGGAAGACACAAGGTCTCCATCATTTGGGTGCAGGGAGAAGATTAGGATACTTCCTGTAGTCTGGGAACNTGTAAGGAATACAGNCAGAGGGCTGGATCCTGCCTCCCTGCTAGCCCTCCTTGTGAGGGTGTGATGTGTGTGAAGAACTCAGGAAAGACATGGGGGAGCATCAGACTTGGAGGGAGAACTGTTAAGAATAACAGTGTCCCTAAGAAGGAAATTAGCTAGTGNTTCTCCTGGTCTGTCAAGTTGAGTACCCGGCTACAGAGCTCTTGTTCTCCAAGTTTTGGGGTCTAAGGAAGGCAAATCAACCCATCAATCAACTAATCCTGGCAAGGAGATTGAGGACCAGGTTTCTCATCTGGTGACAAGCTTTTCCTTCTTTCTACTAAAAACAAACAAACAAACAAACAAGCCAAGCAAGTTCTCCCTTCAGCAGCATGTATACTAAAATTAGAGCAGCACAGAAGATTAGCATGGCCCCTGAGCAAGGAAAGCCACACAAATCTGTGATGTATTCCATGGTTTTGAACTACAGGCCTCTAAGGAATGCTGAGAATGGGAGAAATGGTCTTCCCCAGGGTTAGCCAATACCAAATGGTCAGCTCTGAAAACATACACACAAGTAACATTATACAGACCGAGCAGGTTATATTTAGGAATATATGTGTGTCCGTGTGTGTGTATGTATATATATTCATATGCATATGTATATAGGTATACATATATGCACGTAACAATTAATGAAAAAAGCAATGGATTTGAAAAAGAGCAAGAACCAACATATGGGAGAGTTTGGAGAGAAGGAAGGAAAGGGGAAATGATGTAATTATATTATAATTTCAAAAAATAAAAGAAGTAATAAAGATGTAAATGAGTACATTGTTGTTAATTTATGTGGTGAGTGTACACATGTGTGCCCACATGTGGAGAGCAGAGGATAACTTGCTCCATCCTGTGGGTCCAGGGATTGAACTCAGGTCATCTGGCTTAGCAGCAAATGCCTCTACCTACTGAGTCACCCAAAGGTCCCTTTCCCTCTACTTCTTAAACTAAAAGAACTTAAAAAAAAAAAGGAATAAATCTTAAATTGCCAAGATGGATTGTAACAAGAGCTGAGAGGTCTCGTCCGTTTCTACCAATCACTGTTTTCGGCACACGGCAACTGAGGAGGGACGGGGAGAGCCATTGTTTTCTGAAATCTGGGATGTTTTTCTCTCACCCAAACTAAAATGTTTGATATAGGGTGTTTTGTTTTGTTTTGTTTTGTTTTTTAATCACCTGTGACTATCACATTGTGACTATGCAGGCTAATTTTTTTCCTCCAAGAGTTGCAATTGAACTAGATGTGAATGANCTCTATTGGCAGATTGGTGTGGTGGGCAGGACCGGAGCTGGGAAGTCGTCCCTCACAAACTGCCTCTTCAGAATCTTAGAGTCTGCAGGAGGCCAGATCATCATTGATGGAATAGATATTGCTTCTATTGGACTGCACGACCTTCGCGGGAAACTGACCATCATTCCGCAGGTTAGCCCAGAACTTACTCTGGTGCACACAGTAGAGAAACATTGACATGAATTAACAATACAACCCCCGCAGTCGTATTAGTTACTGTTCTTGTCATTGTACCTGACAAGAAGCGACTTACAGGGGGAAGGGTGACTAGGGCTCCGTTTGAGAAGCGGCATGGTCCATCGTGGTGGGAAGGATGGCCGCGTGAGTGGACATGGGGACACTGTGTCTACACTCACCAAGTAGAGATGAGTGCGGGCGCTCCGCTGTGTTTTTCCTTTCTTCTCAGTTTAAGACCCCACCTCGTGGAATAGTGCATCTGGTATTTAAAGTGTCTTCCCATCTCAATTTACCCAGTCTAGATACTCCCTTCCAAACATGCCCAGGGGTCTGTCTCCTAGATGGTTCTAGACCCTGTCAAGTTGACTGTCAAGATCCACTTTCACACCAGGATTCCGGACTAGTTCCCTAGAACACTGCTTTTAGAAGAGTTCTGGATTTTGTGCGTAACTTGTGGCTGCTGGAGCCGGGCGGTGGTGGCGCACACCTTTAATCCCAGCACTCGGGAGGCAGAGGCAGGCGAATCTCTGTAAGTTTGAGGCCAGCCTGGACTACCAAGTGAGTTCCAGGAAAGGCGCCAAAGCTACACAGAGAAACCCTGTCTCGAAAAAACAAAACAAAAAAACAAAACTTGTGGCTGCTGGAATTGACCAGTAGGTGGCAGCAACACAACAGCAGTCAAATAGAGCAGATGATTATTTGGCGCTTCCGTAGCCCATCATGGTTTGCTAAGACCTTTGTAATTAGTAGTAGCAATTTTGCTGCTGAAGCTTGAAGCCATTAAGCTTTATATTCCCCATTTGATGTGGCTAAAAGATAGAGGAGGGAATTTGCTGCAGGTTTCTGCCAGCAAGCGGAACATTTATTGTATCAGCAAGAAAGACCTCCCTTTGNCTTGCTCTATGGACCCTACCAAAGTCAAGATTGCCTTGGAGGCCTCTCCCCTCTCAGGAGGTATAGAACCATTGCTCCTCTCTGCACTGTGGCCAAGTGTCTGTGGAGGATTTGTTTGTCTGATGTTGTCCNATGTGTGTCGTCAGGTGCCCCCTTCAGTCACATACCATCTTCGGTCATTCTCTCTCTTACTCCATTGAGACAGGGTCTTCCATGGAACCTGAATGTTTTGGGTTTTTTGTTGTTGTTTTCATTTTTATTTTATGTGTTATGAGTATTTTGCCTGCATGTGTGTACGTGTGCTGCGTGTGGACCTCCTTCTCACAGAGGCCAGAAGAGGGTGTCAGATCCTCTGGAGTTAAGGACAGTTGTGAGCTGCCATGTGGGCACTGGGCACTGCATACAGGTCCTCTGCAAGAGCAGCAAGTGATTTAGCCACAGAGCCACCTCTCCAGTCTCTGGAGATGAGTGTTTTTGGCTAGGCCAGTGGTCNGTAACTCCAGATGTCCTCAAGTCTCTGCTCGTCTCTCCCTCCAGCGCTGAGCAGAGGCTCAAGAGGCCACANTCAACTTCCTTTCTTTTAAGATTTATTTCATGTATATGCGTGCTCTATTGACTTTACGACAGAAGAGGGCATCAGATCCCATTATAGATGATTGTGAGCTACCATGTGGTTGCTGGGATTTGAACTCGGGACCTCTGGAAGAGCAGCCAATGCTCTAACTGCTGAGCCATCTCTCCAGGCCCCACACTCAACTTTCTATTGGATGCTGGGAATACAAAGCCAAGTCCTCAAGCCTGAGAGTGAGACATCTCTTTGGCCCCTGTGTTTACTTAGTTTGGTACATTCTCTTCTTTGTCCTCTTCAAAATGCAAGATCTTCTCAGATGACTACACCATCTCTTCTTCTATTCTCTTAGTCTCTATCTGTAAGCCAAGAGTTTCTGTTTCAGGGAGGGACAGTCTCTTCATCTCCTAAAGAGATACGGCAGCAAATCTGGAACAAGGCAGGTGCAAACCAAGGACTCCTCTCACNCCTGTGCTTAGCTCCCTAGATACAGATACTCCACGGCTTGGGGGGGTCTTAGAGGAGCTCAATCACNAACTGGCCTCCTGCCTAGAGTTCATCTCANAGCACTTCTTCTGGCCACAAAGGANGACTGAGCCCTTTGCTGACATCAGCTCTGACGGCTCCCCATTCTTTGACTTGCAGGACCCCATCTTGTTCACTGGGAGTCTGAGAATGAATCTAGACCCTTTCAACAAATACTCAGATGAGGAGGTTTGGAAGGCCCTGGAATTGGCTCATCTCAAATCCTTTGTGGAAGGCCTACAACTTGGGTTGCACCATGAAGTGGCAGAGGGTGGTGACAATCTGAGGTAATGTCTTGTAACCTACTTCTTCCACAGGCAGTGAGANGATGTGAGGGAACTGTTCTTTGTGTTCCTGTATTAGATATGGTCTGGCATTGTGGGATTTACACTGTGTATGTCTAATTCCTAATGTGTAAAACTACTATAAAACAGATGTAAAAGTGTTTAGAAACACTTGAAAGCCTCTGTTATTAAATGTGCCCTTCATTGGGGCATTATATCACGTGAGCTTACAAGTGCCACTATTGTGGAGAATCATCGAACGTAGAGTCTCACAGAGTCTCAGCAGCAATAGCCAGCTCCCTGGTCCAGCCAGAGTCTGGCCTATCTGTTATGAAGCACAGACGGGACACAGGAACATNAAGATGCCCACAGGCTATAAAAGGCATCCCAGTTTGAGAACCACCAATATAAAGGGTGCATGGGTGAGATTTACCACTGGAAAAGCCCTTGAGCATTGTGGAAACACCTTAAATTGATACATTGACTCTGAGTTTATAGTTCTTATCTTAAAATATATTTTTAATATCCTGACACTTCACTTCTGGTCTTCACTCTATGTCCATTAATGAGTGGTTCTGGCATTCTCCCTATGAGAGTTTGGGGTTTCCCTTCACGTACTGAATTTCAGCCCATAGATAAAGCCTGCTGCTCGTGGACAGTTCTTGCTTCTGACCCAGGTTCCTCAGGAGTGGAAGGCAGGACACAGACCAGGAGCAGCTAAAGCTCAGGAAGGGAAACTCAGTAGCTCCAACAATGGACTGGATGCTCTGGATGACCCTAGGAGCTTCGTATGAACACAGAATCCCAGACCCTATGCCTACTAATCTGAACCTACATTTTAGCAAGATTCCCAGGTGGCTTGTGTGCATGCTGCAACTTGAGAAGCCTGCTTAGAGCCCCGGTTTCTAACTAGACTAAGGAACTCACCTAGGGAACTTAAGTCCTGGTGTCCAGACTGTCCCCCAGACCAATTGAACCCAGGACTAAGGTGACTTCACCCATGGTGGCGGGGGTGGGGGGTTTACATGGTTTGGTAGTGATGTCATCTACCTTCCTTTCCCTTGGCAACAGACACAGGCGCGAGCAAGGCTTAAATTTCTGTTTGGCCTGATGTAAAAGACCATTCAAATGTGCAGTCAATAAATACATAGTAGCACCTACTGTGTGCCAGGCACTGGAGACACAGAGGCAAACAACACAGATACAACCCTGGACCTCCGAGCACAGAAAACAATGGGGAGTAAATGGCAGTGCTGTTAACATTGCAGAGGCCATGGGAGACGTTATGGCAGGATGTGACAGTGACGTCNCTTNTCTTGTCTGTGCTGACTTCACTGGTATTACTAGTGCCTTGAACTCAGACCTGTGTTTCAGACTTGGTTTAGGGAATTGGACTTACATAGATTAGTAGAGNAACAAAGCAGCTTAGATACCTGTGGTGAGTGATGGGAGAGCATGAGGGAGCAGTTGAAGCTGAAGGGTAAAGTAGAGCTGACCGAGGCCAGTCCGGTGCCAGCTAAGGTGATGATTCTGCAGTGTGCCTGATCTTACATTACAAATACTGGAAGTTCATCTTGGGTGACTTCTCATCTCCTGCAGAAGTTTTCTTACAGAGAATTACAGAACATTAGTCTAGCTACCCCCTGTTTAATACAATCCCNAATGACCACAGCAGGGAAGAGTAATTAGCAGATTCCCAAATTTTCCCTTCACATCATTTCCCAAAGCTCCTTTATGTAAGTAAGAGGTCCGGCTTTCATTATCGGCTTTTACCAAATTAAAGCTATTTGCATTTTACAAGTATATCTGAATTCCANATACATTGCATCTCACACCAAGACACCAGGCTCATTAGATGGCTTTGTCTCTAATCAAGGCAGAAAGCCTNGAACAAATAATTAGCCTTGAAACTAGAATTACACATTAAAATAATGAATGCATTTGCTAAGGCCACAGATAAATGCCACTGGGGCATCCTACTGCAATGCCACCCTGCATCAACAGTGTCAGGTCACACACTGTGGAGTAAACTTGGGGGCATTCATGTTGGTTTGGAATTGTTACTATCTCTATGGCCAAATACAAAGCACTGGTTCTGGGCCAATGTTTTTCAAATTTGCTTCACCATGAACATTATCTGGAGTGCTTATTATAAATGTACAACTCTAGGCTGTTCCCCAATCTGTGTAAAGGGAGACCCAGAAAAAAAACTTTTTATCAAGATTCTCTGGTAAGTTCTCTAACTGAGGAAGTTTGAAAAACATTCCAATGGGAGGTTTGGAAAANCTGATCTGGGTCATGAGACTGAGCCCTGGCCACAGGTTTTCCTCTAGTTTTTCGGGCTTATATGTGACTTCTTCTGTTGGCTGCAGCATAGGGCAGAGGCAGCTCATATGTCTGGGCAGGGCTGTGCTGCGAAAATCCAAAATCCTGGTCCTGGATGAGGCCACAGCTGCGGTTGATCTAGGGACAGACAACCTTATTCAGACGACCATCCGAAATGAGTTCTCCGACTGCACGGTCATCACCATTGCCCACAGGCTGCACACCATCATGGACAGTGACAAGTGAGTGTGGGGGGGGCAGACATCACCATAGCCCACAGGCTGCACATCATCATGGACAGTGACAAGAGTGAGGGAACAGAGCCTAGTCCAGGGCAACAGTTACAGTGTCAGCTAGAAGCCCAGAGGCACTTCACAGAGGNGGCTTAACAATGTCATTTGGAGCCTTGAGGCCTTGCATTTTTAATACATTTAGCCAAAATTGTACATCANGCTAATAAAAGCTAATGGGGGCAAGGATAAAATAGTAAGCTATATTGACTGAGTATGCGAAGGTGGTAGCCTCGTCTTACATGTGGCAGATGTGGACATAGACTGTCCCAACCACCACAGCCTCAGCTGTTCCTACTCAGGCATATTACAACTGTTTGGAGAGGAGGGAGCCCCCTTTAATCCAAGCACCTGTCAACAGCACGTACTTTGTAACACACACACACACACACACACACACACACACACACACACACACACACACGTGCACTCCATCAGCCCCTTCCATTCAGCATTAGACGTGGAGTCATCTCTGCCCATGCTCACTGCTGAAGTTCATTCATTGCCACTGTTGTGTTGACAGTGACTTAGTCCTGGCTGTTCTTCCAGATGGTGAGCTTTGACACACCACCCTCTAAAGCTTGTCTTTCTTCTCTTTCAGGATAATGGTCCTAGACAATGGGAAGATTGTGGAGTATGGCAGTCCTGAGGAACTGCTGTCCAAATCTGGTCCCTTTTATTCTATGGCCAAGGAAGCTGGCATTGAGAATGTGAACAACACAGAGCTCTAGCAGCTGGTTCCACAGCTGGAGAACTATGAGGAGCATCCTTATTTACTTTTGGTTTTTGTGACCATGCCATAGGTGCAAAGATACATATTTTGTGGCAGTTGCTCAGATTGGCCTCAAACTCTTAGGCTCAAGCAATCTCTGNTTTCAGCCTGCCATGTGAAAATATACATTTAAAAGAGTATCATAAATGGATACTTAAATAATATCATCAGGTACCTTAGAAAACCCTCAGCTGAGCTGAGGAGATGGCTCAGTTGTTAGAGTGTTGCCTTGGAAGCATGAGGACCAGAGTTCGAGCCCCAGATTCATTTTGTTTAAGTGGGCATAGTGGCACATGGTTATTTGCTAGGGCTGGAGAGCCAGAGATAGGCAGATCCTGGGGCTCGATGGCCAGCATCGCCTGCCTGGAAAATTCCAAGGCAGGAAGAGACCCTGTCTCAGAAAAACCAGGTGGACAGTGCCAAAGGAACAACACTTGAGGCTGAACTCTGACCTCAACACACACATTTCCTACATACACAAACACATGCACCCACATCTCAAAAAGAAGAACCCTCATCGCTCTGCCTTGATTATAGTTTCTTGCTACCCTCCATTCCCAGAAATAACAGTTATCCTAAANTTCATAATCCGTTTGCCTGTTGTTTTAGCTTTTACCGCTTTTGTATGTGTAAGTATTATATGCTGTCTGTTCTGATATAAATGGACTCGTACTGCATGTATCATATGGCTATACCTTTATTCAACAATACATTTGCAATCTGTCTACACTGACACACACGGTGAGGGGCCTTCACTTTCACTGCTCTTCTGCAGCACAGCACTGTGTGACTAGATCATACTTAATCTACGTACGTATTGCTGAGTGTTGGGCTTATTTCCAGGGTTTCTCCTTTTCTATTATTAACATTAGTGCTACGAACATCCTGGGATTTGGTGTTTGTTTCTCTAAAGTCTAGCTTGGAAACGGGGGTTGTGCAATGTTTACATGTACATCCTGAGCAGTTCCAGTTTAAACAATGAGTATAACCAAGACCTCATTTTGGGTTCACTGTGTATGTCC